>JAQQTP010000089.1:84200000-84542500 GCA_029884605.1 Ormosia emarginata
GAACCAGGTGACCGCTATCAATGATGATCAATCCATCGACCTTGGTGTCAGTCTGGTGTACCCTTGTTCTCCGGATGCAGAGCTCAACAATTGGGAGATCGTCAATTTTCCCATGACTTTTGAAACTGATTCAAAGTAATTCTGTAATGCTAATCCTATAGCTATGCCTAAGGCTTTAGGAAAATATGTTGTAAAAAAAGCTCACATGTTTCCTTTTCAATATTTGCTATCAATAAAATGCATTTTCAAATTATCTTCCATTTTAATTTTTCTGTCTGATCATTGCATTAGCTTTTATTCATTACCCTTTTTACTTGTTTTGACATCAATAAATGCAGATCTGAAAGTGGTTCTCTTGAAAATGACAGTGCTATGACCCCATTGTATAATTTTGACCATCCCATTAATCATGTTGATGAAGATGATGACGATTGGGAACCTTCTTCTGAGCTAATGAGATTAATAGAACAAGAGGCCAAAGAGATTCAACCCCATGAGGAGCCGTTAAAGTGATTAATTTGGGGACGAAGATGATAAAAAGAAGTTAAAATTGGCACTTCTATGAAAGAAGAAGAGCGAAGCAAGTTGGTCAAGCTCCTATCTCGATTATTGTGACATTTTTGCATGGTCGTACCAAGACATGCCGAAATTTGGATGTTAGCATAGTTGAGCATAAATTGCCATTAAGACCAGAATGTCTTCCGTCAAGCAAAAATTGAGGCGAATGAAGCGAGAAATGTCGCTAAAAATTAGAGAGGAGGTCAAAAGACAGTTTGATGCAGTTTCCTCATTGTCGCAAAGTACCCTCAATGGGTCGCCAACATCGTACTGTCCCGAAGAAAGATGGGAAGGTACGCACGTGCGTTGACTATAGAGATTTGAATAGGGCCCACCCTAAAGATAATTTTCCTTTACCTCACATTGACATTTTGGTGGACAACACCGCTCAATATGCATTTTTCTCCTTCATGGATGGTTTCTCGGGATATAATCAAATCAAGATGGCACCGAAGATATGGAGAAGACCACATTTATCACTCTATGGGGACTTTTTGCTATAAAGTGATGCCATTTGGATTGAAGAATGCCGAGCAACTTATCAAAGGGCAATGGTAGCATTATTCCACGATATGATGCACAAGGAAATAGAAGTTTATGTGGATGATATGATTGCAAAGTCAAAAACAGAAGAAGATCACATAACCGATTTACAAAAGCTTTTTGAGCGGTTAAGAAAGTTCGGGCTCGATTGAATCCTCGCTAAGTGCACTTTTGGTGTAAAATCGTGCAAGCTCTTGGGATTTGTGGTTAGCGAGAAAGGGATAGAAGTTGACCCAGACAAAGTTCGAGCAATTATAGAGATGTCGCCTCCTCGCACCGAAAAAGAAGTTCGTGGATTTTTGGGAGGCCGAACTATATTGCTAGGTTTATATCCCAATTAATCGCAACGTGTGAGCCAATCTTCAAGTTGTTGCGTAAAAACCAGACAAGAGAATGGAACGAGGATTGTCAAGAAGCATTTGAGAAGATCAAGCAGTATCTGCAAGAACCCCAGTTTTGGTACCACCAATGCCAGGAAGGCCTCTCATCATGTATTTGACTGTGTTGGATGAATCCATGGGTTGTGTACTTGGACAACATGATGAAACCGGCAAAAAGGAGCAGGCCATCTATTACTTGAGTAAGAAGTTTACGAACTATGAGGCAAAATATTCATTATTGGAACGCACGTGTTGCGCCTTGGCATGGGCGGCCCACCGGTTGAGGCAGTACATGTTGTGTTACACCACTTGGTTAGTGTCCAAAATGGACCCGATCAAGTACATCTTTGAAAAACCTGCCCTCACTGGGAGGATTGCACGTTGGCAAGTTTTGCTATCAGAATATGACATTGTCTACGTCACCCAAAAAGCAATCAAAGGAAGTGCTCTGGCAGATTTCTTAGCTAGTCAACCAGTTGAGGGCTATGGGTCTATGCAGTGTGAATTCCCTGATGAAGATATAATGGCTTTGTTTGGAGAAGAAGAATCTTCGAAAAGAGAAAAATGGACTTTGTTGTTTGACAGAGCTTCTAATTCACTGGGACATGGAGTCGGGGCCATATTGATTTCCCCTGAAAGTAATTTTATCCCAATCACTGCTCGGTTGTGCTTTGACTGTACAAACAACATAGCCGAATACGAAGCATGTGCCATGGGAATCCAAGCAGCGATAGAATCAAAGGCAAAAGTTCTTGAGGTATACGGGGACTCTGCCTTGGTCATCCATCAGCTAAAGGGAGAATGGGAAACTCGAGATACCAAGTTGATCCCTTATCATGCTTACATTAAAGAGTTGACTAAACAACTTGACGAAGTCACATTCCATCACGCCCTCGGGAAGATAATCAGTTGGCTGATGCGTTAGCCACGTTGTCGTCAATGTTTAAAGTAAGCCATGATAAGGACTTGCCACTCATAAAGATGGAGAGTCGTGACCAACCTAAGCATATTGCCAAATGGTAGAAGCGGAGCCGATGGGAAACCGTGGTACCATGACATCAAATGTTTCATCAAGAACAGAGAGTACCCTCCGATGCTTCGAAAATGACAAAAGAACCCTCGTAAGACTCACAATGGGTTTCTTTCTAAATGGGAAGTTCTCTACAAGAGGAACCACGACATGGTGTCGCTAAGATGTGTTGATGCAATGTAAGCGAGAGAAAATCATCAAGGATGTCCATGAAGGTTCTTTTGGAACTCATGCAAGTGGGCATGCAATGGCAAGAAAGATACTAAGAGTGGGTATTATTGGTTGACAATGGAAACCGATTGCTTCAATTATGTGAAGAAGTGCCACAAATGCCGACATATGCCGACAAGGTTCATGCGCCACCTGTACCTTTGAATGTTTTAACAAAGACTCGGCCATTCTCAATGTGGGGAATGGATGTCATAGGGCCCATTGAACCGAAGGCCTCAAATGGACATCGCTTTATTCTTGTCGCAATTGATTACTTCACAAAATGGGTCGAAGCTACTTCTTATGCCAATGTGACTAGGAATGTAGTGGTCAAATTTGTCAAAAGGAGCTGATTTGTCGATATGGTTTGCCAAGCAAAATTGTCACTGACAATGCCACTAATTTGAACAATAAGATGATGAAAGAGATGTGTGAAAGTTTTAAAATTGAGCACCACAATTCCTCACCCTATCGCCCAAAGATGAATGGGGCGGTGGAGGCGCAAACAAGAACATCAAGAAGATTGTTCAAAAGATGGTTGTAACGTATAAAGATTGGCATGAAATGCTACCATTTGCATTGCATGGTTATCGTACATCTGTTCGTACTTCAACTGGGGCAACCCCTTTCTCTTTGGTTTATGGAATGGAGGCGTACTCCCTATTGAAGTGGAAATTCCATCATTAAGAGTGCCGATAGAAGCGTAATTAGAAGAAACCGAATGGGTCCAAACTCGACTTGATCGGGTTGAACCTCATTGAAGGAAAGAGATTAACAAAGACGTGTCATGGCCAGCTTTTACCGAAGAGAATGATGAAAGCCTATGCGAAAAGGTGCGTCCGCGACAGTTCCAAGAAGGAGACCTAGTACTGAAGAAGATTCTTCCCATTCAAAAGGATAATCGAGGAAAATGGACTCCAAACTATGAAGGACCTTATGTTGTAAAAAAGGCTTTCTCGGGAGGAGCTTTAATTCTCACAAATATGGATGGTGCTGATTTACCACTTCCTGTAAATTCAGATGCTGTCAAAATGTATTATGCTTAAAAAAAAACAAAAAAACAAAAACAAAAAAAACAACAACAAAAAAAAACAAACACACAAAAAAGAGAAAAGTGGCTCGCTAGGGTCGAAAACCGAAAAGGCGATCTAGGCAAAAATTAGAGCGACCGCTAGGTTGAAAACTCTGAAAGAGCGACCTAGGCAAAAGTTAAGGTCAAAGATGGTTCTTGACACATCCGGAAAAATGGAGTTGCCTCAAGTCACAAATGGGGCGTTTGAATGGAAAGTCTTGTTATGAACCCTCCCGACGCGTGGAAACCGGGTCAACTCATGTTCTCGTAAATAGAAAATGGGGTATTTAAGGTCTTACACATGGGAAATTAGCACTGGTCATCCTAGAGAGCATCACTAGAAGAGTTGGAAAAATCTACTCCAACATTCTTTCGTAAACCTTTCAATTCTAACCTTTGTGGTACCACATTCCCCTGCATCTTGTTCCTTTCCATAATAATAGTCCATTTTCTTTGCAACCCATTGTTGATTCAATATGCATTTATCATGATAGATTTATATTGAGATGTGAAACATGTGATTATATTGCAAAAGCATTCAGTTTTGTTTTAACAATTTTGAAAGGTCATGGGAATGCGATGAATTTCCGATAAGAGTATTGATGAAAAATAAAGAATCACCAACAAATCAAGAAGCAAATTGATGAATTTTGTTTACCGTTCAACTCGGATCCTACTATGGGAAGAAGTTCTTAAGGGTGTTGTGGAGCCAAGAGTGATCCAGCTAAAGCTCCGATGTGTCATTGCATCATCATGCATCCATTACATCATGCATTATCCTAGGCATTACATGCACCTTGTCCTCAAGTCGCACTTTCATTGCATCATCCTATATCCATTGCATCAAGCATCAATTCTGCATAAAAAGAAAAGTGCAAAAGCCTTTCGTAGCTTTTTGGGTCCCCGATCCATTTGCCCTTAGTTTTCGGGTCCCCACGCCCGTTGCCTTTTCAATTCCGGTCCTCGACCCAATGCCTTTTCCTTTCGGGTCCTCGCACCCATCTTTTAAGTTTTTTAAGTTTTTCATCCAAGCTTCGACGGGCACCCTACCCCGCAAGTTTTTAAGTTTTCATTCAAGCTTCGACGGGTATCCTACCCCGCAAGTTTTTAAGTTTTTTGCTTCGACGGGTATCCTACCCCGCAAGCTTTTAAGTTTTTCATCAGCTTCGACGGGCACCCTACCCCGCAAGTTTTTAAAGTTTTTCATCAGCTTCGACGGCACCCTACCCCGCAAGCTTTTAAGTTTTCTCACAGCTTCGACTGTATCCTACCCCGCAAGTTTTTAAGTTTTCATTGCTTCGACGGGTATCCTACCCCGCAAGCTTTTAAGTTTTCTCATTGCTTCGACGGCACCCTACCCCGCAAGCTTTTTTTTTCATGTCAAGCTTCGGCGGATACCCGACCAAGCAAGTTTTTTTTCCTTTTCTAAGTTTTAAGTTTTTGCTGCTTCGGCGGATAACCGACCCAAGCTTTTTCCCTTTCCGCTTTAAGTTTTTCCAAGCTTCACGGATAACTGACCGCAAGCTTTTTCCCTTCTTGCTTTAAGTTTTTCCAAGCTTCAGCGGATACCCGACTCCGCAAGCTTTTTCCCTTCTAGTTTTAAGTTTTTGCCAAGCTTCGGCGGATACCCGACTCTGCAAGCTTTTTACCTCGTTTTAATGTTCGTGGTTTTTTGCGTCAATCTGCTTTCTAAAAAAAAAGAAGAAACAGAAAGAAAAAGAAAAGAAGAAAAAGAAAAGGAAATGAAAATTTTCATGGACAAAATTGAATCAATTCCTCTGCTTCCCATTTATTTTAAATGTAAAGCAAAGGGGGGCAGCTGTTGATACCCAATTTTGTCCATAAAATTTTTTATTACTTGATCAGTGATTAATATTTTTAGTGAAAAGATGCTTAATTGCAATGTTGTGATCACACCATTTTATTATTATTTACTTCCATCTTACTTTTTCTTATTTGTACAAAATAAATAATTTTTTTTTTTTTTTTTTGGTAATTTGCTCATTTCTCACCTCACACTACACTCACTCTCACCCACTCCATTATGCATTTATTTTTTGGCAACAGACAATATGCCACTCACCCCACTCATTGCACTACACTCCACTCAATCTCACTTTGCACCCTCCACTCTCAAATTGCACTCCGCACTCACTCACTCAATTCCTAATTGCACTCTCAACAATTCACTTTGCACCCACTCTGCACTCACTCACCAAACTACACACACGGCACTTTTGTTTTTTCTTGCATATCCACTCACACGCACAATAATAGGGGGGAGCAATAACAGGGGAAACATCTTTTCTGGCTTTAAAAGGAAACAGAGAACACACAGACTTCAGCGGGAGAACCCTTCCATATTTGGTTTCTCGTAGCCTTCGAAAACACAAAGAAGCTCCACACCATCACAAAATTTCCATTACTACTTCATCTTCCTCATTTTCTTCACTTCATCCATTTCATTTTCTTCCACTATCCCAAGCCTTCAAAACCAACCAATCTCCCATCACCTTTCGGCTTCGTGGATTTTCATACTACCATACTCATCTCCTTTCATCATCACCTCTATTCTTCATCATTTTCATCTTCACGAATCTTTTCCATAACCAAACCCAACCGAGTCAACTCGGTGAGTAAACACCATAACCATCTTCACAAAGCCAAGTTTTCATCTTCCATCACCATTAACCCCATAAATCACCACGAAATTCCATTGAAACCACCACCAAAGCTTTAACCCACCATCATCCAAGACCAAAACCAATCCACCAGCAGAGCTCATCGTCCTCCGACCGACTCGAACCGAGCTCGTCGGAACCCGTCACAAACCACCGCATGAACCCACACCGTAACCCGACAGACCCAAGCTCCGACGACCCCGCACCGCCGCTGGTCCGAACCGAGAAACCCAGATCTGTCATGCACGGGCTCCAAAACCGTGCAACCCGTGCGGAGCCCACATCCGAACCGGACCCGAGATCCGTTGCCTCCATCCGCACCGGACCGGTGAGCCACCGTCGAACGGCGCCTCGCACCAAAGCCAGCCGCACACCATCAACCGCGGCTCAACACCGAACCGCGACCCCGTACCACCGCCGAGCGAGGCCGGCGACGTTGAACCAGCAGGCGCTCGAACCCGCCGAACTCGCGAACCGGTCGATAGCTCATACCGAGTCGAACCGTACCCACCGTTGTACCCCAACCGGGATCGTCACTATCGAGCCCATCGAGTTGCACACTCCGGAGCCGCCTAGAAGCTCGCCGCATCGCCCCGCACCGCCGTCACCGGATCTGTCGTAGCTCCGCCCTGGGTCCCGTGAGTGAGTCGTGCTCCGATCCTTGCCCAATCGTCGTTGCCGTCGCGTCTTTGTCCTCGCTCGCTACACCGACCTCCGACCTCCATTGGTGTCCTCTGTTTTGCTTCAGGAATATCAAGGAAGGAGAAAAGCAAATACCCCTCCCTTTTTTTTTTTTGTTTTTCGTAAGTCACTTTGTCTATTTTTATGTTTTTTTTTTTATTTTTTATTTTTTTTTTATCATTAAGGGTAATGGGCCTAAAGCAATCAATTTGGACCGAATAGATTAAAAAAAAAAACGAAGACAAGGCTAAAAATAATGGTAAAAGTTAAAAAGGATTAATATAAAAATTAAAAAATATAAAAAGGGATTAATATAAAATAATTATTTTTTAGAAATAAACAAGATTAACCAAGTTGTGACACTTGTTAGTCTTAGTAACTATTTGGATCATCTGAGTTGTGATAATCTAATGATCCGAATTATGTAAAATAAAATTACTATAAAAATTATTTCCCTTTTTTTAGGTATTTTTAGAAAAAAAATCTCACTTAATAATAATAAATTTGATAATCAGTGGGTGACGTCTCTAGTGTAACGTGAGCTTCACCTATTCAAATCATAATTTGATTAATAGAGTCGTGACGACCTGTTAATTCTAATTTTTTATAAAAAATAAGAAAAAATTAAATCTTTCTTTAAATAAAATCAACCAACCTATACTTATTTTCTAAAGAACTACGTGACTTTGAGTTCCTCATTGCACCCGAGGATACGTAGGAGCAGGATTTCTATTCTGTCAAGCCGAAAAATAAATTTTCATAATTTAGTTATTTCTCTTTTCTTTCCTTTAAAAAAAATAAAAATAAAAAAATAAATAAAATAAAATAGTTACAAAGTCTTTTCAAAAAGGGGTAAAATAAATAAATTTGATATTATTAAAATTTGCACAATTGACTTAAGGTATCGTTCTTGGAACGGGCAGTGTAGGATGCTAACACCTTCCCTACCGTAATCGACTCCCGAACCCAAACTCATTTTCCAAAAAGACCAGTTTTGCCTATTTTAAGGGTTTTTCTAATGTTTTCCCAAATTAAATAAATATTGGTGGCGACTCCATTGATTTTCAAATACTAATCTTTTTTCGGTCGTCCCGTCGCGATTCCGGTTGCGACACTTATCATAGGATGAGGGAGAGGATATTGTTATCAGGTTAGAGTAAGATAAAAATGTTTAACTTGATTTCATTATACTATCAGATTAAATTACTATACATCTGATAAAGTCTGATAATATTAGCTAATACTATCAAGTTCTCATTATCTTGTCTACCAAATGCAGCCTTACTTTATTCAAGAAATGAAGTTTGACGAAATTAAACGCCATAAGTACAAAAGTTTTAACTCAACAAATATTTATCAAAATATATATGCCATTGACAAAAGAAATTTCATAAGGTGATCAATATAATAATTTAGGTTTATCAATAGTATAAGACAACTGTAAGAGTTTACTATATTACAATATACTATATGAGACTCAACAATGTCCTCAATAAGTCCCAACAATAAAGCAATGACAGACATATAAGGGAGAGAAAATCATATATTGAAGCATTTAGCATACTTAAGCAACCATAGTTATATTAGCTTTCTCTTGTTCAATTAACTAGGCAATTAATTGAATTAGAGACATGGCATCATTGTGATCCCATCTAAGAGTCCCGAATTGCAATATATAAGTCTCTCATGCTTAATAGAGCAAAATAGTTGAACTAAAATTATCACAGTTACATAAAAGCCTTTTTTTGTAAGTTCCAAAATAATTATTTTAAACAATTTTGTCTATCACAACTGATTATGTTAAATAATGACATACCAAATGATATGTCCATTACTTACATAACCTAACAACAATTACAATCTGTTTAACAAATATTTAGAAAACAAATCCTTTTTAGACAAAATCACAAATCCAAAGAATAATATAGGATTGCTACAGAATGTCGTATTATCTCATTTGTCAAGTTTTACAAAACAATACATATATTTAAGATTGCTTAAATTAATTTGATAAAATACTTGACAATGAGTAACATTATATATCACAACAATTGAGCCACTATGTCATTGTAATCCCACGGTCCCAGACTACAATGAACAAGCAGATTATCATAAAACATTAAATATTATATCCTTAAAGTTAGTACTGAGAGGATACTGAAAACTCTAAGGACACATCATTCAATACTTTCAATAAGACATCAGAAATCATATAAATAAAGATAAATCGATAGGGTAAGTGCATTATTAACATAATTCTCAATACAAACACAACATTAACAACAAAATC
The DNA here is from genome assembly GCA_029884605.1 of Ormosia emarginata. Classification (NCBI taxonomy): domain Eukaryota; kingdom Viridiplantae; phylum Streptophyta; class Magnoliopsida; order Fabales; family Fabaceae; genus Ormosia; species Ormosia emarginata. The sequence goes on from JAQQTP010000089.1 coordinate 84,209,446, forward strand.
ACATTTTACTATAATTGATAGCGCGAATGTGAGCTCATAACTATACAAAGTGCTGAAATTAATTTTAAATTTTTTTGAATGGAACTTTCGTATAATAGATTTTACAAAATTCACAAAACAATCTTACAATATATGAGCATATAACTACAAGAAATTACAATAATCAATATCAAAAGAATTATTTATCAATATTAATGCTCCAGAATTTTCATATCGAGTATAACATAACTTTCAACTTTTTTATGCAAAATTATATCCACAAAATAGCATCGAAAATTAACTCAGTGACCATACAACATTAAGTTTGAAAGTATATAAAATATGACATGCCCAATAATATCATAAACATTCACAAAAAATCTCAAATTCAGAATCGGAGAGTACCACATAATATTTATCATTTTAAAATTTAGAAAATTCCAAATAAATATTTCTAGGTATAAAAAAGAAAAAATTAATTAAAATTTCTCAAAATATAATACTGGACGTGTGTAAGACCTGTCCCATTAATCAAAATATGCTAAAATAAATTGGCCAAAGGACGTTATTCAAGAGATGCCAAACTAATCCATTTTACATGTGCACGAAAACAAAACTACCACAAGATTATATGTGCTACACATGCAAAAGGAAAACACATATTCATGATCCAAGCCATATTTAATGGTCTTACAAGATTTCTTAAAAACTATTAAATCATTAAACCCCTTTATATGTATATATATCTGTTAAGCGTAAACAAATTCTAGCCCTTTACCATGATGAGCAAGACGATTTCCAATCACGAAGAGCAGCGGTTGCATCTCTACTGCATAAATAGTGGCTTGGGGACTTTCTTGAGTTCACCCAATAATAACGTGAATCGCCTTATGGCAACGAGTTCTAAGTGGAAACAACACTGAGGGCCTTCACTTATTTTCATTCAATTTTTTTTTTCTCATGAATCATAATAGTGAAAGGACAATAAATTTGGCGTTTTGACAAATTTTGAGAACGAAAGTTCTCATTCTCAATAACATATAATTTACGGTCATAGTTAAGATTAAATGAGGTGAGGTATGTTGCATATGATCAAAGTTTTCTTAACCACTAGAGGGTACTTCCTCATGTTCATTTAAAATTATGTTTTGGTGAAAAAAAATTAATCTATTATAATTAAGTAACGTTTTTATATATCAATAAAGTATTAATTATTATTTTTTCATCTTTGTTCTCATACTTTAAAAGTCTGAACAGCTAATGAAAATTAGATAAACATGATAAAGTAGAGTAATTAATTGAAATTGAATAAGAGTAGCTTAGTAAAAAATTATCACAATTAAGACTTGGTTTAATATTTTTTAATTTTTGTACTTTACACCAAAGTAACACTTAAAATGAACTGGAGGAAATATTTACAAATTACATTTATTTATTTTGTTAAAGATAGATAATTCATAACTGGAATAAAATGAGAAGCTAAGTCTCAACTACAAAAGTTAGGGCATATGCCCAAAAGAGATCTTCCAACAAGTCAGGAAGTGTGACTAGTTGAAAGGTAAAACATTTGTGGTGCGATTAAGGTGGAATACATGTAAATTCTCTTGTCTTCTCTATCGTCATTAGATTCTTAGTTATGCTTCTTTACCAATCGTTCTTCAAAAGCAACCTTTTGGATAAAGATATTGACAAGAGAGGTGGCATCTTGCCTAGCCTGCTGGATAGGGACTACAGGTGGGTATGTAGGTTGACCTAGTCTGCAACATACCACAATTAAACATACCGGTACTGGTTGGCCCGCAACTTAAATGGGCTAGCATTCCACAGCACATTAGACCGCAGATTACGCAGACTGATCTGCAGCCAGTAATTTTTTTTTTTTTTTGCCTTTTCTGTTTTGAAAGCTTGAAAACTGAAAATGAAAAACAAAAAATGAAAAATAGATTAGATCACAAAAAAAAAAAGAAAATTGAAAATGGAAAACAAATCAAAGATTCAAAGTGACATGGACAAGTGGTAGTGGTGGCGAGATCGTGATAGGGACGAGTGACGGTGGCGAGGGCGAGGCGAGTGCAGCAACACGTGGGTCACAATCACACAATGGGTTTCAATCGCACAAAAAGAGAGAGATGATACCAATGGCAATGGGTCGCAGGTAGGTCCCATGGTGGGTCACAATCGATGATAGACGCATCGTGGCTACGCAGTAAAGAGGGGTGGCAGGGAGAGTGAGAACTAAGGAGATGAAAGGTACGACTAGGGTTTTGTTTTTAAATGTGAAGTGTGAAGACTAAAGATGAGAGATAAGAAAGATAAAAAAAATGACAAATGAGAATATAATCTAATTTTGAGCCATGTAATGAAGTGTTCTGTGTTGGCCCAATTGCCAAATCCAAAGAAAATTAAAAAAAAAAAGTAAGCAGGCTTGTGGGTTAGTCGGCAAACCCACAGACCAAAATTTGTTTAACAACGGGTTAAAACAGACCGAGCCAATAAACTCGCGTCTAAACAAACCATCATTTTGCCTGGTCCTAACCCACACAAGCCGCGTGTTATGCAAACCAGTCTGCGGATCAAGACTCGTATACCCACCTCTAATAGAGACATTGATGAGGGTGCACATAGTGTGGGGTAGAAAAGTCTTGTCTTCAAGAACGTTGTCAGTAACTAAGTAGATAGTACTCTTAACTTAACTTTCAAAAGGACTCAGAAAGGTAGTCACCCCATGACTTGAGTTTGTGACAAAGGTCACAAACACCGGTGATTTTTTAATAGCCAATCAATCGATAAAGAATCGTCACGACATCTCTAATTATTGAGGTACCTTGTCTTCTTCTTCCTCATCACCAGCAAAAGTCTCCTATCCTTGATTGTTAGACAAGGCCATAAAGAATAAGTGAGGTGGGTGCAATGAGCTTCGGTGATCCACGAGAGCAAGTGCACATAGAGTAAAGAGCTTGCTGCGAGGGCAATGGGGTTACAAATTACATTTATTTATTAAGCAAGATACAAACTGTTGATATTTTGTGGTTTTTTTTTATTTATCTTTTTCACTTGTACCTGCTTTACCAAAAAAATAAAATAAAAAAACTATACAAAAACTATATGATATCTTTTTGTAAAAAATTGACCATACATTATTTAATTATTTTCACAAAATGTGTAGACAAGAAAAACCCAAATTGAATTATACCCCCACTAGCTTATTTAGCAGACAGTGGCGTTAGAGCAGCTGAAGGACAAAACTTGGAAGAAGCAGTAGCAGACCAGTTGATCATTATCCTGAGTTCTACTATATCCTCCTCCTATGGTTCATGCCTTTATCATATTTTCACTTCAGATACGCAATTGCCAAGCCCAGGATACCCTGCAGGCTCATATACAACGCTGCACCACCCTCAACATCTGCTTCAATCCAAGATGCCCCATTCAACCAACCTCCTCCCATTGTCTACAGATTCTCTTCACTCTTACAGCAATTCTCAAACACCCTTATCCATGTCAAGTCCATCCACACCCAGATCATTAGGAATTGGGTATTCACTGAACACTTTCTGGCTGCAAAACTTATCAAGGCATATTCTGATTTGGGTTTTCTTAGTATTGCCCGCCAAGTGTTTGATCAATGTTCTCACCCAGAAACCCTTCTTTGCAATGCCATGATGCTCGGGTACCTGAGAAACCAGCAATACAAGGAGGTTCCCCACTTGTTCAAAATGATGGGTTCTTGTGATATAGAAATCAATAGTTACACATGCATCTTTGCTCTCAAGGCCTGCGCCAGCTTGTTGGATAATGAGATGGGTATGGAAATTGTTAGGACAGCTGTTGAGAAAGGATTCCATTTGCATCCGTATGTCGGGAGTTCAATGATTAATTATTTGGTGAAATTTGGCAATCTTGATGATGCGCGAACGGTCTTTGATTGGATGCCTGAAAGAGATGTTGTCTGCTGGAATTCAATCATTGGGGGTTATGTGCAGGAGTGCCAATTTAAGGAGGCAATTCAAATGTTCCTTGAGATGATTGGTTGCGGGATAAGGCCGAGTCCTGTAACTATGGCAAGCTTACTCAAAGCGTGTGGAGAAAGTGGATTTGAAAAAATTGGAAGATGTGTTCACGGTTGTGTCCTTGCATTAGGCATGGGCGATGATGTATTTGTGCTTACTTCATTAGTTGATATGTATAGTAATGTGGGTGACACTGATAGTGCTTCTTTGGTTTTTAATAGCATGTTCAGTAGAAATTTGGTTTCATGGAATGCTATGATTTCAGGTTATGTTCAAAATGGTATGGTACCTGAATCTTTTGCTCTCTTTCATAGACTAGTCCAAAGTGGTGTAGGGTTTGATTCAGTAACCTTGGTGAGCCTTATTCGGGGCTGTTCTCAAACATCTGACTTGGAAAGTGGAAAAATCCTCCATGCTTGTGTCATTAGAAAAGGACTTCAATCAAATCTAGTTTTGTCCACTGCAATTGTTGACATGTATTCTAAATGTGGTGCCACAAAACAGGCAACTACTGTTTTTGGAAGAATGGAAAAAAGGAATGTGATTACTTGGACTGCTATGCTTGTGGGTTTGTCACAAAATGGCTATGCAGAGGATGCCTTGAAGTTATTTTGTCAAATGCAACAAGAAAATGTGGCTGCCAATTGTGTCACTCTTGTTAGTCTAGTGCATTGCTGTGCCCACCTAGGATCTCTCAAGAAAGGAAGGAGTGTCCATGCTTATTTGATCCGGCATGTTTATGCATTTGATGCGGTTAATATGTCAGCCTTGATTGATATGTATGCCAAGTGTGGTAAAATCCACTCTGCTGAGAAGTTATTCAATAATGGATTCCCTTTAAAAGATGTTATACTCTGTAACTCTATGATTATGGGTTATGGAATGCATGGTCACGGGCATCATGCTATTGGTGTCTATGATAGAATGATAGAGGAAGGGCTCAATCCAAATCAAACTACATTTGTTTCTCTCCTAACAGCTTGCAGTCACTCAGGCCTTGTTGAAGAGGGTAAGACTTTGTTCCACAGTATGGAAAGAGATCATAACATTAAGCCTAGTGACAAGCACCACGCTTGTCTCGTCGATCTTCTTAGTCGAGCAGGTTGTCTTGAGGAAGCAGATGCATTGTTGAAACAAATGCCTTTCGAACCCAGCACTGATGTGCTTGAAGCTTTGCTCAGTGGTTGCAGAACCCATAAGAATATTAATATGGGGATACAAATTGCAGATAGATTACTCTCTTTAGATTACTTGAACTCTGGAACTTATGTCATGTTATCAAATATATATGCTGAAGCAAGAAGATGGGATTCAGTGAATTACATACGAGGCCTCATGAGGATACGGGGCCTAAAGAAAACACCTGCTTATAGTTTGATTGAAGTAGGCAACCAGGTATACACATTTTTTGCTGGTGATGATTCACATCCTAAATGGGAAGATATTTATCAATTATTAGAAAATTTGAGGCTTCAGGTGGAGGCTTCTGGTTATGTTCCTGATACCAGTTGTGTTCTTCGTGATGTAAATGAGCCAATGAAGGTTAAGTTGCTCTGGGGACATAGTGAGAGATTAGCTATTGCATTTGGTCTTTTAAGCACACCATATGGAAGCTTGATTAGGATCACTAAAAATCTTCGTGTCTGTGTTGACTGTCATACTGTTACCAAATACATATCAAAAATAGTTAAGAGGGAAATTATTGTCAGGGATGCTAATCGTTTCCATCACTTTGTTAATGGGGAATGCTCCTGTAATGATTACTGGTGATGAGGACATGCTGAGAAGCTATGTACAAGTGGCCCAAGCTGCCTTGATGAGGAGACTAATTAATGGGGCTAACGTAGAAGCTCTCATTTCTCTTGTTCTATATCATTGGATGTGTATTACCACAATTTTGTGAATCATTTTCACTTTAATTATATTTTTAATATCATAGTTGATTTGTCACGCATTCAATAATGTTTTAAAAGCACCTAAGAATATCTAAATATAACATTGGTACTTTGTATCCACCTCTAGTTTGGGCGAATCGTGACACGCTGACAAAAAATAATAATAATAATTTGAATGTATTATTAATATAAAAAAAAATTATACTATCATTTAATTATATATTGTCGCATTATAAAAAAATGTTTGACTCTCATAAAAACTATCTTAGGGATATGTTTAGAAATTAAGATTTTGAAGGATTTTGAAAGAAAAGAAAAGAATGACTTATTCTTTATTTTGAGTAAATATTTTTGTATTTGAGATTTTTTTTTAAATGAAATATGATCATATAACATTTTAATTATCTTTTATTCATTTTTATAAATATTTTATAATTTTTTAATTTATAAATGAAAAATAAACATTCTCTGTTTTTTTTTGAAACTCTACATCTAAACATATCTTAAATGTCATATATGTGATAATGTATAATTAATTAATGGTATAAAAAATTTATATTTACAATGTATCAAAATTAAATTCAAAGAGAAATGTATGTATTTTATCAACAAACTTAACCCGTCATTGTCAATTGTGTTATTGTGGTGGTGTGGTAATTCGATTCTGAAAATAAAAAATGTCAATAGCTTGTTCTAAAATGTGAACATGACTTCAAAATTTCTAGTACTTTGGTCGTTGAATGAAGTAAGATAGAAGTTGGTGAACTTTACAATCGTCTCCATAATTGAATCATGGCCTGAACACACTATGAGTAAATTAGACTAATTCGCAAAAGATCTGTTTAAATTACTTACCTCTCCTTCCCCTCAAAAATAATTACTTACCTCTCCTTTAATAAAATATTATAAAATTTTCGTGATTTAAAATTTTCAGACAAATACAATTTTGTTTATGTTTTTTAAAACATATACTGGTGCTCTGGAGTTCACCCGCAACTGGCTTGACCATGCTTCTCTAGGCAGATTGTCTTGGTGTTGCTTTCATTAGATCTAAGTTTCTTTTCCTACTCCAATCTACCCAAAAAAAAAAAATGCATATTCTTTCTGTGAACATGTGAAGATACAAAGAAAATAAATGTTGGTATAATATTATAAAATTAAAAGGAAAATGCGTGTGATTTAATTAAGTTTTATGGGAGATTAGTATTTTTATTAATATTCATATGATTCCATTAACTAATAAAGTTCAATTGAACGGAGTCGAAAGATAAATTAATTGATGTGTATAAAAGTTAATTTGAACACCACTTGACTACAATAAAAAAAAAAGTTCAAGTGAGTATTTTATTTCAATTGCAACAATGTTCATCTTTTAGTTTATAATATGGTACAATTTAGTTTCAATTATAAATTAAAAATAAGGTAAATTACACTTGCGCTTATGTGATTTTACTCAAAAATACTTTGCCACCGTGTGTCATAAAATTTGACATTTTATCTTCCTGGGCTTTGCACTATTACCACAAATCCAAATTGATATGTAATTTTCATCTATTTTTTAACGGAAGACACATTAAAATTGTCAAGAATTTTTTTTCTTTAAAAATTTCTTTGTTAATCAATTCATATTCCATTGCTCTCCCTCAAATCAAATGGGCAACTATTGTATGAAAAAAAAAAAAACCAACCGAGCATGTTTTTTTAGTTGCTTGTGTATTAGATTATTAATATAGTTCCTTAAGTAAAGTTTTTGTCATGTGAATGTTGAATAAAATGTACAACATTTCAATTGCATATTTATTTTTTAAAAAATAGAAGAATTAGACTAAAATTTGGTTATTATAATAATACTACATATCATCGTCACAACAAAATGGATAGTCATTTTAGCAAAAAAAAAAAAAACAAAAAAACAAAAAACAAAACCATCCTTCATCAATTTGGCAAAATTGCACTTTACAACATTGGCCATGTCTAGTGATTTAACTTTTGAATAAGAGCTCCTTGGTACTTATAGGGAGCATCCTCATAAACAATGATTGGATAATTGTAAATAAAAAATAGAATAAAATAAAGGACAACGAAAATGATCCAATAATTGTGATTTTTATGCAGCATATTTAGTTTTTTTTTTTAAATGTGTTCTAATGTAATATGTAGGTACATGTTGCCAAGTTGTAACTAGGAATGTATATTATATCTTTATAATTAGTTTAAACTTCAAAACATTACACATATATAATTCTTCAAAAGGAGCAATGTACAAACAACGAATTTAATAGTAATACAGAAGTGATAAAAAAAGGGACCACTGGTTTTCTGAATTAAGAATTGAGATAGTGATTAAAAAAAACTAATAAAAAGGTTTTTTTCTTTCTATTTTTAATATGAATCTTCTGTCAAAAAAATAAAATAAAAAACATATCAAGGTGATTGTGTGATAACTACGGAAAAAATAAAATGTCAAATTTTATACCACAAGGACCAAAGTGTTTTTGAGTCAAAACAAATGAAATAAAGCATAATTCACCCATAAAAATATGGTATGATATTGCCGTACTCCCCTTTTTTTATACCGTGTTTATATGTCAAGTTATGCTATTAGCATATTGTGAGGATGGGATAAATAAAATAAGATTTAATTTTATTGAGTTTTATTTTGATATATTATTAGTATAAAATTTTTTAATATTATTATTTAATCATGTATTGATACATATTATTAAAAATATTTGATTCTCATAATTTTTTATAACAATTACCTTTAAAAGTTATATATGTAATCATGTATTATTGATTGATTATATAAAACTAACAGCACAACAAAATTAAAAATAAAATTTAATTATTGATAAATCTTACATTAATGATTACAATTAATTTTTTTAAAAAATTACACAATTTAGCGTTTTAGTTTAATCACTCATGCAATATTGAGTGATTAAAATTTACTCTTATTCTCACATAGTCACATTAAACCATAATAACGATAAATCTTCACCTAAGGACGAGGTAACCTGCCACAATTCGAAATTTGAAGGGGCTTTTTGGTACAATTTGATGGGCTTCTGGATGCTTGGATTTGATCAACAGTACTGTTGCAAACCGAGAAACGAAAGATGCCTCTAAAGTAAAATGAATAATTCACCATTTGGTCCAATATCATTTTTGAAAGGACAACTCCTTTCAATTTGATGAGCCGACTATCAGTGTGGACTTAAATTTTGGCCTTTAGTACCAATTCAAATCCCAAATCTTTATCTTCTTTTTTTGTTTTTTTTTTTTTAAGATGGCCAGTCTTCCCATCTTTTTTCACTTTGACAAAGGTAACCATAACCAAAAAAATTCCATCCTTAATTTAATGGAACTTGGATATCAATTACTATGTTTTAAAACGTTTCATTTGATCTTTCCAAAAAGAAAAGAAAAAATATTTGAACAGAAATCACTTTTCAATTATACTCGGGAAAAGGAATCCCTTGATGATGAAATTAAGTGCTTGTTCCACATGTAGGAACAAACTAAAGTCAAAATAAATCTCACAATCACATGCAACAATTGCCCTGCGTTTGAAATTCATGTTATCCTTGAATCCTCGCCGCGATTACCGTTAGTCACGCCTTTGAAATATCAGAAAACCAAATATTTTATTTAAAAAGAGAAAAAAACAATGTCCAATTTGTTGGAGCGTTTTAAAATTTTAGGAATTGGGGCCTGAAGGATTTCGCTAAACATAATTGTTGAAAAAATTAAATCCAAAAATTTAACTCAGCAAAGACAAGGTCAGAAGGCCTTTAAGAGACAAATAGAGTCGTTGGTTTGTTATCATAATTATATATATTTTTTTGGGCATTTTGAAAGCGAAAGTCTACGTAGTTTATTGTTTTCTGTTTTGGTACTTTCGTCAAAATTGTCTAGTTTTTATAAATTGCCTTCTTTATTGACCAAGGGACCCCATAATCATCAACAACTATAAAATCATGTCCTAGTCTTGCACCCACCATTTCACGTGTGAGCATTAGCACTAAGTCTTAAGCCCTTTGGTGGTTTGTGAGGATTACCCGGAAGGCCGGAACAAAAAATTTGTTTCTTTTTATCAACCTCGAAAGGCTATTTTGTATGCTCATTAGTGCCTCGAACTCACAGAACTAAAAACCAAAGGCAAATTCTAGTTACTTGGGGTACTAATGGGCAACACCTTTGGTGCAAAGAAGACCACAAAGGTCATGAAAATTGATGGTGAGACATTCAAGCTTAAAACACCAGTGAAAGTTGGGGATGTGCTTAAGGATCATCCAGGTCTTGTTTTACTAGAATCTGAAGCAGTTAAGCACTATGGAACAAGAGCAAAGCCTTTGGAAGCACATAAAGAGTTGCAGCCAAAGAGGCTTTATTTTCTTGTGGAGCTTCCCAAAGAGACAAAACCAAGAAGGATTCGTTCTGGCATTAACTTAAGCGCCAAAGATCGCCTCGAGAACCTAATGCTGACAAGGAGGTCTGCTTCTGATCTTTCAATCATGAAACAAAGCAACATGGGTGGTGGTGGTGATGAGCAAGCCAATAAGGAGAATGGTGGGTTGAGGTTGAAAATGAGGCTTCCAAAGGCAGAGGTGGAGAAGTTGATCCAAGAATGCAAAGATGAGGCTGAGGCAGCACAGAGGATCATGAGTTTGTGTATGGCCAATGGCAGCAGAGAAAGTGGGAGTGAAATTGGGGAAAATGGAGAAAAGACCATAGTCTTGGACCAGCAAATGCACTTGAAGGGTTGCAGAGACAGAGTTAAGGATGGTACAAAGGTACGTGCGGTATGTTTTCTACGAAGTAGATAATTTTCATTGTCAATGCTTGTTTAAATTTTAGATAATTTTTTTTAAAGTGAAGTTGTTTTTAATATAAGTAAATAATAGTGTATTTATTATTAAATTTTAATAAATTAAGATTATGATGTATATTAGATTAAATTAATGATATATATTTTTATTTAGAATTTTCTTTGGATTTATTCAAACATGATAATTTAAACCAGTCTAGAGAATTTATTGAATTTTTTTAAAAAAAAGTCGTGTTGCATTAAACATTTGTCATACATATCATGTGAAATTTTAAAATTTTTATGAGACAATATTCTTCTTTGCCCATGATTTTTTTAACCTTTTTACTTTAGTTTGATAGAATTTCGTACAAACGGACAATATAGTGTGAGTGTTTGAGTGATTCAACCTTATGATTATCTCTTTTAGGAGACAACGAAGTAATGAAATTTGTCATTATTTTCGCTTTGCAAAATCTCTTTTAGGCCAATGATGTTCGAACATTCTAAAGATGGAATATTTGAACTGAATATTTTCCTCATCAATGTTAAAGAATAAGAGTTTTATCAAAACTTTTGCCTTTCAATTTTTTTATTGATAATTTCGCCAATATATATATTTGATAAACAAAGGAACAAGAGGGACCGAGAAGGATCTAAAGCATACATGGGGCTCAATCAATGATATTATTAATAGCAGGCAACAACCAAAAGATATGCTTGATGTGTCACTTCAAAGTTTGGATAAGAGAGCCTGCAATAACCTAGCAGTTTGCATATTCATATGTGAAAATACGTTACCCTGCCGACCGAACAACAGCAGCATTGAGATCTGAAATGTTAAATGCTTTGTTCTTTTCAATTTTGTTGGTTCTGCACAAGATATCGTTGCACGCACTGTGCATCATCTGTACTGATTAAAAAAGTTATTAGTGTGACTGAATTATTATTACTTATATAAGAGTATGAAAATGAAGTGTGCCTAAATATTAAATAACTATTTTATACACTATTGTATCTCACAACTTGTAGCGACTAACTTGTTTGGATTCAAAACACTTGCAGAAGAGGGTGAGTTTTCAGCCAATCAGCGAAGGAGGGATTCAAGTAGCTGTGGCTTCATAACCACTTATATCACATTAACCATGAAGCCAAACATTGAATCCACAGGGGTGCTGCTAGCCTGTGGAATATCTCACACCGGAGGAGCTTTCTTTGCTTAGTTAAATAAGAGTCATGTTATTTATACTATACATAGGATCACAACTGGTTACAATAATTGTCTGGTGTTTGTATGTTTTTAGATTCATAGAATAGTAGAACCTTAAGTAAAAATTAATTGCTTTGGTACAGACACCTGTTGTGACTTGTGACTAATTTGTAAACCTGTGTTGTATAAATAGCACAACTCCTAAAATTGATATGTACATATTCAGGAAACTTATAACCTTATTGATATATTATAAAGAAGACATATTATGAATGAATGACATGATAATTAACTTTCAAATATTGTCTTGTGCTTATGCCGGTTCATTGTTTACATAACCTAATATTTTTTAAGTTGGAATTAGAATTAGTAGGAAAAAGAACAAAGGAAAACATTATAAAATTAGTAGTAGACAATTCCTCAATCAAAAGTCGAGGATGGAACAATTATGAATGGGAAAAATTCTTACGTACATAATTATATATATTACATATATTTATATGGGTGAACCTTTTATCATAATAAGATTTATCTTATATAAATATATATAAGATACATACATATTTGTGCAAAAATTCTTCTTACGAATGGTTAATTGTAGCCTGTAGGTGGATGTAATCAGCTATGAACGAAGAACATACAAGATGGAAAGTCAGATATGGTGGCGAGGGTGGGTCTCGGTCGAGTAATGGTCAATTTTGCTTAAGTTATTATCCCGAAAAACATGGAATCGGTCTGCTAAGTGCAAACTAAATTAATTTTATTACCTCATATAGGTTTTGACCTTAAATATCGCGCAATTGCCGCTGTACCAAGACTCCACACTCTCTGGCCGCTCCTTTTTTTCTTTTTCGTGGTACTTTGGTTCTTTTTCTTTGAATTTTCTCTCATGGATTACGTCGATTTCCTTAGGCAACAGTCTTTTTTATTTTCTTGTTTGTTGTTATTAGTATTTTTTTAATAATTTTCTAAATCTTTTTAGATTTTTATTTGTTATAATTTGAATAGACGTGAGAAATTTGATGTTAAATTTTTGTACGTTGTTTGGAAGATGGGAAACGAGGAAAAGGAAAAAAAAATTATTTGGGAGTTTATTAAGGGATATGAATGAAAAAAAATCATGAAAAATTATTTTTTATCTTTTCTTTTTAAATAATAAGTTTTTGTTTTTTTTTTAATTATGGTAGAATAGAAAGAAATAAATTTAATAATTAAAAATAAACATGTTATATCCTGTTTTATTATTTTTATGAGTTAACTCTTAAATAAAATAACAAAGTTTTATTTTATTTTATTTTATTTATTTATTAATCTTTTAAATAAAAAATAATTATTTTATTTTATTTTATATTTTTTTTAGTCTATTTTTATTTGGTTCATTTCGTTTCATCAATAAAAAAACATTTAAGTACAGTATTAGAGATGCTTAATGATTATGGTAGATATGAAAATTTTACCTTTTTCTCAAATCAATCATATGATTTGACTTTACAGAATATAAAGACATTCAGTTCTACTGAGTAAAAGGTATGTACTACGGAGATACGACACAAAAATGAAAAAGATCTAACTTAATCTTTCATTTTTTTACTGCCGCTTAGTCCTCTTGTTAGGATTTAATGGGCTCATGGTATATTTTTTTACTTGTTTCTTCTTTTTTATGGAGTTATTTTCCTCTTCAAATGATTGAAGTTGGGTAAATACTCTCTCTTGTATTCTCTTGATGAGACTTCGTTTCTTGTTAGTTTTCTTCTGCTCTGACCACCCAGAAGAACCATTGTCAAACCCAAGCGCGTTGGTTTAGGCGAGCAGCACTTGCTCGTGATGGGTCTGAGCTTGAGTCTGGTGGTGCTGGTGTTGTCGGTGGTGGTGAAGCAGAATCGGGTCCTGAAACAACCATTACGAAAGTCGCATGTCTTTGTGGTGGTTATGGTTACCAGAACCGCTTGTGGTTCGCAACAACAAATCTTGCGATGGTGGATAGTTCTGAAACGACATCGTGGTCTCCACAGCCGCAACCATGGGAAAAAAAGGACTTTATAGTATCTGCAATGTCAGTGTCTAAAAATGGTGGAAGAAAATCAGAACCCGCATTGTTATATTTGTATTTGTTACTGTTATTATCATCACCTAAACCCAATTGTTGTCGTTGAAATTCTTCTGAGATTCTTCCACCCACTGCTACCGCCCTGTGGCTATCAAAAGTAATTAATGCATTGTCCACCGACAGTCGTACTCGGTGGTACGACTTTGGTGGCCAGTTATTGGATGGCCATGTGCACCGATAGTCGTACTCGCCGGTCCCTGCGTCCCTTGGTGGTGCACACTTTGCTATGCCAGTTATTTACCAGCTTTTATATTTGACCAACAGGTCATTGCAAGTGAAGTAAACAGAGCATGAATGCTAAAAAAATTATTAGAAGCATAATAAATGTCTTGTATTAACTAAGAGGCATTCCCAACAAGTACCTACTCCAACGTTCGAAGTTTGATTCTCCCCATTATTAAATAAAACATTGGTAAAATACATTAGTAGGATGTGTAACACAAACGAACTATGATTTAAAATTATATACTAATCAGTGAACCATGGTGTGATTGGTTTTGTCTTACATACACCATGTATTTTGGATACACAGCAAAAATTAGCCATTAATGGGGTAGAAAATATGATCAAAATTCATCAACGCTCTAAAATAAAGAAGAGCAACTCTTTGAACAGGTCTCTCTCTCTTTATCTAGCCATTCCCACCCATCGCTAATGAGCAGATCCTCGACATTGTCACCGACGCCAAAAGTCACTGAACCCAGCAGATCGGAGCTCCCACCGTCCTCCGCCCTCACCCCCCCCCTGGTCTAGCCCGTCTCGTTCCCACAACCAAACATGTCACCCCCACAATGGAATCACCACCAGCCTTTGTCGCACAACCATTGTTGGAGCCACAAGCTTTCATTGTCGGGGTGTTGCTCGTTCGCGTCTGAATTTTCACAGGGGGGTCGTGGTAGTCGTGGTCGTTCCAGGGAGAATGGGTGATGGTTTCAGGTTGTGCGATTTTGATAGGAATGTGGTATTTGGATTGTGGTGGTTCGACTTGGGTAGAGGTGTGAGTGACGTTGATAGGATTTGTCAATAGTGATATTTTTGGACTTCCTAATTGATTGAGATTACCAAATACATGATCTTGCTTAAATGAGATAATATGAGATATTGATCTTATTTGTTATTATTACGTCTATTTAAGTATGAGAAAATAGAAGATTGAACTATATAAAAGTAATATATTTTATGTCTTGTATTTAATCTAAATATCTAGACATAGGAACTAAATTATACGAAAATATTAATCACAGATATGTTTTGTCAAATCATTGACATTCTCATACTTGGATAGTAGTGATGTGGTGCTAGATACCGCTCACTACTTGTAATATTAAAATAAGATTTTAATATTATTTCTAACGTCATGAGAACTTATAGGGTCACACATACTATTGGGAATTGCGGAAACAAAACGCAACGAAAAAAATGAAATTCCTACCAAGGATCCATGTGAAAAAGGATTATAATTCGTGTTTTTTGAGTTTACCTCTTGACGCGAGATGAAAACAAACGATGTGAATCACCAACACCGTAACAACGACGATGCCTTTGCGGTATCCACGCGAACAGACTCACGAATGTCCAACGTCCGCAATCTTAGAGTCTCACGTCTCTGACACAGTGCTAGTTGCGAAGAAAAGAGAAATCTGTCACTCTCTCACTCACTGTTTCTGTAGGTGCGGGGTTCTGTTCTGCGCACATGGCAGCCCCTTTAATAGTACTATTTATAATAGTGACAACCTTAAGTGAATGAGAGCAGCAACATGGTTAGCTATGTAACCATTGGACTCATCTGTTATGAGTTAGGCCCACAATGGAATCTCAATCCAACTTGGATTCTCATGACTCCAATTTTAGTCTGCTCTATGTGTATGACCCTGCAGGTTCTCATGATATTGACAATAATATTAAAATTTTATTTTAATATTACAAGCAGTGAGCAGTATTTAGCAACACATCATTGCTACCCAAATAATGAGAATATCAGTGATTTGACATAACATTTCCATGATCAATGTTTCCGTGTAGTTTAGTCCATTTGTCCAAATATCTAGATTGAACACAAGGTATAGAACATGTCACCCTTGTATAGTTCAATCTTTCATTTCCTGATACTCGAGTAGACATAGTAATAACAAATGAGATCAATATCTTATATTGACTCATTTGAGTATGATCATGTATTTCGTAATCTCACTCAATCAAGGAGCCCTAAGATATCACTTCTGTTATATAGGAGAGACAAATCACATCTAGGTCACTCACATCCCTCCTCATGATTTGCAGTATGTCCAATAACTAACTTTATAATCACCTTGTTACATATGACATTTGATGGCATTAAAACATACAACTCTTCATGTAGAAATCGTAGTGATTTCAGGTCAAAGAATTACATACACCATTATCACTATGAGAATCACTTATGATACTCACGTAACGATCCACGTAGCATTCTCATGGTGGGTCAGTCTAATACATCATTACTCTAATATGTACTTATGTGAAGACTTGATATCTCATATCCATGACTCGTAAGACATGGCTATCAGTCTACGCACATACTAGTGTCAATGCATTATTGTCGTCTTGATTAATAATAATACTTGACTAAGGACATTTAAGAATAATGTTTTGATTTTATCCAATAGGATCTCACGATCAAGTTATTCACTTGATGTCCTATGGCATAAAACTTATTATTCTAAGGATTTTATTATGTTTATCATAAATAACACACAATAAATGAAATGCATCATATATTAAATAAATAGCATAATACAATATAAGCTAGTACGGTCAAAATAAATTAACCTCTAGGGCATACGCCAACAAGAGGTGCGCAAGGTCGAACAAATGCGAAGAAGGTTCTGAGGTGGCTGAAGTTTGTGGCTAGGTGGTTCTGATGAAGGCTAGCTTTGGGCATGGTGGTGCAGAGTGGTGGTTGGGTTTAATGAAGAGTGGTTAACAACATGGGGCTTTGGAGGTTCGTGGGTTCTGGCTCACAAGTTCCAACAGCGACGCAGGTTGACACGGTGGTGGCTAGCATTGCTAGTACATGGTCGAGGCAGTTTTGGTCGTTGACAGCATATGTTCGATAAGGGACAGTTGTTGCGCCTTTTTTCTCTCTCTTTCGGCGGCTGTCATCTCAGATCTATGCATTTAAGGTTCGTTTTTATCTAGTATTAGCCACCTTCCCCTTGACTAGTCATCGAAATTACGCCACCACTAGAACTCTGACGCACCATCATGCGCCGTTCGTTGAAATCTGTACAATAATAATTAAATAACAGATAAAATTAGCTACTGCAAGTTAAGGAGAGGTGCATACATGCACCATGCTAAGGGAGGGTGCACAGCAACATTCTCCAATGTGATTTGGTTTATGAATTTATGAAGCATAAAATACAGTTTGATATATTAAACCTAAGACTAAATCAAATTGGATGCACCCTTAAAAAGCAAAGGAAAATGTTCATCTTACATAATTTTTTTTTTACATTACATGTCAATAATTGTGATTAAGTGAGAAAAAAATGTTAATATGTAATTGTTTATCTTAATGATATGTGACAATGGTGTAAAAAATAGTGTGAAAAAAGTGTAGTGAAAAAATCAAAATTGAAAAGTAAAAGACAAAACTTCGGTTGTTTTCACCTAATTAACTAATAAATGTCTAATTCACAAAGAACAGAAAAGAAATGTTACAAGAGTCAATCATATGTATTCGGGTTTTCATATGTATTTTTATTGTATCCAGTATCCACGCTGATAATTGGCTTTCTAATGCCACTATCTATGCAAAGCATCCTTTTTTGAATATTACTTATTTCACTCCTAAAAAAGAAAAAAATCGTCTCTAAATTGTAGTCTAAAATGCGCGAGTTCACGTGCAAGTCAATTTGGTAAGCTCTCAAAACGTGACCTGCACATGTAGAAAAGTTGAAGAGCTCTTATCAAGTAAATTTCCTCTCACTTTAACATCCAAGCATGTGCAAAAAAGTCCTCAACCTATTATATATTCCCACAAACTCATAAGCTTCCGTAAGCTAGGAGGGAACACTATCATTCAAAGAACGCCATCTTAGGGCCAATCAAAAGGCATCATAATAATCAAAATTAATAAATGATAACACTAAAAATTTCTTAATTTGCGTCATGTTTTAATCGTTATATTTGTTTGTGATGACTGATAAGAAAGAAAAATAGGCAGGCAGGCCTTGAGATTAATGAATGACACAAAGTGAATTGGACGAGTCTTCATATCCTCCGATCTAAGGATTGAAAAAATTAACACTTTCCCTCTGCATGTAATCATATATGCACAATTATACTCTACCCAACTTCGTTATTGACAAATCAAAGCACTGTGTTTAAATTTTTTTAAATAGATGGACAAAAAAGCATGAATTCAAACAATTTATTTAAGGAACAGCATTGCTGTATTCCTAATGAATCTCCAGTTATCTCTAGATCGTCTTCTAAAAAATTTCGGTGGCGGATTTTGGATTAAATTTTTGGGATAACTAAATAATGTATATTCTCATATTATTTGCACAATAAAAAACTAGCATAAGCTATTTTATGTTCAAACTTTATCGTTATATTTTAAAAATAAACATATAACTAATAATCTAAAAATATTTATATAATATATAATTAATTAAAGAAGACTAAGTATATCTATTCAATAGCAACATCAATATAATAAAAAAAATAACTTAAAATGTATATATCAAACAAAATCACGCATTACTTTACAAGCAACAACTCTACTAGCTCAAAAAGAATTGGATATATAATTCTCAATAAAAATATTAATAAAAATTGT
Source organism: Ormosia emarginata (assembly GCA_029884605.1). Lineage (NCBI taxonomy): Eukaryota > Viridiplantae > Streptophyta > Magnoliopsida > Fabales > Fabaceae > Ormosia > Ormosia emarginata. The sequence goes on from JAQQTP010000089.1 coordinate 84,228,282, forward strand.
GTCTATGTAAAATTTACTAATATAAAAATAATTATACTAATATACTACTTTACTAATAAAAAGAAGTATAATTATAAGGAGAGAATCCAATTACACAATCAATAACTCAAATTAAAAGTTCTCATGAGATAAATTAAGCTTGAAAGATTTTATAAAATTTTAAAATTATTTGATACTTCATTTAATTACTCTATTTTAACATATAATATGTTTTTTCAAAACATGTAAATGTCAACTATTAGATTAGGTAGCTACAAATAATAAGTTATTAAACAATGTAAGTATTCACGACTTATAAATAATGTAAGTTGATCCACACCCATATAATTAAAGCTTTAGATAGAATATAAATTATACTAAACTAAAAAAAAAGAGACACATAATCTCTCTCTATCTCATAAGTACACATGAGATTTCAAAAAAAAAAATTGGGGGGCATGCCCAGCCCAGTCACCAAGATGCTCCACCGCCGGAAAACTCTAGAGAGTTCTGAACTCTAGTATTCTAGAAAAATTTTATGGAACAAAACTTTATCAAAAAAAAAAAAGTAGTGTAAAATCGTTCTGACATAGCAACATGCTCATAAAAAATTTGAGTGGTGTCATTTTTATTTTTTGGTTTAGGAGTGTCCTACTAAGTCAAGTGAACACGTGAACCAATTCACGGCTTGGTTCATTAACAACTAATTAAGTTGAAAATTTTGACTCGTTTATTGAGTCAAGTGCCTTTCACATATTTAGTTCATTAGTTCGTGATCCAACTTATATAACCAGTTTTTAAGAATTATAGTAAAAAATAATGCTTTTGTAACCAAAAACAAAATGCTTTAATTTAACATGTTATTATTTGATTTTATTTTTGGTGTGGTAAAATTATTTTTTAACTAAACATACGTACTTTATTGAATTAGAAATTCGAACCTACTTTATTGATTATAGAAAACTCAATTAATACAAAATTCGATATTAACTTTTTAAACTCAAATATATTGTAACCTTTTAAGGTGAACCGAACCTAAACCAAACTTTACTTAACTCGACTCATTATCAGGCATACATTTAAACAACATGGATGGATATTTGATCCTAGAATAAGCAAATCTCATTAAAAATGCAAATTCCCAATGAATTACGTCACGGGATATGAACAAGATATGAAACACAAACGAAAATACAGCAAATTTAAATAATTATACAATACGACAGGACTAAAATACAACGTATAAAATTAACATAAAAACACAAGTGTCAAAGTAAAAGAGAATGAATGTTCTAAAAGTAGCATTGGTCATGGTAGGCATAACAAGATAATATTATTCATCTAATTATTGTAATATTCCCATCTGTACTAGAATAAAAATTCAAAAAATAAAAGTAAAAAATTGTAAAATATAGCAAAGAGCATCCAAGGTGCCCAAGAAGTATCCGGTACTTCAACTATTTTGAAGTGTCCGTGCTTCCTAGACATTTGTGTGTTAGAAAAGAAAGTAATGATACATTTCAGGATGACCACTGATCTGGTAAGGTGAGAAAGTAGGTAGTCATAGCCTTCCGGAATCTTTTCTTGTATTGTTTAGGAGAAACTATGGTGGGGGCAGCATTCTTTGGACCCCCAAGTATCCCAGATGCTTTTACCCATGTCTCCAAATGCTTGTCCCAGGTGTATTGTCTCATGAAATCAATAATGCCCAAAACCAGCTCCTTGCGCTCATCATCCACCCCAACTAGCAACGAATAATCCATAACATCAACAGACTGAACCACAATGGAAGAAAGTAGTGAGTAACAATAACCTTACCAAACAGGCAATTTCTAAAATTAAAATATATAAAATAATAATAAATAGCAGTAAAACCAGGAAATGGAAAAATTGTCAAGAGGTCATTTATAGGAACTATGAACCGTTCAGAAACACCAGGGAACCTTACGCATAACCTATAATATCACTAATAATCTTAAAAGCCTAAATAACTCTTTATTAAAATGCTAGATGTAACCAAAGGTGATTTGGATCCAAAATATAGCTTACCGCCAAAAAGGATGTGTCATTCCATACAGCTCTCTCAAGTCTTCTCTTAGCCCTACTCCCAAGAAATATGGGTTTCGTTCTCAATGCTTCTAACAGATTCATGTCCAGCATTACTTTGTTTGTCCCAGTTGTATCTGAATTGTACCTAGATCTTTCTGAGCCCTTAAGATCATACACCCTGGATATATTTCTCTTATAAAAGAGATTCTCCATCACCATCAGATCTATTTTTGTTTCCTTGCCACCTTTAGGGTATTTCACTGTGACCTGCCACCAAATAAGATTACATTATAAACCTAAAATTTTACATTTATCAAGCAGTCTGGATATTGTAAAACAAAAGCCAAAGAATGATTTCTCACCTGATAAATACCAAGAATTTTGGCAAGGCAAGTTGGGCCTCCTGAGTTCAGGGAATCCATCAGGTATTTGAAATACTGAGGTGCAAATTCTTCAAAGGAATCCAATTCTGTCTTTGTGACTTGTTTAATAATAAATCTCTCATCCAACGACTTGGCAAAATATACATTACTTTTCCCTCCTTGTGCACTCCATCTCCGGCCACGGCTCAAGGATCGCACAAAATCAACTTGATTAGGGCAGCACTTTTTCCTAAGTGATTCAAACTGCTTTGCAAAATAGCAAGTGACAGAAAAGTTCACTTTACCTCCGGCACCCAAAGAATCATCGCCAAAAGAAATTTGTAAGTGTAAAGATTTTTTGGAGTCCCTGACAAGAGAACCAATAGAAGATGGAGCATCTTCAGACCCGTAACTACCATAATTGATATAATCCAAGTCCAGAGAGCACCACGCAGAAAAGCTGGAAGTAGCTGTATCTTCTTTGTTTCTCTCACGAGCAATCCAGCTGCCATCATGCAGGTCTGACTTATCAGAAACCCAATCTTCATATTCCTTGGAACTAAGGCCATAGGATATTATGCTAGAGTAATCATTGTCATAAACAGCAATAACTCTATCACCATGATGTGTTTGTGGAAGCAGCAACCGTGCACCTTCAGCTATGCGAGACACAGAGGAAATGAATGATGGCGTGGTGCTCAGTATCAGATTTAGCTTCTGTGACTCCCATGGCAACATTTGAAAGTAAGTTTCAAATACATTAGAGAAAGGGTCTCTAACCATATTCCTGTAATCTCCAGAAGCATGAAAAGATTTAATTGTCGATAAATGTAATGAAGGGGGCAAGACTTTCCTGATTCTTTCCTGAACTCTTAATGCTGAATCAAAAGAATGAACTCTCATTGGCTGCGTCAACCTTCGAAAGGGAAGGTTATCATTTTGATTAGAACGCAGAGCAGACCCAGCTGGTACAACATTGGCCTGATATGTATGAAGTGGTTCAACTTTTGATGGAGGTTGATCAGTTCCAGTCCATGCAGAATCTATTTTCTCAGAAAGATTGGATTCCTCTGGTGGGAAACACTGGGATAATCTTTTGTTGGCAACAAATTCACCATCTGAATGTACTTCCTCCCCTTCAAGATCACATGATGTAAAGGCTTCAGAAGCACATGGTTCAAGTGTGTCATCCGGCTCTCCAAGCATATGACTTTCATCAGACTCATGCAATTTTAAAGGCTGAGGATTATTTTGCTCAAGCCCACTGTCAAAATTCCAATTCTTGTGAAATGAGTCAACTCTTAATTCTTTAACCTCTGCACATAATTCATTTACTTGTTTAGCCTTGGAACTAAAACTTCTTTTAATAAGAGAATCCAATGAGTAGAGCCGGTGATCCCAAACATGTGAACGAATTAGAAGTGACCGTCTCAAGCAATTTAGTTTCAGAATGTCTAAAGCCACCTTCCCTTGTTGTGGGCTCTCTGTGGTTGATTGTAGCACACTCTATACATAACAGATGCATAAGTAAAGGGAAAAACAAAATAGAGAGTTAGAGACCAGCATATATTCATCACAAAAAAGTTAGAATAAGCACGCACATACAACACTTGTACTCTACAAGGTTCCATGGACCAAGTATCCTCATATAACTATGATACATGTACACGGACACCAGATATAAACTAGTTTGCTCACATGATAATCAGTTCTTTCTTGTTGAAGCATATCTTTCAGCTTCAATATGTGCTTCAGAATGTCACAGGCATCTGACAGCTCATTCCCAGTACCAGGAGACACAATCTTTGTTTCTAAGAGTTCAAGTACATCTGATATCTCCACACACAAGGTTTCCACTTTACTAAAAAGCTGTACAAAAGAGGAAAAGAGAAAGGTTAAAATTTTGATACAAAGGAGTAGATAAACTAAAAGTTCCAATCAATACTTAATGTTGTTCAGCAGTCAGCACCAGTTTCAAAATAGTAAAGCAAATATTAACAGTAGAATTTTAATATCACCTCTCCTGCCTCCTTTCTAATCCACTCCTCTTGGATGTGACCAAATTCCAGTACAGATGGGGGTAGATGGACAGAAAGAATATCAATAGGGGAATATCGGAAGAAAGCAACCATACTCCCAAACCTGTTACATCAGGTTGTTTATCACCTTTCAAGTACCAATAACCAACAAAAAATTACATACATAAATAGAATAATCAAATTGTGATTCCTTCTCTGGATGATTTACCCATAAAAACGGAGGCAGTCCCTCTGCAAAGAATGTCCACAGGTTGCAACTCGATTTGCAGTTGCATGGTTTGAAAAGCTAAGTTCCAAGAACTTCCCAAAAGACAATCCCCAGGCAGCATCTGACATAACAACTCTCCGAGTTGCTGGTGGAACTCCATCCACAAGAGGACACCTCAGACACCGGTGCCACATCCAAATCTTTCCATCTCTTTCCCCTGGTAACTTCACAGAGGGAAGGCGCCTAACATTGATTGTAAGATTTCCTAGCTGGTGCGTAAAACAAAGGACATGAGCCTCTGCTGGCTCTTTACAAGACTGACAATAAGATGTCTGGACAAAAGTAAAAAACTTGTCAATTATCATTTCATTTCAGAATTAACAGGCACCAGCAAACACAGAAAAATAAACATGGCTTACCTGATCAAACAGATCATCACGAAGATATCTCCCAAGTGGCTTATCAAAAGAACCATAAAATTTTATGCGCAGCAACCTAGTGCGTTCACATACAGTTCCTTTTGATACACAGTGACTGGAAAAGTACACCAATATGCTTTGATGACCATCAGTGGTAGAAAAGTATTCACCAGAAAACTCATCCTCATTAATCTTGTCTTTTGTTGGGTCAGCAACTTCACCACACTCCCTCTCCTCTTGAAATTCTGGCTGCAAAAGGTCTTTCATACTAGATATAGCGTCCCCATCTGATTCATTGCACTGATTCAAATAATCTGATTCTACAGTCAAATTGGAAGTTAAATTATTATAGTATGAATCAGAGGGTACATTCTCAACCCTAAAATCCACCATTGTGCCTGTGTATGAATTTAAACTGTCATCAAGATGCTCTGATGCTGATCCCAACCTTTCAAGCTTTAAATCAAGACCAACAAAGTCTTTCACTCTATAAGCAATTTCAGCCTCTGATTGGCACAAGGTTGAAGAAAGGGCGTTAGATATCATAGAAATATCAGTGTCAGCTGTTGCACTCTCTGGCATGTCGGTTGAGTGTTTTACTATCATTTTAGGTAGGGTAGCACCCTCATCAGCAAGGAATGAGGTCTCAAGAGATAAATGATAGGCAGCAAAAACTGCATATTGCACGACATGTTTAATTTTCTTCAGTTCTACACGGCTTGTGCCCTTCAGTAAGACCTACAATAAGAACCAAAATCAGAAACAGACTCCACTCTACACATCCATAGCTTACACAAAAATTGAAGAAGCATGTAGGATAAAGTACAGAAGAAAATCCTCGATTGAGAGTTTTACAAAATGAGGAGAGATACAAAAAAAAAAAAAAAGGAAATTACCGTGCAACCCAAACGCCGAGGACAACCTTCAAAAAACATTAACGTTTTGGATGGCTTTTTGTTCAAATGATTAGCAGTCTCACAATCTTCTACCATTCTTTCTAAACGGAATAATTCGCAGTGGCCCAATCGTGCTTTAGATAAATTATCCACTGATGGAGTGATAAGAGCACTGGTGCAGCGAGCTATACGCTCTAGCAAAGGCCTTTTAACATTCAACACCAAGGAGATCTCCTTTGCCAACAAATATTCCTGGGCACATGAAGCTACACTTTTTTCTACCAGCAAAACATTTGGTCGAAGAGCCTCAATTTTTGAAATAATCATCTTCAGATGATCATTTTCCTGCCAGCATTTATAAAAATCAGAAATTCTTTCCAATAAAAACAAACTTAACCAGAAGACACATAACCCAGAGGTGAATCAAGAAGGCACCTGCTGCAACAATGTATCAAAAGAGGCCAGTTGATTTGGAACTTTCTGATATTCCAGTGCTCCTCCTAAAAGGAGTACCCTAGGCTTTTTGTATTGAGAGGTCATGCGCTTATGCTTAATATTTTTTGTACAAACTACTCCTTTGATAAGGGTGCTGCAAAACAAAAAGTCCATCATTTAATGGTTAATCAGATAGAAATGCCTAGGAACATGACGCTTACTAACAAGGTATATTGGCAAAATTTGGAACACGTTACCTCTCACTTGGGCTCCCAGAAGCTATACATTTGACCTTTACATAATCACCAGGATCCATACTGCCTCCTTTGCTAGTATCTGGTCTCACAAAGTTAGCGGCCTGCCATGCTATTGTTGCAACTATGTCAAGCCAGTCCTCAGAATCATTTTCCTTACCAACTTTAATTCCCTCTCCCTGTAAAAGCTGTGAAACAAGAGCTCTAAAATGCCCCTGTATAACAGCTCTTAATGATTCTTTGCTTCCTTCATTATATTTCTCCTTTGCAGGAAACATATTAGATAGACTGCTACTGGATGAGAATAAGGCACCTGAGTCACCAATATCATCATCCTCGTCATCATATGCAAAGAAATTGCCTTCTGCATCGTCATTTTCATCATCAGGTGGTGAGGGGAACCAGATAAGACCATTGTTTTCAAAATCCAATGGCCTCTGCGAATTCTCATTCTGGCTCCGGAAAATTGACAAGTCATCAGAAAAATAAGCAGTATTATATGCATCGTCAGTCCCTTGTTCAGGCTTTCTTAAAATAGCCATACTTTGTTGACCAAAGGGACCATCATACTGAGAGATGGGGCTTTTCTCTTGCCCCTTCTGTACAGGGAGCCCAACCCTACTAGAAGCAAAATCAATCCTAGAGGGGCTCTCTGAAGGACTTGACCCCACAGAATTATAGTTGTAAGTGTCATGTCTAGCACTAATGCTACTTGAATCTATATCTGAAAAATTATCACAATATGTACGCGATGGGCTGAGAAAGTGCTTCCCAGAATCCTCTGCCCCTTCTTCATCACTCCTACATTTATATACAACACATCAATAATGCATGTACAAAGGAGTTTTGGGGAGGGAGGGAGGGATTAGTTGAATTATGCAAGTCACTTGAGTTTCATATAATTAAAAATGATCATTTGTTCACCTATTCAAGGATGAGAAAACATATATTCAGAAATTGAAATGCCAATGAAAATTTACCCTTTCATTCAGTTGTCACACAACAAAGCACACCATTTAGAAGAGATATGCAAGAAATTTTAATGAAGTTCCAAAAGAATATAAAATAAAACCATGCAACTTCCTGCAATAAAGATGAAATTATGATTACCTGAAGGTAGATGGATGAGTAGATACTGAAGAAGGGTGAGTACCAGATGGGGCCATACTCCTATTGGTCATGGAATGAGGATAATACCCATAATCTCGGTACTGAAGATAGCGTTCAAAGTGATTTCCCTGATTCAATTCACTATTCAGTGGAGAACTGATTCTCTCACTTTCAACACTAAAACATGGTGAAGGTGGCTCAGGACTTTGTCTTGGACTCTCTTGTGGAGAAGCTGAAGGATGCACTTTCTCACTACACTTCTTCTGATCCTCACACATTCTGTTAGCATCTGAACAGAACTTGCAAGAACGGATAGTTTCTCTGAATCCAGTGTTGTCAGATTCAAGATTTGGAAGACCACAACCTCTTACACACTCTCCACACAGCCAACGGCCACAGCTTTTGCAATTGTAATTGTGCTGAGTCATTTCATTGAAATTCCTATTGCACTCACAACACATTTTGCAGCTGCTATTGTGCATATCAAATTTCTCAGACAAACAAGGTAAATCACTTCCTCCCCAAGAAACCCAAGACTTAACCTTTTCTATTAGATCTAGTAGTGAACTATCAGGTATTCCCATATAAGATGTAATGACCCAAGAAATAACTCAAAACACTGCCTCAAAACAAAAAGGGTCTACTCTTTCCTCTTTCTCCTCCTCCTCCGAAATTTCAGTATAGGGATTTTCTTTCACAAAACCAAAAGAAACCCAAAAAAAAAAAAAACAAAAAAACAAAAGTTGTATCCTTTGGCACCAGAATACTGATCACTAAAATTGTCTAAAAATAAAAAATCAAGTGAAGAGTATTGGTAAAACCCGCGTTAAAATTGGGGGGTGACTGGGATTTGATTTAATCAAACCAAATTATATAAATTCTTTCCTTTTTTTTTTTTTTTGGTTTTCTCGTTACTCTTTTCCTTTTTGGTGATTGCAAATCCTCCTGGGAATCAAATAATATCAAAGGAGGAGGTGACAGCTTTTATAACGACGAAAATCTAGGAATCACCAATCTAACCTTATTTACACCGAAATCCTACCAAAACTAACAACTAGACCCACGAAACAATCTCTCAATATCACAACAAAGAACTAGAAATTTTTCGGTAAGAAAAAGCCCGAAACTTTGAAATGCTAATAATGACCCCACAAAACTAACCGATCCCTGAATCCTCAAGAATGCATTAAGGAACCGATTCAAGCATTACCTCAACAGTTAAAATCACAAAACAAAGAAGACCCTTGATAGAAAATGAGTTTATCTTTTTGTTTTGAACTAAAAGGTAAAGTCTTTGAATCCCTCAAAATCAGACAATAATAATTATAAGAAGAAGAAGTAAGAAGAAGAAGAACCGGTGAGAGAAGGAAGAAACTTTAAATGATGGGAAGAATTAGAATCCAAAGGAGAAAGAGAAGAAGTACGGAGAAGGTTCCCTTTCTATCGGAGCAGGCTCGCATCTCAAACAACAACACCTCTTCTTCATTCTTACCCATCTTTCTCGCCCTCACTGCTTTCTTTTTCTCTTTCTTTTCCTTTCCTTTCTTTTCACACTCTCTTCCCTCGCCACCTTATTATTATTTTATATTATATATTTGGAAAATGTTAATGTTTTCGAAAGGGCACCCAATATTCTCTCTCTTATATTTTTTTTTTTTGAAATAAAATAATAATAATTGATGATTCCTTCTCATATGTTATTAAAGTCTAAAAAATGAGTCTGAATTTTATTGAGTTTTATAATAATCTCTTCCTTCCTAATGGTCACCCATAAGCATGCTTAGCTAGGGTTTAAATAGAAAACCATTATCTTGAATTGTACTATATTTGGTTGATTAATTTGTTTGTATTTTTTTTCTATTAATTTTTTTTTGGTACATTCTTTCCATTTTTTAAAATTTTGCTTGTTTTGATCCGTCTACAAGTTTTCCTGTTCATTGGTCAGCATCAGGGTGTAGACCAATGACTTGAGTTACAACTCTTTTTATCACTTTTAAAATTAGAAGGTATTTATTGTTATTCCCCTTCAATTAATTTTATTTTAATTTTTTAAAATATTATTTATTGAATAAATAATCAAATATAACATATTCACTAATTAATAAAATTATTTTAAAAATAATTAAATAATAATAATAAATACTCTTTTAAAATTTATAACATAAGACAAAACATATAAAAAGATACATGTATAAAAAATATTTTAAAAATAAATCAAACCAATTAATTGAATTATGGATTGTTTATATTTTTAATTTAAATAATATTTAATTTAATTATGATTTAATTATAATTAATTATAAATTTAATCAATTGAATCAATCGAATCATAATTCAAACATTTTATGATTTAATTTATTGTATAATTTTTAATACATAAAAAATATAAAAAATACTTAAATTAGTAACTATAATTTTATAATGCATTTTATATATCATTTATGAAACTAATATGAAAATGTAAGAATTGATTTTATTATTTTAAATTAAAATATGATAATATATGATTAAAAAATATGAAACATAACTTTAAAGCAATCATTTACTTAACATTAATGTAAAAAATTTGAATATTATGTTTCACATGTGGTGTGGGCTCGTAATCTGATTAAATTAAAAACAGGTAAATAAAAGTGTGATGATTGATGAAGAAATATTTTACTTTTCATGATATGAAGTATAAATAAAATAATATTTTTATTTTTATCGATAAATAGTTAGGGAGATTTGCTTTTGTTAAATTCGAAGGATGAGAGTCGAATTTCTGATCTTCACCTTTAATAACACGAGTTACATTACGTTAATATAAATAAAACTTAATATGATGTATAAATAAAAACTTAATGTTATTGTAAAGGATATTAGTTTATTAATTTTAACTATTATAAAATTTGATTATATAATTATATATTATTTTAATTATTATGTATTAGTTTTTTATATAAAAAATATAATTTATAGGATTTGAATATAATTATTATATATTAGTTTAATATAATGAGTAATTATTCAGAGAATAACTTATAATTAATTAATAAAATATTTTAATACGTACTTTTTGTCATATATTTCTACAATGACCAATCAGCATCAATTAAGTGATATGTCAGGTAAAATCTACTAAAATATTAATTTGAATAGGTTACTTCCATTATTGTATAATACTTACCTTGTAAAATATTAGTAATATTATCAACTACCACTTTAATTTAGCATTTATTTTTTTGTCTACACCACTTTGGCATTTATTATATTTGATTAATTCATTGCATAAAAATTTTTTGCAAGAATTTTATTACAATGTTGCTTAAGAATACTTACCACGTACCCAAGAATTTTTTGCTTAATTGCAATTGAAATTTGATTTTGGTCTCATAAAAAGAATATATGAGACTGGATTCTATAATAAAAATTAAAATGTTGATTTTAAAATTTATTTATTTTTGTTGCATACGAGCCATTAATTGACTTTATTACAAAGATTACGAAGATAAAACATTGAAATTTTCTTACCAAAATAAAAAACATTGAAAACTACTTTACACGCGTCATCATAAGCGCACAATAAGACCCGATCCATGAATTTTCTAGACGTTTTCGAACACATGCGGTGGGCGAAACTAATGTGATGGTTGGTCTATGAGAAAAAAGTGATGTCACACCTTTATTTTTCTCAAAAACAATTAAGAGAATTCTTAATTAATAATTTGATATTATGTTCAATACCTTAATAATATTTTTTTATGAAAAAAATTATTTTACACTTTTAAAAATATATAAGTATTATTGACATTCTTTTTAAAAATATTAAATTTAATAAAAATAAAAAAATATGTGTAATAAATAGTATTAAATAAAATATAAAATATATATATATGTATTATTTAATGTAAGATTATTATAATTTTTTTTTATCTATCACAAAGTATCTATGTAAGTTCAGCTTATTTAAATTGTCTACACTAATTTTCGTTCATTATAAAAGTATAAGAGTTATGTAATTTATTTACAAAAATTACTTCCTAAAATTTAAATTCAATTCATTATTTAAAAATTGAAATTATTTATCACCTCAATTAACTCTTTATAGATCAATAACATATTTTCTAAACTAATATTAATTGAGTTAAAAACTTGTATTTTGGTACAAGATACGAGCTTTTAGATTAAAGATAAAGTTCTATTAATAAAAAAAGCCATAGCTTATAATAAACTAAATTATACTTGTACAAAAAAAAAACTTAAATTATACTCTCTCTTTTTTAACTAAGTCCATGTCACTATCAAGTTAAAATAAATTAAGATAATTTTAATATTTAATCAATGATAAAATAATATCATTAAATTTGTACATAAAAAATTATTTAAAATTCAATTAGAGAAATTTCAAATTATTTTTTTATTTTTTATAACAATTTTTTTTGCCTTGTAACATTTGTATTATTATTTGATATTTGATGATTTATTGACATTGAATGAATAATTGATACACCCAAGAAGTCATTATAAGCATTCTTGAGAAAATTGGCAGTTAAATAAAAAAATTGGTGAACTGGTGACAGGTCTAGGTCTAGTTCAATCGATCCACAAAGTTAGTATGTGAGAGAATCAATCAAAAATTGGCTAAATCAGTCAAAAATCAATAAAATCAGTAGTAAATTAATTTGAACTAATTTTATTAAAAAAATTAAATTTATTTTTTTTGTTAACACATTTATAATTTATTTAAAAATAATTTTTAAGTCAAATAGAAGTTCAATATTAAACTACAAAGGCCCATATATAAAAAAAAAAAGATAAAAATGTTTGTCTATTTTTTGACTTTTATATAAATTGTATATTTAAATGTTTCACTCAATACTCTACCTATATCTAGAATTCTTATTAACAAAAAAAAAAAGAAAGAACTTCTTGCAGTGTACAAAATAAACTTTATAACTGAATACAAATGTTTCTTTCCCCTCACATGGATAAAAGTATATAAACGAAAATTAATTTTAATTTTCACACAATAAAAAAAAGTAAAATGTCTATACGTTAATATCAAGAAATAGAAAATTGATCCAAGTACTGAGTAATAAAGTAGCTAAAGGGATGATAAATCTCATCAATAAATTAGTTTCCATAGAGAGTCCTTATATTCTGAATCTCTAGTGAATATAAAAAATAGTTTATTACTTAATATATATATATATATATATATATTTTTTTTTGATTTTATTTATTTTTAATTATTGATTCATTTTTATTTAATAGTTGAGATAATTTTATTAAAAATAATAATTAAATTAATGAACAATTAAAAATAAATATAAATAAAAAAAAATCTAATATAATTTAATCTTTTTCATATATATATATATATATTACTAATTCGACCAATTAAATTAATGAACCATAAATCAAGAATTCGACCACAACTGAATTAATGAACCATAAATCAGTGTTCCACTGATCCAATAAAAGCATTAACTATACTTAATAATGACGTTGATTTTGTAGACTAATTTTACAAAAATTACGCAATTGCGAATATGAGATCAAATAATGAATATTTTCATTTAAAAGCATATGCTAGTTTTAGTATAAATTAATAGAATATAAAATTATTTAAAATCAAAATTTATGATTACAACTTTATATATATAATTATTTTAATAATACCACGGAAGTTAAAGATATAATTTATTATACCATGTAAATTATTCCACAAACTTATCTTTGTGGTTTTCATTATTGATATTTTTAATTTAATATGATAAATTTTATGAATTATTATTATATATTAAAAAAGTTACAATTATATTAATGAGGAATGATAAGAATATATTATCTGTCACATTTCTGTCAATAAACTTTCTTATATTAGGTCACGTCACACACTAAAATTTAATTACACGTTAATCGAGTTAATTACATATTAATCGAGTTGATTATAAACTAATCGAGATCGAATGTGTACTTTAATAAATGATGTGACTCAATAGAATAGAATGTGTTAAAAAGAGTATGATAGATAATGTGTTCCTAATATTTCCCTTATACTAATTCATACACGTGTTTGTAATGCTGAGTTAGTGAGTGGTAATCTCAGAGAGGAAGGACTATATGAGACGAGAAATATAATCCAAAGCCAATTTTGACAATAAATTCACTTTCCTATTTTTTGTTTAGAATTTTCTACCCTAACTATCGTCTAGAATTATGAGAAAAAAACTTGAATTACATTTTTTTGGTACAATTTTAATTACATGTTTTTTGCCATTTTAATTATACATAGGTTTAAATATGTTTTTAGTCCATCTAAGCATAATGAATTTTGGTTTTGGTACCTATAAAATTTTTGTTACGATTTTGATCCCTCTAAATTTTGAGGTAAGTGAAGTTAACCTCTGTTATTATCTAAGTTTTGTTAAGTATTAATGTGACAAATGACGCATCACATCAGTATTGCCACATGTCCTTTGTCAATCAATCTCCTTTTGTCACATGGAACAATATCATCTTGTGGGTCCATTAAACAAGTCACGTGCAAAAGGGGAAGAGAGAGAGATAGATCATTTCAAATCGATTAGGTTTCTTTCTTTCTTTTTAACTTTCTTCCCTATCTATTTTTCTCGTTCAAACCCTAATCTTGGTGGTTTTGGAAAGCAGAAGCAGTAGTAGTAAGGTGAGTGAGAGAAGAATCAGAATGGCATCGTTGGACCCAGAGATTGCCAAGACGCAGGAAGAGTGCAAGAGGATGGAGTAGGAACTCGCCTCCCTGACTGCCACATCTGTCATCTACGACACTAATCTCTGTGGTGGAAGCGACAAGGATTCCTACCTCACTTCCATTCCTGCCAACAAGGACGACGATAACCTCGATGTCATCGACAACGAGGTTGCTCATAAGCTGGCCTCCTTTACTACCCCCAAATCACTGCTCAAGGAGATGCTCAACACTGATGCCGACATTGGCTTCAGTAAGCCTAGAGGATCATCAATTGGGAAATATGATTATTGCCGGAGGAGGATGAATTAGATCATCTCACCCGATCGCCATGACCCTTTCGCCATCGACAAGAAGACGTCAGACCCCTCGGTGAGGACCCACATAGATGTTGTCGCGACTGGGATCGCGGCGGGATAACGACTTAAATTACAAAAATTAAGGAGTCGCCACCAATTTTATTTTTATTAGGAAAAATTGAAAAACCAAAAAAGATGGTCTACGTTCAAAAACTCAAGTTCGGAAGTCTAATTATGCATAGGGAAAGGTGAAGACTAAACCCCACAACATCCCTAATACATCCGCCCTAAGACGGTTACCTTAAATCAGTTGCGCAAATTTTTATGACTCTTAAAAATATTTATTTTACCCTTTCCATAAAAAAAACGAGAAGGAAAAAAATTATTTCGAAATTTTGGATTAATAAGCCGTCGCGACTCAATTAATCCCATTAAAGTTGGATAAGTGAAGCTTGGTGTCACGCCAGAGACGTCACCCATTAGTTATCAACCTCATTGTAAATAAATGAAACTTTATAGATTAAATGTATTTTTTTTAAAAAAAAGACTTTATTATAATGGTGATTTTATCTTATTTCAAAAAAAATAAAAGAAAATATGTATAAAAAAAAAGCACTTACCCCTGTTCCGTAAACACCAGAATAATATAAGAACATTTATTATTATTATTATTATTATTTTTCATAAAAACAAAACAAAAAAAAAAAAAAAAAAAAAACTAATCCTAAAAAAAAAAATCAGCCCAACCCGACACTCCAAGACAACAAAAACGAAGGTCCGAACAAAAGAAAAATAACAGGAGGTTACTATTGTTATAATAAAAAAAACTTTCTAAATAAATGTTTTTGGAAAAAAATTTTTAAAACAAACGATGTTGGCAACAGAGGCTAGATGCCTCTGGAATCTGAAATGAGAAACAAAAAAAGAAAGGCTTTCTAGCCTATAGAATAAGACAACGAGAGAGAGTGTGAGAGAGAGTTATCGGGGGAGGGGGACAGATTTGCGACCACGGCGGAGGAGGACGAGCTCCGGCGACGTGGTGGCTCATTTGGTGTGGACCAGGCTATTTGGGGCGATGCCGCGGTGGCTTGCGGCCGTACGGGGGAGAGGGGTTCGCGCGGTGGCTTCGCGGGATCTGTGGTGGAGCGTGACGGGTTGCACGGTTGGGAGCTTCGGGTGGTTACGGGGTGGAGCTTGGTGAGGAGCAGCGCAAGTCCAGATCGGACTTGCGTGGAGCAGTTTCTGACAGATCTGGCCTGGAGCGGTGCAACCCGGGTCGTGGTTGGCCTGTGCGTGGTGGTCTGCGCGGATCTGAAGAGGGTTGCGGTGCTGTTGTTAATGGCTTGGTACTTCACGGTTGGTGGCTTTGAATGGTAGCTTTGAGCTTGTGGGTTCTGCACTTTGTGGATTTTATGGGTTTTGACTTGGTTCTTTGTTTTGGGTGAGAGTTGTGTGGTTCAGGTTGGATGGGGTTTATGTGGTTCATAGGATTTTATTTTCAAATTTTTTATTGTAATTTCATGAAAATTGTGTTGAAGTGAGGTGTGTGACCGTGATAGTGTGAGAGACGTAACATGAAGAAAAAAAAATGTAGGAACCTAAATGTATACGGCAATGGCAAAAGTCAAAATGCATAGGGAGAGAATGAATCAATATACCTCCGAGAGTTTAAGGAAAAAAAAACAACATTAAACTTCCTTTCTACTCGATTTTTTTTCAATATCGCTTCTCTCTTTTCTAACCAGTAGAGAATAACAATTGCCAGTGAGTTCACAATTTTCAATCAGGAAGAAAGAAAAAAATACATAACAACCCCCCAGTCTCCTGAAACCAAAAAATCTAACCCCCTTCTCTACATTGCTATTTGTTATATAGGCACAAAAATTATCTGGCTTGGCATGCATTGTGCAGATTTGTGTAGTCCTTTTCACTCCATTTTTTTTTCATTGCTTCATTCTTCCTTTTCTCCTGCAATGTTGCGATTTTCTATCTTTGTGTATTGCCTGCTTTTGACTTCCCCATCGTTGCAGAGGAGCTGTAGCATGAGCTATTTAGGGGTCAGCTATTCCCTTTCCTCTTCGATGCTCTAATTTTGAAATTTCTATCAGCATTGGTTTTCCTTCTGCTCAAAGACTCTTGGACTAATTGCTTTTGTCCTCTTCCTTTTGGCTCCTTGCCTGCATCTTGTCTTTTCTCTTGATACATGCTGCAACGTCACTTTCTTCTCTTTATTTCAATTTTTCTGAAAGCTTAAAACCAAATGGGCCAAAGTAGCCATATGAATATACTTTCTATTGGGCTGTGTTTGCTCTGAATCAGAAATTAGAAAAGTGAGTGTAAAATAAAAATAAAATAAAAACTTTTATTATTTTTTATTTTTTTATTTTTTCTAAATTAAAAATTTTAAGGACCCGAGCAAAATTAGATGTTCACAGATGTGATGAGGAAAGAGGCCCGTAAGAGGGAGAAAGAGGAGACCTTGAAAGCTATTGCCAAGAAGAAGATGGAGGAGGAGGAGGAGGCTGCTAAGGCTGCTCCAAAGAAAGTGTATTAGAAAATGAGGAATATGTGGGACCAATCTCAAGATGATGGTGCAACCAAAAAGGCTAAAACTTCTAATTGGGATATGTTGGACATGATGCTCAGGCGATAGGATGCCACTCCCAATTGAATGAAGATCATGTCGCAAAAGGGGATTAGTTGATGAAAAACGTGTAGCAACACTAAGGTAGAGCATTGTTTGTCATGTAAATATAAAATAATGTGCTTAATGTTGATATACACTAAACATTATTCATCTCAAAAATCGTATAAGGAAATAAGAGAATAAGTATAAGGAAAAAATATATATAAGAAAAATCACATACCAAAAGAAAAAGATTGTATAAGGAAAAAAAAAGCATAATTGTTCTAACAGAATTGTAATTTAGGATAACTTTGTTAAACAACTCTGATATTCTTACCACAAATAGTATATACACATGTTTACATCTTATCTAATATTATTTATCATATTTATTTTTTTTATCACTTTTTCTTTTTCAATCACACACTTTTAAAAAAAGTGTATACAGTACTTACATCTCTAAAAGAGGTGTGAGATCATTTTTTTCTTTTGTTAAACATTTAAGAGTTATAAAATCAAAATAAAAAAAATAAAATAAGTTGAGGGATTAAAACAGATAACATCAATGTCACATCAGTGTCCTTATTAGTCATTTAAGAGAGTTCCATTAGTTGTCTAACATAATCGTAATTTATAACAACTTTCGAGAGTTAAAGGATCAATATGAAATGAAAAAAAAATTATGAAACCAAAATAGAAATAGAAAATAAATTGAATGACCAAAGTACCATTTTTGTTTGAAAATTATTATTCCTTATTGCTTTTTTGCTTGACAATGTTTAAAATCTTTTAACCATAAAATAAATTATGTACTCATATTAATAATGTCCTTAAATAAATTTTTTAGATGGATTGAGAATATTACTTTTGTTAGAGAAGCTTAAACCAAAGGTAGATTTTTTAACATAGTAATCAACTTCATTTTTATCTAGATCCTGTCAAAACTAAATGCTCTAGGTTGATGTCCATTCTACTAGCGAGAAATTAATGTGAAGAAATTAAACAATATACATTTGTACTAGTGAAAGAAGAAAGAAGAGAAAGACAATTATATTGTACTTTCTCAAAGCGAGAAGACCTATTTTTTAATAACTATGATTTTTTTTTATAATTTTTTTATATTATTTTTTATACTACTTTTTATATCATTAATTATATCATTTTTTTATTAAATTTTTTCACTTAATCACAATAATCTAAAGTAATGTGGAAAGTAGTATTTTTTCAAAAATAATATAAGACCATCATTTTTGTTTTTCAAAAATGTTACAACAAAATACATCACTCCTTATTTTATAATTTTTATTGGTTAAAACCTTTTGTAATTCATATTTAGTTATTATGGTATAAATGTTTTTTTTTATAAACTATAGAATAAATGATTTAAAATATCATGAAAACTTTGGATTTATTGAAAGAGTTAAGTGTTTCTCTCTTTTATTAAAGTCACATTGTTTTTTTTCCAAAAGAGGTCATAGTACTATTTCACTCCCAAAATTTTGATGCGTTATTCATTTTTTTTTCTAACTAAATACTTGGGATTTTTAGAAAGTTTGTATGGGGCCATGCCCCTTAGGCTATATTAAGATTAAGAACGCCCATGTGTTTATAAAAAATTAGATTTTGCATCCGTACAATTTAAGAATTAAATGATAAAAATAAATATAATTTAATTAAAAATAAATTTATTAAATAAAATATATGTAATAATTTGTAAAAAAAAATATTTATAAGTTTAATTTTAAATACATAATATTTTCATAAAAGGATTTTATTCTAATAATAATATTATAAAATAACATATATGTTTAAAAAATATTTAAACAGTTTAAAGTTTAGTCAAAAATACATATAATGTTTTAATATATAAATATTTAATATTTAATAAGGGATTACATATAAATTAATTCAATCTATATTAATGTAACTTAAAATGAAGAATTAATGAAACAAATTTTACCAAGGAAAAAATAATGAAACAAATTTTTAATTTATATTTGGTAATTTTTTTTGCAACATCTCTGTTCGATGACTTGGTCAATCACATTTAATAAATTATTTAATTTAAATAACCTTTATTTAAAATATTAAATACAATTTCTCTCTTTGAATGAAATAAAAAATAATAATATGAATGAGATAATAAAATGAAGAAATAATGAAACAAATTTCTAATTTATATTTGAATTTATTATAGAGCTTTTGCTAGCAATACGTTAGACCAAGACAATGTAATATTTAACAGTCCATTAACTCTAATTTTGGGGGATTTCATTTATATAAATATTAATATAATTTTAATAAAACTAAAAGTAAAATAGATAATAATAAACCAAATAATTTATATAGTGAAATCTATATTAAAAGATATTAATCATATGACGTTTACTGTAATATATATTATGAAATTGAACAAATTACATTATAAATTATAAAAACTTATAAATATATATTCTCTCGGAACAAAATATTAAATAATTGACTACAACCAATAATTGTAACTTTTTTTTTGATATAATAAATTTAATAACTTAGCCTACAATTGTTTCGTTGGCAAAAAAAAGGAGAAAGAAGCATAAATTTGCCTTCTACAATAATAGGAAGAAATTGGAAATAAAAAATATAGGTACAACTTTAGCCTCCTACAATTGTAGGCTAAAAATATACAATTAAAAAAATAAAACTATAGGTACAACTTTTTCCACCATAATTCCTTATTTATGATCTAATTATCATCACTTTGCTTCATAGCTTTCGTTGAAGATTTTGTGGACAAGACCTGTAAGAAAAAACATAAACAAACGATAAATATTTTTTAAAACCATTATTCAAATCTTAATAATTGTGACAATATATTAAAAATATACAATAAAAAATACTCAAAGAGAATTGAGGAAAGATTGAAGCTTACCTCATAGAAAGAAGACAAAGAGAACCAAAAAGGTGAAAAGGTGAATATGTAAAACAAAGAAAGATGAATTCAACCAAAATGAAAAAAAGATAGAAATCCTAAATCAAATAACCTAACACGATGGGATTAAAGATATTATAGAAATTTATATAGTCTGATTCCTTTGTATTTTGAAATTAGAACAATTAAAATAAAATTCAGTCAAGGAGAATGAAAGAAAGATAAAAGCTTAGCTAGAGAAAGAAGTTAAAGAGAACCAAAAGGTGAAAACATAGATCTATAAAGCAAAGAAATATTAGTTGAACCAAAACGAAAAAAAATGGGCAACCGTAAACCAAATACCCTAATATGAAGGAATGAATAATATCAGATAGAATTTATATAGAATGTATCCTTTGTATTTTGAAATTAGAAGAATTAAAATTAAATTCAGTCAAAGAGAATGAAAGAAAGATAGAAGATTAGTTAAAGAAAAAGTTAAAGAGCACCAAAAGGTGAAAACATGAAAGCTGTAAAGTAAAAAAAGATTAGTTGAACCAAAATGAAAAAGATGAAAGCGTAACTAATGTGAATGAATGAATAATATCAAAAATAATTTATATTTTTGAATCCTTTGTATTTTGATATTAGATAAATTTGATTTAAATACTATATTATATTAGAGGCAATCAATCGTTTGTAGGTCAAATAAAATATTATTAGATGCAATCAATTAATTAATGAATTAAAAAGAAAGTTTTAAATTTTAAAATTTGAATCTATATATATTATTTGAGTAATTAAATCGTCTTTTGAAAGTCAATAAATTAAATTATATTTAAATTTTTTTTTGTTCAATATATTTAGAAATTTAAGGGATATAAGCATATAATCATGTGAATAAATGAAAGGTATATTAAAAAATTACCATATTGTGATAATTATAGTAATTATAGACAACTATAATTATAGATAAATATAATTTAAATTTTTAATTTTATCAAAATAGTTAATAACGTGATTATAGATAAAAAAATGGACGCAATCTTTCTTTTTTTTTTCGATAGATAATTAGGGGATTGATGTTATAAGAGTCAGGGAATCAAAATCAAATCTTAAACCTCTACCTTTGATAAGGCTGAAAAATATCTTCTAAACTACAACTCATTGGTAAAGGGCTTGAACAATTGATCCATCAATTTATCACAATAGTTATAATTTGAATCTTGATGTGCCATTACTTGATTGACACCACGAATGCTGAACACGAAGGGACGGCCTTATGAGTTTTCCTTATTTATTTCCCAATTCAGTAGTACTTTGCTTTAATATGTTAAATTTCAATTGAGTTTTTCGCATATATGCTATACATGACATCGAAAATTTGAATTTTGATAAAATCTAATGATATCAATTTATCTATGTGACAAATTCTATTATGATATTTTTTTTATTGTGGTTAAATTAGAGATAGTAAAATCTCTTTGTATTTAGGAATATTCACAAGAATTGTTCTATTTGAAGATTAAAAATTGGAGAATTTTCTCATGTGAGGACAGAGACAAAAATAAAAATCCCCCCGAGACATATGCGGAGACGAAGATGGAGATGGGGACGGGGATCATATCCTTTGTCCTGCGAGATCCCTATCCCCGAGAAGTTATTAAATTATTATTATTGATTATATCATATATGTATTATTATTGTGTTCCTTTTAATAATTTTCATCTATATTATTTTTATATTAATTCAAAATTAAAAAATATAAAACATACAACTTTGTAATAACTTGTTTTTTTAATTTATTGATATTGTTAACTTAAATTGAAATTGTTTACAACTTCATATATATTTTATTTTTGAATTTTTAAAATAATATTAGAGTTATCGTAGGTCTCCGCCTCCTTGTGGAAAACGAGGACTGGGAAATTTTTTTCCCCAAAGCAAGGATTGGGGAGGCGAAAACGGGGAGCAAGGAGATACTCTCCGCCCCTGTCCCACGCAGGTGTCATCCTTAAGTTAAGTAGTATTTAAGTCAAATTATACACATTTTAACTATTCTACCATTTCAATTAATTTGGTTTAGGGCCATCAATCATGAGACTAAAAAATTCACAAAGATATTTCTTATAACTTAATTTTTAATAATTGGTATAATTAGGAATCGAACTTGTAAACATATGTCTATCTACATATTACATGATCATATACTACACCAACCCTTTAAAGTTAATAATATGAGTCTAATTTTTATAAACTGTTAATATAATTTTTTTTTACACTATCATCTATATTGTGTTAACAAATCATTTAGGTAGTGTTTAAATAAAATATTTTAAGGAAGCAGTATATTTTTATTGATGATTTAAAATGATTTATGAATAAATAACTTGTTTGGATATTTCACCAAATACATTGAAAAATTCTAGACGATTTTTATTGAGAAATTTTAGAAGAAAAATATGAATTTCAAATTTCACCAAAATAGGTGGAATTTGTAAAATTCCTTGCTTTCATCATGGTCCTTTCACCCAGTCGAATGCCACAAAGACTTTCTATGAGAATAGGCACAAGTTGGTACCAGAGATAATAGCTCTCTGGTAGGATTTTGCCGCCGTCGACGACCTTATATTCGGCGAAGCGAGTTTGCTAACAGAGGAAGGTTTGAGCGAGAGTTGCAGTGGTACGAGCTTAATCCTGTCAGAGAATAGCTCATTAATTGGGAGCATCATGACAAGATCGTCGAGGCAGTGCTCGAAATACTCGGTAGAGGATTCCACATCTGGCTTGTGTGGCTGGCGGTTGAATAAGATGCGGAGTTGAGCCAACAGTAAAAGGGGTAGGTCATAGGTGGGCAGTTGACCAAGTTCTCCGACGAAACTCCATTCTTGTTGACCCAAATTGAAGCCATTTACAATGGGTCTTGTACCACAATGGTAGCATTAACGAAGCAGAAGAACTATGAAGGTAAATTGAAGTTAAAATATAGAAGCAGCAACAGCAACAAGAATGTTTTCGTGGATGATTGGGTAGTGAATTTCAAATTTAGGATATCCAAACATTTTTTTTTTCCTTGTAAATGATAGACATTGATTGGGTGCAATTCAATTTTCTTAAATTTTAATTTCTTTAAAATTTTAGAATATTCTATCTAAGTATAACCTTAATAAGTTTCACTATGTTAATAAGAATTGTCAAATTCATTAAATGATATAATAATATATTATTAAATGTAAGTGTAAAACTTTTTACACTCATAGTACATCAAAATTAAATTATAATAATATTTAGTTATTTATTGTTGTTATGATATACATGACTTATATATGGAGTTGCTATGGTACTCATAAGAGTAGGTGACTTGTGAAATATCAGTTGGTTGTTAATTTTAAGCTGTTTAGCGTACCAATTTCTATCAACAAATAATAAATAATTGACAACTCTTCTTTAAATATTAATAGTCTAACAAAAATTAAATATCACAATAATTTCCCTTTTCTCTATATCAATATTTTTTTTTACTAGTATATCAATATTGTGTTTGATTTTGATTTGGGTAGCTAATAATCATTATGAGGTCAAACACTACATTGAGCATATACTCAGTTAACAGATAAATTATTATATGTATTTTTGGTGCAAACAAGTTATGTATATTAAATTATTAAGTTAATTAATATTAAATAATCACATAAAATTTTATATCATATAAATATTTTATATTTAAAGTAATAATAAGAATCTCTTGGGTTTTGAAAGGCTATGTGGTAAAAACTTTCCTAACTCTTTAAGTGGATGCATGATGATCATAGAATTAATTGGTGACATTAACCTAACTATCAATTGTTAAAATCTAAAATAAGCTTGAAGAAAAAGATAGTTTTTTGGGAATGACTAAGTTAATAAGAATTAGGTAATTAATTGTTCTTTTTAAAAATTTAAAATTTATAATGGTATAAAAGGTATTGAAATTTTGACCAGCATCTTTCCGTTTTTAATTCATCAATATGGTCCATGTATGTGTGCTGTGTTGTAAGGTAGTAGCATTCTCTACATTCTTATATAACTATGGAAAAATATTATGGAAGTCAGGAAATGTTAATTTTACATCAAATGTGTAATTACGAATTATTTAGACCTAAAAGAGGATGAAATAAATATAAAATGAACCAAGTTATTTTATATAATTTCAGTTAAAAATTAACAGTACACTGAAAACAGAGGCATATTATAATATGATTAAAAAAAATGAGGCGAGGGGATAGACTACAAGTGTACAATATTTCATTGTTAAGCATTTAATGGTCTGAAATTTATATATATATATATATATCAAATTAATAATGTCACATACACATATATTATTTCATATTTATATAATTTTTATTATTTAATTTTATCTTATTTTTTACACACATATTCTAATTTTGGTTCTGTCTCTTTAGTAAATATGAAGATATGTAATTAGTAAGAGATGTAATCATTATTTTCCATATCGAACACTTTAAGCTTTTTAATTTTTTCCCCACTTATTTCATGGCTGAAAACTAGAAGTACTTTCTAATGAATATTCTTAAGATTAGGAGAATACTTGATTCTTGACTTCTTGTAGTGAAAAATTAAATCACATGCACACACCATTATTATTTATTCTTTAAAAATTAACCGATGTGCTCGCCACGTGAGTTATAGATAGTCAAGCTGAAAATATAAGGGTGAAGCAGAAAATAATTTAGGATTAAGGTAATAATACTACTTACAGGTACAATTTCATAATCACAAATATTTAATACAACTGCAAACAACCATACTTGCATATGAGATTAAGTGGTTCTACTTAAAGAACTCATATTGTGACCATTTATGTTTACAGTAATTATCTAAGTAATATTTATTCGAAATTACACATAATATTTTTATTTATTCAAGTTTTAGAATCAATATTTTAAAAATTCAACCGAAATTGAATTAACAAAGCCTTTAAATTATGATTTGATTAGTTTAATTAACTAAATTTATAATTAAATAATAATTGAATTGTGATTAAATTAAAAAAATATTTAAACAAAAAACATAATCAATTCATAATATAATTAGTTTAACCGGCCGATAGATTCTAATTTTTAAAACATTTTTTAGAATTATCATATAGGCCTAGTATTAATCAGTTAGGCAAGAGGCAAGCGAGCTGAGGACCATGGGTTGGCACTTGGCAGATACATTTCCTATCATGTCTAAGACAGAGAGCACCTCAATTGTTTTTCGATCAGTGGGAAGTTCCATTCACCAAGGGAAACAAATAGAGCATACAAATAGCAACATATGAAAGGCACCTATTTGCAAACCAAGATGGAGAAGCGTGAGGAGCGAAAAGAAAAAGGGCAAAAGAAATAAGGAATCTACATTGAGTAAATTAGTTGAAATTCTATTTAGTGTAGTAAAGACATAGCAAGAATAATGAAAGAAAGGCACAGATCCCCTTTTCTGGCATATTACTCAGAATTGTTCTCTCATCCAGGTAGTCTTGATCTTTATCACACTTGGATAACCAGTTCCTTTATTTCATCAAGCTACTCTTGAAAGTCCAATTAAAATTTAATTAATAACCTCAGCCTCTTTTAGAGAAATTGTTAAATAATCACAAAGTACACAAATTATATGTTATCTCTTAATTCATTTGGCAACTTCCATGGAATACAAATGCTACTTGCAATTCTAAACACCCATTCATCAGCTTGTCTGTTTGTTGTTGTTAATTTTAGAAAATTTGGATAGCTTGTATATGATACAATACATTTTGGCTATCTTGTGAGATTCACATAAAATCTGACCACTCCTATTAAATTGTCGAGTTTACCGGCAAACAAATCAGTATTGCTCTTGTAATAATAGAGTTGGGTTGCAGAGGAAAACTAATGAAAAATGGAAAAATAACCGAGAGGTTCAATTGATATAATAACTAATTGAACTCTTTCTCAATTTCTTTCTATATATATTTTTTATCAATTGATTGGTTCCTACAATAACAATTTGAAAATTAGAGCTGTGATTTGTAGTTTTGTACAAATATACAGAATACGATAAAAAGTTTTTTATTTTTTATTATTTTACAAAAAGTAGCTAGTGAAATGAAATGACATGCCCCATGCAATATTAACAGGTAAGAAAGGGTTTGGTAGCATTAGTTTGGAAAGGGTTCGGCAGGCAGACAACATCTGCAAAGGCGCTGTGCCTGCTGAGGTGTGCCGAAAGAGACAACGCCTTTTCTTTCAAAATTTCTTTGTTTCAAAATTGAAAATTTTTTATTGATATATTATTTTTAATACTATTTTTAATAATTATGATTAAATAAAAAAGTAATAAATAAAATAATATAATAAATAATATGAATATAAAAAATTTATGATTGTTCAAAATTTCTTTCTCGCATTATTAAGTACATGTATCTTCTTGGCCTTTTCTTTGGTATACCATAATTCTTCAACATAACAATTTTCTTCGCGTGAGCAAAATGGGAATTCTCAATCAAATTTTTTAATACTTAGTTTCAAATATTTTATTTAAAAACAATTGGGATATATAGTATACGGAGAATGTTAGTAATATATATTTTTAAATATTTTTAAATATTTATTTTATTATTAATTTGTTTTATATGCTTAAAATAATTATTTAAAAATATTAATAACACTTATTTTTAAATAAATATTTTTGATAATCCTAAAAAATAAATATTAAAAATATCTCAAAAAAATGCATTGTTTACATTTCTGATAATCTTATTAGTTCTCTTTTTGCTTTATTGAAATATTTTTAGATAAACACAAATTTAACATGTCAAATTTATATACATTTATAAAAAATTAAAAAGAGAAAAAATAATTTTTTATAATAAATAAATTTAATGGAAATCATATATCATCTTCCTCTAATTTTTTATAAATATGTATAAATCTAAATCATAAATCTAACATATCCACCCAACAATATACGCCCTTTATCCATGAGTTACATCATTGCTATACAGTACACACAAATAGTCACTAAATGTTAAGAAAGAAGGGTGAGAGAAACCGCCCTTAAGGTTGTTAAGCGGACAAATCTGCTTCTTCTTGGTCATCTTGTTCAATATTCATGAGTCATCTCCATGTGGGATGGTGTGCATACTTTGTGAGTTATTTTTGGTTGGTATAGGGAGGAATTCATCCTACCTTTCTTTTAATATGATGCTTGTCAAATTAAGAGGGCATAAAGTTGGACGCCAGTTCTTGAATTTTATTTTATTAATGGATTTGTTTATTAGCACTTATGAAGCTTTAACTGTCCCTTGTACTTAATTATATTATAAATTTATAATTTATAGCTAGATATAAAGTCAAATCCATGAGGATTAAGGCACATAACCAAATTACAATTCTTTTAAGCTTCTAACCTGTCACAATCCTCAATGACTGCTCCTCGTGCATATTTAAGTTACTAATCTTTTTAAGTATTCACATTTATTTTTTGGTTACAAAAACTCACATTTTTTATATCATTAAGTTTACTTGTGAATTTATATCAAACTATATTAAAAAAATTATACAAAATTCTATTACAATTCACACCTTTTTAATTCAGATTTTTCTTAAGTTATTCCATGCAGAAGTACTCACTAATGAGAATGAGGTAAAATAACAATCCAGCATGATGCGTCATCATCCACTTCAGGATCAAATTAGTCCATGAGCATAAAGATTAGCATTAAGACCTTAGAAGGGGCTATTTATTTAGTATCTTTTGGCAACTCTCTGACTAAAATCATCTTCAATAAAACAAGAGGGCACTTCTTGTGCATGTATGTCTCCCTACATTGGTCGGCTTGACCATATTCTCAATGAGACTAAGGACAAACCTCCCCCACTAACCCCAATTTGTGTTATGTCGCACTCAAAAGGTTTCTCACTAATCAATCGGTAAATATCACAATCATAGGTGGTGCTAATGCTAATAATGCTAATACCAATACAATGTTGATTGATTAGCCTTGCATTGCCTTTAGCGTTGAAATTTGAAGGTTATAATGACATCTGAAAAGCCAGTTAAAGGATTTGTGGTACAAACTGAGGGAGGATGGTAGAGGCTTTCAGTGGTTTAAAATTGATGCTCTAGGTAGATTAATAGTTCCTTTGCTTTTTGGTACAAAGTTTGGCAGCTCCTTTAAAGTGCCAAGTCATCATAGTTTCACTGCGCCTGCCTTATTTCAACAACTGCTTAAAATATAAGAGTGATGATATTTGCAAATAATTTTTTTATATCATTTTTATTTTAGATAATAAAATTAAAAAAAACACACATTTTATTATATTCTCTTTCTACCTTATATTTCCCAAAGAAACAAGGCATAAAGATAATGTAATTTTTTTTATGTACAAATATCATTAGTGAAGAATGGTAAATTTTGTTCCTCTGGACACTGGTGCTGTCGTATTGTACTCCTTACAAATCGTCGTTACTCGTAAATTTCTCTTATGCTGTATTTTTCTGATTGTCAGGTGATAAAGCGCATTATTTAGAGCAAGTAAATTCCAAGTTTCCACCTTCAAGCTCCAAAGCTCGAGGATTCAGTACTAGAGACTTACAGTTCCATGAGCAGGTGTCCATACCCTACACAAAATAAATGCTTATTTCTCAGAGTTCTTATTCTGTGTGTTTTTTTTATGAAGAAGACAGTTATGATTCCCTGCTCTTCTTATTTAAGAGGTTTTGTCATCATTTATATGGAGGATATCAATGTAGACAAGAGGTGGTTACAACAGATTATGGTGCACATTATGTGTCTCCCTGAAAACACTTTACAGACCAACCGTATGGCCATTTAAATATCAGTTCAATTTAGTTTTATGAATAGAAAATTACAAGAACTCAATGCAAATTATTGTTAAACGCAAGGAAATGTGTCATTTTGGATTATATAATATGTGCTTTTCTTTCCCAAGCTTTGTTCATCAGTCATCACCAAGGGTAAATATACTTATCCATTTGATTCTTCATCACTAAGACATGAAAATGAACTTTGGCTGAAATACCACTAGTCCGCTATTTCAGTGGTGCAATTTCTAACTTTCTGATTTCACTAAGGTGATCATGAACAAAATATATAGAAAATCTTGGTTGCCACTACTTTTGGTGAACTTAGCTCAGTAATAAGTTATCAATGTTTGGTTCATTGACTTTGCGTAAAGCAGATTTCAGAAGTTTGATCTTTTACCGACTAAATCTAATCGGGTAATAGATTCTTTAAGTTTCGTGACATACGACCAATGAAAAAAATAAAATAAAGAATCTTTGGAGTTCTAAACTCGGTGTCCAGAGACTGATTTTAAAGTTAAAAATATAATTTATTAAATTCAATAATTAATATTTTATAACTTTTAAAATGTATGTGAGAAATATTTATAACTCTCAAACAAAATAAATTAAATTTAAATTAAATATAACTAATTAAAATAATATTCAGAATTTAATAAAATTTTATTAAAATTTTAATTATAAAATAGATAAAATCTTTGATTAATAAAATAAAATCTTAAAAAAAAATAATAGAATGTCTCAAATAAATATTACATCATTTTGCGTGTAAATTAAGCACTCAAATGGAGTTCATATAACTCCTTATCCAATTGGTCTATCGCTGCTACTAGATATAAAAAGATAAAATGATCCCTTAGAATTCAAAGTTTTGTTAAGACTAAACAAGTACTTGACCTTGAAGATTAGAAAAAGTAGATTATCCAACAGACCGCAGAATTTGAAGATATTAAAGGCCTTCAAGATAGAGCCGTAATGGAAATGAAAACGTAAAAAGATAACGGATAAACCAAAAGAAAAGAAACAGGAGTTAGGCCGAAGACCACATTCATCGCTATATGATGAAGTCATAATATAGACTTCTGATAGGGTAACATTATCTTCTGATCATCACAGAGACAAGTTTGTTAATTTCGTCCCAGATAAATTTTGCCATAATTTTTTATGGAATAAACATCAACTAGGTAAAGTTATTTTCCAATTAAAATTAACTGTATTTGGTGGATAAAAAAAAATTATGTAGAAGTATAATCAGGCAAAAGACAATTATGTCTCAGCCCTATAACCAAAATTTCTATATAATGTCCTTGCTCTGTTCATTGATTTTGAGCCAAGCCACTCTAAAACCACAAAACCCTCAATCATAACATCTTGATATCGCTCGTTCGAATTGATAGGGTTTGTATGCCATTCATAAATAAATATACATGCACAACCACATTTGGGTCAACTGATGGAGGATGCAAGCGTGCAAACCTATGGGGAGTGCTTACGAAGCAATTTGCCCAAACACTAAAAAATGCGGGGCATTACGCTGAAAAGAGCAAAAAAAAAAAAAAAACAGATTATTAAGAAACGTAAATTTCTCTCTGCCCAAGTAGTAGATTCCGTGTATGACATGGATCCGCTATTTTCAAGTCATTAATATAATTACTTTTATAATTGAATAATGTTATATTCTTTATAAGTTGTTCTTAATAATTCTCTTAATATTAAATAAATAAAAAATAAATATATTTAATATTTTAAAAATATAAAAAATATTTAATATTTTTTTATTTAATAATTATAAAAATTGAGTAAGAGAATAAAATATTTCTCTTTATAACTAGGTAGGGGTCAAAATGATGAAACATGATGAGTCAATATAAATAATTTAATAAAATAAATGAATTGAACTAAAAATTTAATTAAAAAATAAATTTTAACCTAAATCAGCTCGATTTTGACTCAACTTACAAGTTTAATATTTATTTTTTAATTAGGTTATGTAATTTATATGATATATAAAGATTTTGTTATCATTATTTTAATATAAATTAATATTTTTATTACAAAACTAATTTTATTTAATATTTAATGAGATTTAAACTATGCAAAAAAAATGTTAAAACATAAGAATAAAATTTTTAAAGTATTAAAAACTAAAAAAAAAAAAACATATTTGCAGGTTGGCTGCTTGGCCCAACCCGCAGTCCACTGCCTGTATAGAGTTGGGCTAGGCCTATAATTTACCAATCCACGACATTTCTAACCCATTGGTCTGATACAAGTCGATCTAACATTTTGACACCTCTGTAATTAAGATAGTAACCTTGTGTATCCTTATACTATATTTGGATGATAAGTAATGAGAGAAAGAAAAAAGAAATAAAGAGAAAGAGAATAACTTATCTTGTTTGAGAGTTTTAAAATATATGAGAAGATAATGAAACACATAAAGAACTATTTCCCCTATCTTCCTCTCAAATGCTCAACTTTTGTTCTCCCTAAAATTGATGTGGAATAGGGGGAATACATATTTCATTCCGTTTTATTAATGAAACTTCAAAACAAAAAGAATAGTAATTATGTTTCATTCATTTCCTTTTCTTTCTGGTCTATCTCCACCTATTCAATTTCGTTTCATTAATAAAAAATATTTAAACACAGGATTAAGCACAATCTACACATGTTCCCAAAAAGATTCTCATTATTTATTTTAAGTAAACTTATATAAATTTTAAGCCATTAATATAGAAATTTATAATAAAATATGTATTTATTGTAATGCAATACTCTTTTTTTTTTTTAATTTTTTAAAACATTATTTTGTTTTATTTTATATGTTATTTAAGAATTTTAAAAATATATTAATTAAAATTTTTTAATTTTATCTCACTCTTTATTGTCTCTACTAAACTTAATAACTACACAACACATATTAATTAAATTTTATAATTTTTAATATATATTTAATAGAATAAAAAAGGATAATTTAATCATATTAATTTATATTTCACTTACTTTAAAATTATTTAATTATATCTCTAATTTTTTTTATAAAATCCTTAAAAAATAAATAAAAAAGAACGAAATGAGTAACATATATATATAATAATTTATCATTTACTGAAGATGTGATAGTCAACTAATGCAGCAATAAATTCACATTCAATACGTTCAGAAACCATTGCAAAATGTCATAAAAGAAAATATTTCTTTACCTTGAATTGTATGAATTACTTTAATGGTTTGTTTAGATGGGTAGTATTGAATGAAATAGAATGAAATGAAATAGAATAGAGATATATTTTATTATTTAGTTATGTTAAAAAAGGATAGAATGAGATAAAAGTGGGTGGGATGGATTTCATCCCATCCTACCAGAAATCATCAATTTTTTTCTCCCTAATTTGAGAGGTATGGAATCAAATCATCTTTTTTAGTATGAATACTATCCTATCCTACCAAAAATCATCTACTTCTCAAACAATGAAATGATAACTTTATTCTATTCTATCCTAAAATATCCAAATAATAGAATAATATTTTTTCTCATTCCATTCCATTTCATCTCATTCCATTCTATTCCATCACCTACTAAATATCGAAATATAAGTTAAGGAATTTCGATACGCTTAACTCCTTACTTTTTAAACGATAAGAGAAATGTACTAAAAAAAATAAGAGAAAATAAAATATTACTACTGGGATTATCTTCATGACACATGAAATAAGAAAGAATATTAATATTCACACATAAATTTTTACAACAATTTTATATTATATTTATTTGAAAAAATAAAGATAGAAAAAAATATATGTATTGAAATGTATATTTTTTTATTTAAAAAATTATGTAAGAATAATATAGATTTTTTTATGTATAAATATCATTACTTAATAATATATTAAGGGGAAACTTTTATCATTGACCTAACATGTTTAGATCTATTGATGAATTATTTATTTTTTAATACGATAATATCTATATGTATATCTAGAATATATAAAAAAATTATCAATTAAAATTTATATAATTTTTGTATGTATAATTATTTATATAAAAAATAATAATTTAACTAAATTTTTATATATATTTAAATGTTATTAATTAAAATTTTTTTTTTAATCTGAATTATTAATTTATTTTAATAATAAATTAATAATTCAAAAGTTATAATACATTTATAAACTTTTTTTCTAGAGGTGTATATTAAAATTTTTCATGTCAATTTGATATGGTACCCTTTCATTAATTGACATGAATGAAAGTCATTAGAGTACGCTAGTAGTTTTAATTATTGAATATATGAAATTGAAAATGAAGGAAAAACGTAATCAAAGATGGAAACTAGGATTGCCGTATGGTATTCTTTTACTGGCTTTATCGCACTTTGTGTAGAATGATTATTTTGGCCCATCAAGAACAAACTTAGTCTTCTATCCACCATCAAGCTCGTTCAGTGTGCCTTCTAACTTTGTGTGTCGTGATTCAATTGTAAAAATTTTAATTATTTTAATAATTAATTATTGTATAAATTTTTTTATTATAATTAATTTTTTTATGTTTAGATATATTAATTAAAAAGTAATTTTAAATTAATTTATTTTGTTTAATTGATACAAAAAAAATTATTTTTATATATTAAATTATTAAAATAAGTATAAAATAATTAAAAAATTATTTAATGAAGACAAAATAGTATTTATATATCAAAATATAAAAAACAATTTATAAGTTAGAATCATAAACTTCAATCTTCAATATTATAAAAATTAATTTAAATTTTTTTTTTATTTTACATTAAATTTTGTATAAAAGCTAAAATTAATTTTATCAAATATGATTAAATACTATTTAAACAACTTTTTTTTCTAAAAAACACTAATTTAAACTATTTAAGTCCAACCAAACATACATTCAATACTAATTTTGATTTTTGAGGGAGATGTCAAGTGCTTTCACATAATGAGTCAGCGAACCACCGCAGAAAACCAAGTGTCGCGACCAGGATCACGGCAGGATAACGACTTAAATTAACAAAATTTAAAAGGAGTCGCCACCAATTTTATTTTTTATTGGACAAAATTAGAAAACCTAAAAAAGATGGTCTACGTTCAAAAACTCAGGTTCAGGAGCCTAATTATGCACAGGGAAGGGTAGGGACTTAACCCCACAGCACCCCTGATACATCCGTCCTAAGACGGTTACCTTAAATTAATTGTGCAATTATTTATAACTTTTAAAACTATTTATTTTACCCATTTATTAAAAGATAAACTAAATAAATAAATAAATTATGAAAATTTAATTTTGGCTTGACAGAATTAAAATTCTGCTCCTACGTATCCTCAGATGCAATGAGGAATTCAAAGTCACGTCGTTCTTTAGAAAACGATTGTAGGTTGGTTATTTTTAATTTCGAGAAGATTTTTGTTTTGAAAATTCATTTAATTTTTTTTATTTTAGGAAAGAAAGAAAGAATCATCAAGCTGTCGCAACTCAGATGATTCTAAAAGTTACAGGATTAACAAGTTGTCGCAGTTCAGCTAATCCCATTTTATTTTTATTTTTATTTTTATTTTTAACGAAGACTCAAACATTTGATTTCCTTTTTAGAAAACGAATCATCAAGTTGTCACAACTGAGATGATTCTAAAAATTGCAAAATTAATTAATTTGTACAAATTTCAATTTAATCCCATTTAAAAAAAGACTTTCATTTTTTTAAAAAAGTTGAAGGTCACTATTTAAACCAAATATCAAATAGTAAAAAAAATGGAAAACAAAAAAAAAAATATATTATTAAAAAAAATCAAATATCAAAGTTTTTATTGTATCAACAACTAAAGACTCAAAATTCAAAGAGAGAAAACAAAAGAATTTTGGTCCAAAATAAGATAATACCTAAATACAAATAATAACAGCCCACTAAAAAGGGAAGACAAAAAAAAAAGCCCAAACCTTTAAACAAATACCCCAAATGACTCAAAACCAACATAGCCCCAAAAAAAAAAACTTACTAAATCCTAATCAAAAAACATACTAAAAACAAAAAAAAAAACTGTCAGGCCCAACAAAAAACAAACGAACCCAAATAAAAACCCCAAAGAAAGAAAACCACCCCTCCAAAAAAAAAACGATCGAGAATGTTATAACCTTAAAAAAAGAAGAAGAAGAAAATGATAAACCAAATAAAAGAGAGAAAGAGACATTAAGTCTCTGAGACCAAAATCGAACAGAGAACAAATGGGGGTGGGATTTCGGATGGGACTTAGGACGGCGGTTTACGGCACGCAGAAGAGGGTTCAAGATCCGGGCAAAGGGAAACCGCGGTGGTGGACGGTGGAGGTGTGGTTGCTCGCGGTGGCGTGTGGAGAGTTCGCGGCCGGCTCGGGGTTGGGCTCGTGGTCTTGGTTTGAAGCAGTGGGGAGATGACGGTGGCGGTGCGGCCGTGAGGGGAGGAGACGGTGACGGTGGGGACCGTGTGGGGAGAAGACGGTGGTTGTTGTGGCTGGTGGTTCCGGGTTCGGTGGAGGGTCACGGTGCCATGGGCCGGGGCTCGCGGCGGTAGTTCCGGGCTCGGTGTGGAGGGTCACGGATCTGCGGTGGGGTTGCCGGGTGGTGACGATTTGCGGTTGTGAGGGGGAGGAGACGGTGACGGTGAGACCGTGAGGGGAGAAGACGGTGGTTGTTGTGGTGGTTGGGGTGTGTGGGCCGGCTCGGACGTGGTGGGCTTCGTGGTGACGGCCGGGAGTCCAAGGTAGTCTTGGGCGGGCCGGCATGGTGGGGGGACTGTGGTTACGTGTAGATGGAGTCCACGACCGGTCGGGGTTGCCGTAAAAGGGGGACTATTCGGTTTGGGTGGAGGAGCTGATGAGCACGGTGGCTCATGGTGGTTTCTGTTTCTGTTTTGATTACAGGGTAGTGGTTTGCATGTGGTAGAGGGAGGCTTTTGATTTATTTATTATTTTTTGTAGTACACACTTCTTGGTTACTGAAGAGGAATGGGAAATGTACAAGGAAGTCTGAATTCCACATATTTAGGAGTTCAAATGAATGAGGAACGGGTTTTTTACCTTCAACTGGATATTAGGAGATGTATGATGAAGATCAAGAACAGTTTAGTTTCCAGGAAATTTTTCTCCTTTCTTCATTTTCCCTGTGTTTCTCTGTTTCTTGTTTTTTTTAGAAATCTCTCTGCTTTCCTCTGATTTCCAACTTCTCTTGCTTCTGCTGTCTACCCCGATACCCCCTCAGTCCAACCAATCTCTCTGCTTTCTACTGGTTGTTTCAAAAATCTCTAACTCTTCTTGCTCACCCTCTCTATGCTTTGTTTCCTAGCTTTAAGAAAATTTCCTCACCTTCTCTGCCTTCACCCGAAGCCAACCCCCTCTGATTCTCACATTCTTTCTTATATAGCCAAACTCCTTGAGAAACTAAACAAAACAAAGTCAGGGACAAAGACTGTGTGGTTTCTGCGATGGAGCAACTGAATTGCAGCTGCAGTGGTGAAGGTGGGGAGCACACAGCCTTGCCTCTGCTGCAGCCTTGTGTACGTGAGTGAGTGAGTGGGTGTATGGCCAATGTAGCTGTCTAGTAGAAAACAGAAAAAGAAAAAAAAAGATAGGGAAAGGCAAATTAGAATTATACTCAAAATGGGAAGAAACAAGAAGCAGAGGGCAGAGGGCTACAACGGCAGCCCTCCCTCCTTTTTTTTTTTTATAAAATATATATATATATATATATAATTACTTTTTTATTTTATTTTTTTTGTCATAAAAATCTATTGGGCTAAAACAAAAGAAATGGGCTACATAAAATTTTGGATCAAACAAAAAAAGAAAATGAGTTAAACAAAATTTGGGCTAAACAAGAAATGGACTAAGCACCAAGAAAAATTCATTAGTATAACCAAAAATATTTTCTCATTTTCTTTTTCCCTTTTTTTTAATTTTTACATTAAAGATGGTTTAATAAGTCGGACAAAATTGGGTGTTCACAGTTGCCCCTCTTTACTTGTTTCTTACTAGATATTAGGAATAACCATGGTTTTTCATAGTATCGTCGTAATAAACGAGTAAAGACGTGAACTTCGATTTTGTCCGGTAATGCATGTGATGATGTGAATTGACAAAACAAATATGTTAGTTGGAAACCAGTGAGCTCAAATGCGGATTTACGAGCTATTGCAGCATTGTTAATCTTACCAGGGTGAAACTCAGCGTAAAGTCAGAGACGTCACCGTATTGTCAATAAGTTGTCGCAGCTCAATTGACATTTATTGATCAAAAGAATTCTTTTTTTTTGTTTTTGGAAATAATGCTGGGTGACCTCGTGACCTGAACTTGTAAAAGGCAATGGGGTGGGCCCGGAATTTAAAAGACAGTGGGCTTGGCCCAGAATTTAAAATGCAGTGGGCTTCTGTGTCCCGAAATGAAATGCAGTGGGCTTCTATGTCCCGAAAATGAAATGCAATGGGCCTCTGTGTCCCGAAATTTAAATGACAGTGGGCTTCTGTGTCCCGAAAAGCAGTGGGCTTCTGTGTCTCGACATTTAAAATGCAGTGAGCTTCTGTGTCCCGAAATTTAAAATGCAATGGGCTTCTGTGTCCCGAAAATGAAAATGCAGTGGGCTTCTGTGTCCCGAAAATGAAAATGCAGTGGGCTTCTGTGTCCCGAAATTTAAAATGCAGTGGGCTTTTGTGTCCCGAAAATGAAAATACAGTGGGCTTCTGTGTCCCGAAATTTAAAATGCAGTGGGTTTCTGTGTCCTGAAATTTAAAAAGACAATGGGCTTGGCCCAAAAGAAATTTTTCCTTCTTTTTTCTTCTTTTTTTTTTCTTCTCCTTCTTTTTTTTTCTTCTTCTTCTTCTTTTTTTTTAGGAAAGATCATCAGGTCATTGGACTTAATTTATTTTTTTTTGTGAAAGCTGCCAAGCCAAGGACCTGAAAAAAAATTTTTTTTGACACTTCACCAGGTCATGGACCTGAATTTTTCTTTTTATATATAGTGAAGCCTGGCGTGAAAGCCAAAGACGTCACTTTCAAAGCTCTTGCAGCTTATTCTCTCGTAAAAAGATATTGTACTATTCATTCCTGCAACTTAAAATCTAAAGATCATGTCAATATCATGTCAAAAACTTTCTCTTGCATTCTTGATATTAATTGCTTCCTCGGAAAACTTTGATCCATCAATCCCGGGAGCAGACTCTTGCAAACTAGGGCTTATCAGCTTGTCTCAAATTCCTTGGACTCTTCAAACATTTGTGTACCTTTCCTTTCTCTTTTGGTCATCAGGAACACAGTTCCCCGTCTTCTTCCTGACAAGGTGGATTGAATATAGGGTAGACCTAGTCTTCATCCCTCGATTGAAACTTCTAAACCATTATTGGTCTAACTTATTAATCAAAGGATTGCCATTAAATCATCAAATCAATGATATTGAACTTATATTCTTTTTGATTGAAGCATTTTGTAATAAACTGTGTGATTTCGCAAGTATGAAAAGAACAAACAAGATAAAAGAAAGCAGAAGAATAAAAGAAAAGAAAAGAAAGAGAAAGGTACTTTCATTTATTGGAATGTTCACAAACACATACAGGCATTGAGAATGATAAAGAATACAAAGGATGATATAGACAAAGCGAAAGGTAATTGCCCCAGTTAGGATTCCTTCATTCTCTTTAGATAGGACCTAATTCTCAGATGGATATTACAACCATTGACTGCCAATGATACAAATCCTCTTCCATTGATCACCGCTCAAAATTTGCCCCAATTTTTCTCTTCCATTACTGCTCAAAATTGCCCCAGTTTTTTCATTACTGCTCAAAATTGCCCTAGTTTTTCTCTTCTATTACTACTCAAAATTGCCCCAGTTTTTATGTTGTTTCAGTGGGTCCTTCAGGTGACATCTCCGATGAGAGCCTTTGCCAACTTTACTTTTGCCTGATTTAAATGTCCTAATTTTTGCTTAGGCCGCCCTTGCGGGTTTTTAACCTAACGGGCTTCTTCTCTTTTTCTTTTTCTTTCTTTTTTTTCTTTTTTTTTTTTTTTTTTTTTTCTTCTTTAGGCATAGAACTTCTTGACTGCATCAGCATTTGTCGGCCTTGACAATTCATTTCCATCTATATTTGTCAAAACTAAAGCTCCTCAAGAGAATGCTTGTTTAACAATATAAGGCCCTTCATAACTCGGTGCCCATTTGCCTCGGGCTTCTTCTTGGTTTGGAAGTTTTTTCTTTAAAATCAGGTCACCTGCTTGAAACTCCCTAGGGCGTACTTTATTGTTGAAAGCTCTTGCCATTCTTTTTTGGTATAGTTGTCCATGACAAATGGCCTTTAATCGCTTTTCTTCAATCATGTTTAACTGCTCATACCGAGTTTTTATCCATTCTGTCTCTTCCAGCTCAGCTTCCATCAACACTCTTAAGAATGGGATCTCGACCTCTATAGGGGATACTGCTTCCATGCCATATACCAGGGAAAATGGTGTTACCCCGGTGCTAGATCGGATATTAGTGCGATATGCGTGGAGAGCATAGGGGAGCATCTCATGCCATTCCCTGTAATTGACCACCATCTTGGCTACTATCTTCTTGATATTCTTGTTTGCTCGCTTCTACCGCGCCGTTCATCTGAGGTCTGTAAGGAGCAGAATTGTGATGCTTGATCTTAAACCTCTCACATAGATTCTTAATTTCGGCGCTATTGAGATTAGGGGCATTATCTGTAATAATCCTTTCCGGGATTCCATATCGACAGATGATGTTTGCCCTCAAGAACTTAAGAACCACCTTTTGAGTGACCTTGGCATATGAGGCAGCCTCTACCCACTTGGTGAAGTAATCAATTGCTACCAGGATAAACCTATGGCCATTGGAAGCCTTTGGATTTATTGGCCCAATAACGTCAATTCCCCATATTGAAAAAGGCCAAGGTGCCATCATATTATGCAATGGAACAGGAGGTGTATTAATGCGGTCAGCGTATTCTTGGCATTTATGACATTTTCGAACATATCCTATGCAATCAGATTCCAAAGTGGACCAGTAATAACCACATCGTAGGATTTGGCGAGCCATCATGATACCATTGGCGTGTGTTCCACAAATCCCTTCATGAACTTCTGTTAAAATGGCAAGAGCCTCTTTAGATTCCACACATCTGAGGAATGTACCATCATAATTCCTTTTGTACAGTACCTCCCCGTTCAAAAAGAAAGCCATGGAGAGCCGACGAATGGTCTTTTTGTTTGTCTCATTTGCCCCTGATGGGTATTCTTTGAACTTAATGTACTGCTTGATGTCATGGAACCAGGGCTTGCCATCTTCTTCTTCCTCAACATTAGAACAATAAACCGGTTCGTTTTCTGCCCTCACTCGGATGGGCTGCATATTAGCACGAATATTCAGATTGGTCATTACAGCTAAAGTAGCCAGGGCATCTGCGAATTGGTTCTTATCTCGAGTCAAGTGCGAAAAGGTGATCCTTTCAAACTTCTCGACCAACTGCATCAAATATTTCTGGTATGGAATCAACTTTGGATCCTTAGTTTGCCATTCCTCATTCATTTGATAGATTATCAGTGCCGAATCTCCATACACTTGTAGTTCTTTCACTCCCAATTCTATTGCAACTTTCAATCCTTGAGCACATGCTTCATACTCGGCAACATTATTGGTGCAATCAAACTCTAACTTGATGGCGACAGGGTATTGCTTCCCACTTGGTGAGGTGACCACTGCCCTTATGCCGCTTCCATACATGTTGACTGCTCCATTAAAGTACATCTTCCATATGTCTTCTTCATCCGACTCTTCTTCTTCAACTACTAAAACATCTCCATCGGGGAATTCAGATATCACAAGTTGTTTGTGATTGAGTGGGTTCTCAGCTAAGTGATCTGTAATTACACTCCCTTTGATGGATTTCCGAGTCACGTGCTTTATATCGAACTCAGAAAGAACCACTTGCCACTTGGAGACTCGTGTGGAAACATGAGGACTTTCAAATATGTACTTTATCGGGTCCATTCTTGAGATCAACCAAGTTGTATAGTACAACATATATTGCCTCAACCTTCTTGATGTCCATGCTAAGGCACAATAATTCTTCTCGATTGTCATGTAGCGGGACTCACATTCATTGAACTTCTTGCTCAAATATTAGATGGCATGTTCCTTCTTTCTTGCCTCATCATGTTGCCCCAACATGGCTCCCATGGATGTCTGTAACACCGTGAGGTACAATATCAAAGGACGACCAGGCGTCGGTGGCACCAAAATAGGAGGACTTTGTAAGTAAGTTTTTATCTTCTCAAAAGCTTCCTCACAACGTTCATCCCATTCTCCTGGTTGTTGTTTCTTTAATAGCTTGAAGATCGGCTCGCATATACTAGTCAGATTGGTTATGAATCTAGCGATGTAATTTAGCCTCCCGAGAAAGCTTCTTACTTCTTTTTCTATTTTGGGAGCGGGCATCTTTTGTATCGCTTTGACTTTGTCAGGGTCTACTTTGATCCCTTCCTTGCTAACGACGAAACCAAGCAGTTTTCCAGTCGATGCACCAAAAACACATTTTGCTGGGTTTAGCCTTAACTTACTTTCTGAGTCTTTTAAACAGCTTTTGTAACACTTCCACGTGGCTCTCCCCTTCTTTGGATTTGGCGACTATGTCATCCACATATACCTCAATTTCTTTGTGCATCATATCGTGGAACAAAGCAACCATGGCACGCTGATAGGTGGCCCTAGCATTCTTCAAACCAAACGGCATAACTGTGTAACAAAAAGTTCCCCATGCCGTGATAAACATGGTCTTCTCTTTATCCTTTGTGTCCATGGGAATCTGATTGTATCCAGAATATCTATCCATGAAAGAGAACCTATGACCCCTTGCAGCATTGTTGACGAGGACGTCAATATGAGGCAATGGGAAATCATCTTTAGGGCTAGCTTTGTTCAAATCCCTATAATCTACGCACATCCTGACTTTTCCATCCTTCTTCGGAACAGAGACGATGTTTGCTACCCATTCTGGGTGTCTAGATACTTTCAAAAATCCTGCTTCCAACTGCTTGGTGACTTCCTCTTTGATCTTTAAGGACATTTCCGGGTGCATTCTTCTCAACTTCTGTTTTTTCGCTTCAGCATTGGGATATAACGGGATTTTGTGGGAAGCTATGCTCGGATCCAGCCCCGGCATATCTCGATAAGACCATGCAAAGACATCCATGTAGTCTTTAAATAACTTGATCATGCATTCCCGTTTTGGATTATCCACCAATCTTAACTCTTTCTTGTCTTCTTCAGTTCCCATATTGATTACCTCTACTTCTTCCTTATTTAGGCTGAATTCTCTCTCAGACCTTTCTACCAACTTGGCAAACTCCTCAGCAGCGTCCCTTTCTTCATCTGAGTCATAGTTGTCTATATCCATCATTGAATGAGAATCCATCCTTAAGCTTTCAGGAATATCTTCATGGGACAACGACTCTACAAGACTCAAATCTCTGGAAGATTTATTTATGCCAAATTGGAAACTATTGGCAGAAGAAAAATATGGCAATTGACAGGGCTAAGAAAAAGATAAGTTGATGATAAAAAAAAACAAAACAGTGAATCAACTGAGTTCATTGCATTGAGATTTTGATAAAAGATCACATGAGCAGTGAAACACACAAAAACATACAAGTTCATTACATAAAGCTTCAATAAAAGTTAACATAACTTCGACATCATAAGAGTCTAGGATAACATCATGACTAAACAATTACTTTATGGCAATCACATCAATTAACGCCTCAGATCGCCAATTGTCCAGAGGTTGCAAGTTGTCGGAGGGCTGAATAGCATGGTATTCTCCTGAGTCTTCTTCCACATTATTAATGATTAGCCGAACTCGAGGACTGGAGGTTCCATTGATGACTTCAGCAGAAACAGGGAATGTTTTCTTCAAATGAGGAATAGTCCTTTTCACTTTATTCTTCTCATCGAGAGTCATGCTTTGCTTCATCATATCTTCTAAAGACGCATCATATCCCAGACCATGTCTGCTCTTGTTTTTTGGTAAGGTGATTGTAGACTTAGTTCCTTGCAGCTGGAATCCTAAGCCTTTCCCGGCTTGATAACCACTCCTTGTCATGATGCGAGTCACAATTTGATGAACATCTTTAGGAGGTGACTCCTCTTTCTTTGCCTTTGATTCCACCAGCTGGAAGCTATGTAAGAAATTCTCCACCTCCAAATCTGTGTTTTCAACATAAGGCACTGAAGTAGGCTTCATCAATAAGATTTCTTCTTCTCCTCGAATGGTAACCAGACATCCATTATTAATGTACTTCAAGCATTGATGCAAAGTTGAGGGGACAACACCGACAGCATGGATCCATGGTCTTCCCAAGAGTATAGTATATGTAGGCTCGATCTCCATTACCTGAAACAGTACTTGGAAGCAGTTCGAGCCTATCTCAAGTGGAAGGGTCACTTCTCCCATGATCCCTCGTTTTCTTCCATCAAAGGCTCGCACTGTCATTTCTTGAGGTTTCAAATATTTTACACTCATAGCCAGTTGAGACAAGGTTGTCCTTGGGAGGACGTTCAAGGCGGAACCCCCGTCAATCAACACTTTTGCAACTACATATCCCTGACATTTCAAAGTGATGTGCAAAGCCCGTGGGTTATTCCCTGTCGAACGTACCACTTCTTCCTCAGAGAAAGGGATCACATTGATGTGCCTTATCGGATCCACCATGCTCACCAAGGCTTCCGGGGTAACATCTGGCTTCACGTAGGCTTCATTTAACACTCTCTACAGTGCCTTGCGGTGAGGTTCAGAACTCATGATGAGTGACAATAGAGAGATTCGGGCTGGAGTTTTCCTGAGTTGTTCTACAATGTCATACTCGCTTTGTTTCATGATCTTTAGGAATTCTTCTTCCTCTTCTTCCTTTGTTTCTGTGAGGATTGTTTTTCCTTTTTCAGTCTTATCTTCTTGCCCATAGTACCTGTCGCTTCTTGTAATCCCTCCTATGCCTACGACATTTGTCACTGCTTAGGTGGGCTCCGCTATCTGTGTAATAGGGGCTGAAGAAGTTTGACCTATATTGCCTTCTACGTAATAGGGGTTGAGGAGGTTTGCCCTATATCACCCTGCGTCTTTACCTTGACATCATACTCCTAGGGCACAACACGAGAATCACTGTAGGAAAAAGGTGTAGGCTTCTTTATTGCTATGATAACTTTCCCAGAATTTGGGACTTCACTAGTATGCGGAAGTTTGAGGACTAGACGCTCCACAGTATCTACTTCCTTTGTGAGTCCTCTTGTTCGGGTAACATCCACTACCCCCAAA
The DNA here is from genome assembly GCA_029884605.1 of Ormosia emarginata. Classification (NCBI taxonomy): domain Eukaryota; kingdom Viridiplantae; phylum Streptophyta; class Magnoliopsida; order Fabales; family Fabaceae; genus Ormosia; species Ormosia emarginata. The sequence continues at coordinate 84,272,751 of JAQQTP010000089.1, forward strand.
GCCATGAATATCTGCACCTGAGCTTTAAACTCTTAACAGCTTTCAATATCGTGCCCCTTCTCCATATGGTATTCGCAGTAAGCTTCAGTATCATACTCAAACCCTACCTCCTCAAAGGTTACTGAAGAACAGTAGCCTGCTTGGACGAGACCTTGAAATATTAACTTCATAGGAGTTCTGACATTTGCTACATTTTGAACTCCTTCCTTGTCCTTTTCTAATGCATTTATAGTCCCCTTCCCATGATGTAGAATGGGGTTGCTAGTAATACTAGGCCTTTTCTCATCTTCAAAGTCTAGCTTTCCACAAGCGATCAATTTCCTTACTATTGTTTTAAATACCTCACAATCTTCAATTGAATGTCCTGGGTTATCCATATGGAACTTACAAGTTACATTAGGATTGTACCAGGCTGGAAATGGGGGTACCATAGGGCGAGCAAGAGCGCATGCGATCAAGTGTGCATCAAACAATTGTTGAAACAAATCGGCATTGGAGATTGGCAGCTTGGGAAAAAGGGGTATGTTCACCGGGGGTCGAGTATACCCTTGGTTTCCAGGGTTTCGAGGTGCGGGAGGACGATTGGTATAGGCAGAACGGGTTGGAGCATATGGACGTGGTGATGGGACACTATTGACTTGGTAAGAAGTTCGGTAGGCTGGAAAAGTGAGTGGAGGGGCTTGATAAAAAGGATATGGTTGAGGATTATGGGGGAAGCATGAGTTTAGTTGTTGCACATAACTGACTTCTGGTTCTTTTTTCTTCACTGGCGCCACCCTTTTAGGGAAATTGTTCTTTGTACTTCCAGTAGATAATTTTCTGGCTTTTAAGAGATTCTCGATCCTTTCTCCAGCCACAATCAAGTCCGAAAAATCCTTGTAGGTAGCCCCTGCCATCAGCCCAATAAAAGGTGCTCCCAAAGTCCCCATAAAGTACGAGCTCATTTTCGATGGAGTCAATGGTGGTTGAACCTGAGCTGCCAACATTCTCCACCTTTGGGCGTATTGCTTGAATGTTTCACCATGTTTCTTCTGCATTGCCCCAAGTTGTTCTCGGGTAGGCGCGGTATCGATGTTAAATCGATATTGCCCCAAGAATTGGCTTGTCAGGTCGTCCCAGCAAGAAATCCTCGAATGGTCAAGTTGGATGAACCATTCCAAAGCTGACCCGGTCAGGCTTTCATGGAAGAAATTGATTAGGAATCTCTGATCCCGTGACCAAATAGCCATCTTAGTAATGTAGGTCTTTAGATGGAACTTGGGATTGGTGCTTCCGTCGTACTTTGAGAAATCTGGAATTTTGAAGTCCTTAGGGAAATTGACTTCCACCTCCGGGCACAGTTCATCAATTCCCACTGAGCCGTATAAATTAGGACCTTGAATAGCTTTGATTTGCTCTTGCATCTTTTCAATCAGTTCATCTCTTAACTTTTCTTTCTCTGAGTTGCCATTAAAGAATATCTTTACTGGCCGCTCATGAGTACCCTCCGCATTGTTATTTCCTCCTTCATGATTTCCATTCATAGAATCGTCCTCTTCATTCACATTGTTGTTTGCATTTGCATTAACTCCAGGGCCAACAGAAGCTTCATTTGTTGTTCTAAGGGTCTCAGTTAACTGTCTCAGTAAATCTTCGACCCTTGATTGTTCTTCTGCCATCGTATTGATTCTTTCCCTTATTTCATCCATCTCTTGATTCAAATTTCTTTCTGAACTTGACATATCTCTCAGCCTAGTTTGCAGCCTTGTTTCATAGGTCCGGGTTTGTGCGATCTGTGTTTTCTGAGGACGAGCAATGGTTTAAAACTTTTACCTGAAAATTATGAAAGTCAAATTATTATTTTCAAGAGATTACGTTCATTATTTGTTAAAGGACCGTTAGTGGTTTTATGCCAAGTAGATTTGAAGTGAGTATCTTCGATCTTTGTTTGTTGTGACTATTACCCAGAACGTCTCGTTCAAAAATATTGAGCCTCAAGTAAAATATGGGATTAGAAAATAAGTGTCAAGACAAACATACTTCATTCATTCAACTGAAAAGATATGACAATTAAAAACATTGCTTCGTAGTTGACTACATCATGACCTAATCGAATAAGACTATTCCCTATCTGAATACACCTTGGCCATTTGTTTCATCTGCCCTATTAAGCCTTTACAGTACTCAATGAAGTCACTGATTTCTACTGGTGTCTCGAAAGGATTAATCATCTTATCGGCCTTCCTCAAATGATATGGGGTATCTACAATTGCCGAATTAGCCAAACATGCTAATTTTACAAAACGACTCCTCCAACAATATGCTTCTTCCTTCCATCCAATGATGTCGCCTTTTTGTTGTTCCACCTGATTCATTAGTTCCTTCAATTTTTAATGCTCTTGTCGTAATGCCACCTCATATTCTGTAATTGTCTCTTTCATGTGGAGTTTCTTGTTTTTGATCATATCTTCATATTGCTCGGATGCCACTTTCATCTGCTGCCTCATTTCTTCTACCAGTCGCATCGCATTGCCCTGAGTTAATTTGACATTCTTGAGCTGCTCCTTAAGTTGTTGGTTTTCAGCCATAACTCTGTCTCTTTCTTGTCTTCGGAGCCCCAATTCCTTGTTTGCGGCTCCCAGACAATGCTTGGTCTTCAACAGGTAATCGTGTTCCATCTTTATCTTTTTGTTAGCCCCATCAAGAATGCGATCCTTTTCAATATTTTCTTGCTTCAAGGTTACACATTCGTAGCGGGTTTCTCTCAACTCAGCTTCCATCTTTTCCTTTTCCATCCTTGTGATCTTAGCTTTCATTTCTTTTGTCTCTTCATTTTCAATCAAGGCCGAGGCTGAAAATCCATTAACCAAAGGAATTGTTAGGGCCTTGAATGGCAACTTGATTTCCTGAACTCTGTCTTTAACCCATTGGCGGTAACTTTCCTTGGCTGCATAGCTTCTAACTCCTAGTTCTTTTCCTCTTTGGATGATCCTGCCCCAAGCACTTCGGATCTTTTAAAGTGACTCAGTGTTTTCCATGTCATCATAGTAAAGAACAAAAGGGGTTACTTGGACTTCCGCAGGTGGTCCCATCATAGGGTAACTAAGTTGTCGTTGTGCCAAGACTAGATTGTAGTTAATACACCCTCGTGTACCCATGAGGGGTATGTTTGGAAATCCTCCACACTGGTAGATGATATCTTCTATATCTTTCCATCGAGGATACCATCTGATCTGCTTTTCATCCAATTCCGCCAAATGGTCTGCCCATTCACGGCTGCTCTTATTCTTTAGCTGGTACATGTTGAAGTCAGCGATAGGACACTCTATTCTGTATGATCTGTTGAAAATATGAGTTGTGAGCCAAACATATAACATCGGCAAGCAACAGAGGATTCTCTTGCCATTCTTTTCGTGGCAAAAGTTCAAAGTGCAATAAACATCTGCGAGAATGGCTGGAACCGGGTTGTTGGTGTTAAACTTGCAAGCCAGGAACACATCGATCGATGCATAATCCACATAGTCATCAATATTAGGGAACAAGACTAAGCCATAAATAGTGAGGGCCAACACATCTATGAAAGCATCCCAATCTCCATTTTTGGCTAAGTGACGCATATGTCCCTCGAGGTATTCTCTCGAGAACCCTTTGGTTCCATTCCTATTTTGTTGCGCACCTTGTAGGTCTCTAGCGTGCACTTTTAGAACATTTGCTACTGTCTGGATAGATGCATAGTGTCCTATATAAAAGTAGGGCTTTTTACCCTCTAACGGCAAACCAAGAATCTGCTTAAATTCTTCCAAAGTGGGGGCTAGCTGAAAATCTTGAAAGGTGAGACATCGAAGAGGCGGGTCATAATATTGGGCCGCTGCGGTGATCGCTTCCACTTGCACATTCACCTTTAATAAGTCCAGAATCTTCCCATACTTTGTTGCGAGTGTCAAACGTTGGATCTTCTTTAGCATTCGGCCCATGATCACCAGGCTCTCAGTGTTAACTTTCTTGGCCTTGAGTCGCAAAGTTTTCTTCAAAGTCATATCCTTGTGATCTGATCCCATATTTATTTCCATCAAAGGTACTCACTTCAAATCTTGATTGAGTTTAACAGTTCTCTAACAAATTCCTGAGAAATGACAAAGAGATTAGAGTGTAGTAAGAAGCATGATGCAAGGATGCAAAGTACTTTTTTTTATTTTCTTTAAAATAAACGTAATGATAAATAGTTGGTCCACTAATAGTGACTTGCACCCCCTTTTTTTAAAAAAAACTTTTCTCTCCTTTTATTCCCAAGTAAAACTTGTCTTTGAATGGGGTGCGATTAGGTTTATCACATTAATGGACCATACTACTTATTATGTATATGTACAAAAGCAAATATGACATGGATAAATTTGAAGGTAAGAAGAAGGTACGCTCCCTGTGTGCGCTAAGGGATTGCCTTAAATTTGAGGAGTTCTACCTTAAGGTTCTATGGGTCTTTCTGATTCGTGAGAATTCTCGTTGGGTGGCTCTTCTATTCTAAAAGCCTCTAGAGCTAAATCCCATTTCATAATGTTGACCGCAAACAGTGGGTAAACCACCAAGTGCGGGACATTTATAAAAAAGGTACACTCTAGATGAGGTTTTCGCAATAACCAAACAGGATGTACATCCAAAATGGCTACCACTACGCAACCTCTACTTAACTTAGGTTTTGCTAAGACCCGGGTATAGGGTCCCACTCGAATGTGTGTGATAAACGTGTAAGTGCGGTGTGTGTAGAGAGCATACAAACCTTTATAATCCTAAAAGCTACCCACAATCTGCAAAGTAAATACAAAACAAATTCCAAAGGAGCCTCTATCCTAAGGTTTGCATAATAAATAAATAAAAACAGTTAAAATAATTAATAAACAAATTAAACAAGCAAAGAAAAACAAAATAAAACAAAAAGGGTAAAATAAATACGTAAATGTAACAAAAAAAATGCACTGCCAACTCGAAAAAGCTTGACTCTCAACTGTCCCCAATGGAGTCGCCAACTGTCGCGACCGGGATCGCGGCGGGATAACGACTTAAATTAACAAAATTTAAAAGGAGTCGCCACCAATTTTATTTTTATTGGAAAAAATTGGAAAACCTAAAAAAGATGGTCTACATTCATAAACTTAGGTTCGGGAGCCTAATTATGCACAGGGAATGGTGGGGACTTAACCCCACAAAGACTGCCCTAATACATCCGTCCAAGACGGTTTACCTTAAATTAATTGTGCAATTTTTTATAACTTTTAAAACTATTTATTTTACCTATTTATTAAAAGATAAACTAAATAAATAAATAAATTATGAAAATTTAATTTTGGCTTGACAGAATTAAAATTCTGCTCCTACGTATCCTCGGATGCAATGAGGAATTCAAAGCCACGTCGTTCTTTAGAAAACGATTGTAGGTTGGTTATTTTTAATTTCGAGAAGATTTTTGTTTTGAAAATTCATTTAATTTTTTTATTTTAGGAAAGAAAGAAAGAATCATCAAGCTGTCGCAACTCAGATGATTCTAAAAGTTACAAGATTAACAAGTTGTCGCAGCTCAGCTAATCCCATTTTATTTTTATTTTTATTTTTAACGAAGACTCAAACATTTGATTTCCTTTTTAGAAAACGAATCATCAAGTTGTCACAACTCAGATGATTCTAAAAGATTGCAAAATTAACAAGCTGTCACAGCTCAGCTAATCCCATTTTAAAAAAAGACTTTCATTTTTTAAAAAAAAGTTGAAGGTCACTATTTAAACCAAATATCAATAAAACATGTCAATTGCAATAGTAAAAAAATGGAAAACAAAAAAATATATATATTATTAAAAAAAAATCAAATATCAAAGTTTTTATTGTATCAACAACTAAAGACTCAAAATTCAAAGAGAGAAAACAAAAGAAATTTGGTCCAAAATAAGATAATACCTAAATACAAATAATAACAGCCCACTAAAAAGGGAAGACAAAAAAAGGCCCAAACCTTTAAACAAAAACCCCAAATGACTCAAAACCAACATAGCCAAAAAAAAAAACTTACTAAATCTTAATCGAAAACATACTAAAAACAAAAAAAAAAAACTCTCGGGCCTAACAAAAAAACAAACGAACCCAAATAAAAACCCCAAAGAAAGAAAACCACCCCTCCAAAAAAACGATCAGAATGTTATAACCTAAAAAAAAAAAAAAAAACGATAAACCAAATAAAAGAGAGAAAGAGACATTAAGTCTCCGAGACCAAAATCGAACAGAGAACAAAGGGGGTGGGATTTCGGATGGGACTTAGGACGGCGGTTTACGACACAAAGAAGAGGGTTCAAGATGCGGCAAAGGGAAACCGTGGTGGTGGACGGTGGAGGGTGGTTGCTCGCGGTGGCGGTGTGGAGGTTCGCGGGCGGCAGGGCTGGGCTCGTGGTCTCTGTTTGAAGTAGGGGAGAGGACGGTGGCGGTGCGGTGTGAGGGGGAGGAGACGGTGACGGTGGGACCGTGAGGGGAGAAGACGGTGGTTGTTGTGGGTTGGTGGTTCGGGTTCGGTGGAGGGTCACGGTGCCATGGGCCGGGGCTCGCGGCGGCGGTTCCGGGTTCGGTGGAGGGTCACGGATCCGTAGTGGGGTTCGGGTGGTGACGGTTTGCGGTTGTGAGGGGGATGAGACGGTGACGGTGAGACCGTGAGGGGGAGAAGATGTGGTTGTTGTGGTGGTTGGGGTGTGTGGGGCTCGGACGTGGTGGGCTTCGTGGTGACGGCCGGGAGTCCAAGGTAGTCTTGGGCGGCCGGCATGGTGGGGGGGACCGTGGTTCGTGTAGATGGAGTCTACGACTGGTCAGGGGTTGCCGTAAAAGGGGGGGCTGTTCTGGTTTGGGTGGAGGAGCTGATGAGCACGGTGGCTCATGGTGGTTTCTGTTTCTGTTTTGATTACAGGGTAGTGGTTTGCATGTGGTAGAGGGAGGCTTTTGATTTATTTATTATTTTTTGTAGTACACACTTCTTGGTTACTGAAGAGGAATGAGAAATGGACAAGGAAGTCTGAATTCCACATATTTAGGAGTTCAAATGAATGAGGAACGGGGTTTTTACCTTCAACTGGATATTAGGAGATGTATGATGAAGATCAAGAACAATTTAGTTTCCAGGAAATTTTTCTCCTTTCTTCATTTTCCCTGTGTTTCTCTGTTTCTTGTTTTTTTTAGAAATCTCTCTGCTTTCCTCTGATTTCCAACTTCTCTTGCTTCTGCTGTCTACCCTGATACCCCCTCAGTCCAACCAATCTCTCTGCTTTCTACTGGTTGTTTCAAAAATCTCTAACTCTTCTTGCCCACCCTCTCTATGCTCTTTGTTTCCTAGCTTTAAGAAAATTTCCTCACCTTCTCTGCCTTCACCCGAAGCCAACCCCCTCTGATTCTCACATTCTTTCTTATATAGCCAAACTCCTTGAGAAACCAAACAAAACAAAGTGAGGGACAAAGACTGTGTGGTTTCTGCGATGGAGCAACTGAATTGCAGCTGCAGTGGTGAAGGTGGGGAGCACACAGCCTTGCCTCTGCTGCAGCCTTGTGTACGTAAGTGAGTGAGTGGGTGTATGGCCAATGTAGTTGTCTGGTGGAAAACAGAAAAAGAAAAAGAAGATAGGGAAAGGCAAATTGGAATTACACTCAAAATGGGAAGAAGCAGAGGGCAGAGGGCAGAGGGCTACAACGGCAGCCCTCCCTCCTTTTTTTTATAATATATATATATTATTACCTTTTTATTTTATTTTATTTTTGTCATAAAAATCTATTGGGCTAAAATAAAATTTGGGCTAAACAAGAAATGGACTAAGCACCAAGAAAAATTCATTAGCATAACCAAAAATATTTTCTCTTTTTCTTTTTCCTTTTTTTTTAATTTTTGCATTAAAGATGATTTAATAAGTCGGACAAAATTGGGTGTTCACACTAAGTCCCTGTAGTAATATTTTCCAGTTATAACCATCATAAGTATGGATAAAAAAAAATTACAAAATGGATGAAATTTTTAATTTTGATAGTGTAAATTCTCTTATATTATAATTTAATTTAGTATTGATATCTCATTTAATGAATTTAACTATATTAATAATTACATGAAATATTAAATTAATTAAATAATGTGATAATATATAATTATATGTAACTCGTATTTAGATATTTTTTCATTAATGGAATAGAACGAAATAGGTGGAGATGGATCGGAAAGGAAAAGAAAGGAATAGAATATAGTTTCTATCCTCTTTATTTGGAAGATTCATTAATGGAATGGAACGGAACATGTGTTCTTCCCATTCCACCTCAATTTTGAAGGGAACAAAAATTAGGCATTTGAGGGGAAGAAGGAGAAATGATTCCTCCTGTGTTTCGTTCTGTTCCTATGTATTTGAAAACTGCCAAACATAAAAAAAATATTTCTGTTTCCTCTATTTTCTTTCTATTTCTCTCTTTACCTGTTATCGAAACATAATATAAGTGTAAAATATTTTACATTAACCGTGAATCAAAATTAATTTCTTCTACATATATTGTATACTGTAAATTATAAGAAACAGAATGGATTTGTTGAGGCATATGCTAATACTGTTCAAAAGACAAAAGGAGTATATTCAATTCAGTTTATTATTTGTCTAACTAAAATATATTTAATTTGTTCAATTCACTTATAAAATTATTTTATATGTTACGAGAATATTATAATTATATACTGAATAATTTAACATTTTAAACTAGTTTAACATATAATATAAAAATAGTGGATGTATTTAGTTGTACAAGAAATATTTTCCTATTCAATTATTCATTACCAAATATATCCTACTCAATATTTTTGGTTTATTGTTAATTGATTCATAATTCCTTTAACATGTGAACTAATTAGGCCCAGCCCATAGGAACAATACTCTGAACTACTACCCACCCACTTCGCAAGCCCAACATTTAGCTCGCTGTTACATATCCCATATAATCCATCTTCATCGAAAAAAAAGACAGTTGACCCAAAAAAAAATATGAAAGAAAAGACAAAACAAAAAACAATCCGCAACAGAAGACGTGCCACAATCATAACATGATCAACTGAAGTTGATCTAACCGGTCTAATTGTAAACTAGTCTATTTAAGTGTTTGATATTAATATGAAGTTAACAAGTTTAAATTTATTAATAATTTTTTTAATTTAATAGTATTTATATATAAATTTAGATATTTAAAAAATTATTAATTAAAATCTATAAATTATTTGTATATATAATTATTTGTAAAAAAAATTAATTTAATTAAAATTTGAATTATTGATTTATTTTAATAATAAATTAATGACTCAAAAATCATGACCCATTCATAAATTACTTTGTAAATAATCTATATTAGACATTTCTTATTTAAGTACGTATTTGAAAATCTTAGTTGGCTTATGAAAGAAAAAAAATTATTTATTAATTTAAATAAGTTAAATTTAAAATTTAACTTTAACTTGTTTAAAAATATAAAATTTGGACTTAATTTATTTAATTTATTTATAACTTAATTTTTTAATGAAATATCTCTTTGAAATATTCAAGTTTATTACTCTTTCTGATTCATTTTAATTGTTACTTTGATATAAGGTACAAGAATTAAGAAACATTAAACTATATCTTGATTGTGAGAATTTTTTACTAAGTTATACTTATTCATTTTAATTAATTATTTCATTTTATCATATTCATCTGATTTTTATGAGTAGTTGAAACTATTAAAATATAAATGTAGAGATAAAAAATAATAATTAATGCTTTATTAGTATACAAAAATATACTTATAATGGACCAAATTTTTTTACTAAAAAACATTTAAAATGAATCAAATAGAGTAATTTACTATTTAATAAACATCTTTATGCTGAACTATAAGAAAAAATAAAAATAAAAATACAAATACAAATAAAAATAAAAGTTTTTCTAATTCATAATGCACTGCATAAAATTTTATAGCCTTCTTATAAACACTTCTAATTAGTAATAATTACAAATAAATTATTATTATTTAAATTTTTATTTAAAATTATAATTTTTTTATAATTCAACTTTTTACTTTTTATAAAAAATGAATAAGTAATATATATACACACATAGAAAAATTATTTACGAACTTTTAATATCAAGTTTATAAAACTTAAATTTGACTTATTTATATAATTGAGTCTAGGTTTAAGATTAAACTTTTTTATTTAGTTAAATAAAGAAGCTTAATCAAATATTTAATATTAAATTTAAATAATTCATAAATAACTTAATTTATTTCTATTTTAATTAAAAAAAAAAATCAACTTGAAGAATCTTCCCCTACAACAACTTCACATTGGGTCCTATCTTCTGGATCAAGAAGAATTGAAGAAAACTTCTAATATTTAAATACTCAAATGATATTTTACTTATATTTATTTTTTTTAAATTTTTTTTTAATTTTTTTTTCGTAATATTTCTCTACTCAAAAGGTAAAAAATTAATTCGTTATAATACTGTTGATTATAAAGAGGATGATCACTCACAATTACATTTTTTTCATATATATAAACTAAAAATTAAATCTCTAATTATATATTTAAAGTGTTAAAATTTATTACTATTTGAACTAACACAAGTTGGTCACGTATATTTATATGATATCTCCATTTCACTGTATACGATATATGATAGCACTAAGTGGCCGCATCATAATACAAGTGTCTATATGGGCGTCCATGCAAGGTGTTAAAAAAAAAACATTTTTGACCGAAAAATTAAGAAAACCCAGCAGCACCCAGATGGAGTAATGACGAACCTCTCACATAAAAAAAATCTCAGCCCCAAAAGTATTATGAAATATCTACTTCCCCACGCAACCACCACAAATACAAATATCTAATGGTTCAATTTCTTCACGAACATTCTAGGCTTTGCATGCCACCATGACAATTCACCATCGAAAGAGTCTCCCTTCTCAGATAGTTTCGCCTTTTCAGAAGCTTCTAGATCAATCATTTCCAAAACCGCCTTTATCCCCCACCATAAAAGACAGTGCTTCTATACATTCCTTCCTTCGCTGTGAAGAGCACAGGGACAACCCAATTGAGTGCCACTGATTGATTGAAGGACAACAGAAATAAAAAAGAAAGCTATTGAATTTTGATGAGTATTTTGTTTTTGGATCGTTGGTGCAGTTAAAGATGATGATGATGGAGGCTGATAGAGAAGGGTCGTCGTCATCTTACTACAGCATTCTTGGTGTCAGTTCAGGTTCTTCCATTGAAGAAATAAGGCGTGCTTACAAGAAGCTTGCTATGGTTAGTGGGTTCTCTTAGTCTTTGTTTTTTCTGTTTTTTTTTTCTTTCTTTCTTTTTCGATTCAAGCTGCGTTAATTGTTCAGGATCATAGATATGTCGTATGTGAGGTGCTGATGCGACTGTGTTTCTGAGTTTAATGCAGGAATGGCATCCAGATAGGTGGACAAGAACGCCTTCTTTGCTGGGTGAAGCCAAGCTCAAATTCCAGCAAATTCAAGAAGCCTATTCTGGTATGGTTCTTGGAATTCTTGCGTTTTAAGAGCTACTATTCTAGTATCGAGGAATGTATAGTTTGAAACTAGGAAGCACGGATATATAAGATATATGGACGAAAAATATCTAAAAGTATTAAAATATATGATATAATATGTATTTTCAATTGAATACTCTTATTGGAATTTTTTTCTTTTCCTCTTTTGGCTGGGAATGTGATCATTGAACTCTGCTTGTATACGTTTTGTTGGAGCAGTGTTATCTGACCCGAAGAAAAGAACGATGTATGATGCAGGCTTGTATGATCCTCAAGAGGAAGAGGTTGAGGTGAGTGCTTCAGAAATTTTGTTTGTTTCTAATTTGCTTCTTTTCTTTTTGTTCGTTGTATTATGGTCCTGAAAGACTTTTGTGTGTGATCTTTGCTTTCAGGGCTTTTCTGATTTTGTGGAAGAAATGTTGTCCCTTATGGCTCAAGTTAGGAGAGAGGTATGGTTCTCTCAGATATCTACTTTATAACAAAACTTATGGGCATTAATGTGTAGTCTTCACCTTCTATAACCCTGAATCATGTAGAAGAGACAGATCTAGTGGGTACTGTGAAGGGAACTTCCGTTTTTTTTTTTTTTGGGTAGAGTTTTAAAAGCAGGAATGTTGGAATTTAGGTAGTGGCATAAAGTATTTGCCAATTTGGTGAAAAGAATTAATACTCATCATTCATCAATAATATATCTATTGTAGGAAAAGGATTACGGTCTGGAGGAGTTGCAGTCCATGTTCATGGAAATGGTTGAAGGATTTGAGTCTCCTTCAATGTATTATGGGGTACCTTCTGTGCATGATGAATCCCGGTGCTCAAAGAGGACGCGTTTGGACACAAATGTGATGGAGAATAAAGGGTCACATTTTCAAGTACCTACCCTTAACTTGTATGAAACAGGGGGTTATTGCAATTAACGGGTGTCATTGTTGCTGTTTTTTTCTAATTGTAAATCACATCTTCCTCTGGGGAAAGGGGAAAGGGGAAAGGGAAACGGTTATGGTTTTGTCTTTGGAAATTATGCTCACTTGGGTAAGGATTAAAGGATTTTTTTTAGCTCTGTGGGAGTGGGAGATATTGAGTGACAGAGAGGATTGTTCACTTTGGTTTTTTTTTTACTGTATTGGCTTGACTTGACAAAGGTGATCCTTACTGTGTAATTTACTCTAGTGTACATTAAATCCCGGGTTTGTTTGGGAGTTGCTATTTTGGAGAGTTTTAGAAAGAAAGAAAATAAAAGGCTTATTTTTTATATTTATTTTTTTAAAATTAAAGAATAAAATAAAATATAATTATATAATTTTTTAATAATTTTTTATTTATTTTTATAAATATTTTATAATTCTTTTAATTTAAAAATAAAAAATAAAATATTTCTTTCCTTTTCTTCTAATAGTTATACATTTTATTTTTAATGATGTCACTTCGAGAAAAACTTGGATTATATCCGCAACATTTTTGGGGAAAGAGTACATTAAAAGTATGTTTGGTCAGTTTTTTTTTCAACTTTAAGTTGTTACACAAATAATCAAATATGTTTGGGTGAGCATTTATAAAAAAGCAACAGCTTATTTTTAGATATAAAAGCTGTTAGAGATCAAGCTGTTCGTTGAGCATTTTTTACAAAAGTTATTGAGATTATTTTTAACAATGATATATAAATATTATTTTATTTTTAATTAAATAATAATTTTTTAATTAATTAAATAATTTTTTTAATTTTTTTATATTTATTTTAATAATTTAATATATAAAATAATTTTTTTATAATATTTAAATAAAATAAATTAATTTAAAATTATAAATATAATTAATTATTAAAATAATTAAATTTTTATAATTTAATTATTAAAATAATTAAACTTTTACAGTTATTTTAAATACGTATTAAATCTCTTTAAGTTTTAACTCTTTTGCAAAGTGTGACTTTAAACTTCTTTTTTTTTTTTGGTACACAGGGGCCTAGGCCCAAAAAAAAGAAAGACTAAGACACTAGATGCACTCGACGGGGTATGGAGGTCCCTGAGAGTTAGCATACAGCAAGTAGGATATCTCTCGGGAGGAAATTCTCATTCCCTGAAACCAGGATCCAGCAATAGGCTACAGTCACCTTAAATTTTAAACTCATCTCAATTAATTTTTGAACTTTAAGTAATATTTTAATATATTATTTATTCAAGTTGATGTTAAATTATTAACAGTAAAATAATCCTAGTTTTTTAAATAATTTTAAAATTATTTTTTAACTAATTTATTTAAATATAAAATTAATTTTATTATAATTGATTATATAATAATTGATTATTAAAATAATTAAAATTTTCACAACTAATTTAAACACACACGTTACTTGATTTTTTGTAACTATCTAACAAACTATGCCACATGCCCCCTTAAGCTCAGGGCAAGGGAGGCTTTAAGTTAGAGGCTCTATAACCTTGAATTTGTTTCTGAGAAATGTGAACCGAGAGCAAGATAGAGCTTTAGCTGCAGTTTGATCAAGAGATATGATATGATTTCCTGGTACATTACTTTTTATCTGACAAAGAGGGGTCCAATTCCATATGTTTGGTACAATTGTACAAGATTGGATTGTGAGATACTAACACAGTGCTTAAATTGTCATAGAAAATGGTTGGATTGTGAGACAGTAACACACTGCTTAAGTTGCTACAGAAAATGATTGGGTGAGTAGGTGAAATCTGAAAGCAGTAGTATTAGCGAAACTAAATGGAGTTGTAAAATTCCATTTTAAAATTGGTGAGTGATGCAATTGTGGCAGCCGGCACTAGTGTTGCGTTCTGCAATTTGAATACTTGAAGATACATTTCATGTGGATTTTATTTGTCATATTTATTCTTAGTTGTAGGGTTGTACAGAGAACTTTGAAAAGAACCTTCAACGATCCCTTGAATTAAAAGTTTGGACCACTACACTATAGAGCTTGGAGCCAAGGAAATCTATGACTATGCCTCACGAAAATGGGGATTATGCTGTCCAACATGCCATTGAAGCGTTGTGGCTACTTAGAATTGTAAAATCACACACCTGTCCTGGCTCGGTGGCTCTTAAAGGAAAAGTAAGAAAGGGAGAAAGCAGAGAAATGATGTTATCATATCATTTTTTGCATTACATTACTATTTACATTATTTTTGAATGATTGTGATTAAGTAAAAAAAATAGTAATTAATAGTATAAAAAATAATATAAAAAGTAATGTGAAAAAAAAATAATATAAGAATATCTTTGTGAAAGAAAATAATAGTCATATATAAGGGGATGTCTCGAAAATAAGAGTTGAAAAGTGAAACAATTAGGTAGTGTAGTGTGACGTTGTTGACTCAAAAGCTACAATAGTCCAATATGATGCCTATTCAGCTCTTTGATTGGGGTTAGAAAATACGACATGAAGGGATAAGTCTTACCAAAATGAGGTTTGTCGAGGTGTGTTTGTTCAATATAATTAGCATCACTCTCATACGCGTGAATTCTTTAGAGTAGAATCAAATATACAAGTGCATGTGTTTGTCACTAGCTAACAACTCATCCCGGTAGTTGTCTCTTTTTTTTTTTCCTCCTTATATATTGTATTGGTGACAACGTATAACATAACGTAGACCTTGATTTCAAATACTTTTCAAAGTGACGAAGAAAAAAATATTTTGTAAATGAGAGATTACGAAAAATACTAGAATTTTTAGAATCCTAAGGTCAATGATTGGCTAATTTTATTTTTGGGTACAATGATCATGTCACATGCAGAATGGCCATTGGAGAAGGCTTCATAATGTGAAATAACAAATGCTTCATAAATTAAAACATACATACAAAAAATAAAAGAAAATTATGTTTTCACCCAGAAAAAAAATGGCTTGCCCCTCTTTGCAAGATATGATTCCCTCACGCATACGCCTAACTTCTGATGATGACTCTGCTACTGCAGCACTTTGCTCTAAAATGTAACAACCTACTTTAAGCTGCATTTCAATAGAACACTAGGAATTATATTATAATATGGACCTTTGATCTGTGGATGAGCTTTGATTTGACCTCCAAAGTACTGCACAACGGAAGATAAGGATTCTTTGATCGAAGATTAAACCCAATTGTGCCAAAACTTAACCATCCAAATTAAGTGTCCTATATCAATGTTAATTATTGACAGCTTATGGATGTATTATGTATACGCATGGTGGAGCCCACGGCTTACATAAGCCACATGCTATTGAGGTTTTCCTTATTCTACAAGTTAGATCCCAAGAAGAGCCCATAAGAGCAAGTAAGTCTTCTCACACTCCAAAAGTCCAAATTGCTTTTCTAGAAAACCAAAACACCCGTAACCCAAAAGGTCATTTCACCAATTTTTTCTAGTTTTCATGCACCTAATAACGTAAAAAGTCCTTCACCTCTCTCCGGTTCTTCTAACCCTCTCCTCTCCAATTCCATTAATCTCATTCTCACACTCACACAAACTAGAATTCACACCCACATAACCAATCTCTGAAGTGAAATCCTCATTCCCATGGAACCAATTAGCACCACCATGTTAATAAAGAGGCATCAAATTAAGGTACCAATGATCCTCAATTTGATCCTTGTGCTTGTTTATGTCACTGCTCCATTCAACGGCGTTGAATCAAGGAAGCTTGACGAGACCACGGTGCCTGCCACAAACGGTACTGATGAAAAGTGCACGCCATGCGGTTACAGCTCTCCACCACCGCCACCGGTTCACCCACCACCTTCACCGCCACCGCCATCTCCGAAGAAACCACCCTCTGTGTATTGTCCCCCCCCACCACCATCATCATTCATATACATAACCGGGCCTCCGGGGAACTTGTATCCCGTTGATGAGAATTTCAGTGGAGCCAACCGCCACCACCGCCACCACCGGAGTTTCGCCGCCTTCTTGTTGCCACTTTTGGTTGGCTTGTTGAGCATGATTGCCTTTTGGTGATTAGTTTGTGAAGAAGGTAAATCACGACCATTCAGATCATTCTAAAGACAATAGAAGAATTTTATGGTTTATACTTTATGGTTATAATTAAGAATATCAAGATTTTACGTTATGGAACAGGAGAATTTTGTACTCGGTAATTAGTGTTTGACATGCTTGTTCTGTTCTTCTTTTGATATGTGATCACAACTTGTTCAATAATAACAATCTTCCTTCTGGAATTTTCTGCCAAATTTGCAACTTTTTCTGTGTTACAATTTTACTTTTCCACGTAATATTTCTCATAAAGTGCAAAAAGTGATGAATTGGTTATTGGTCAAGCAAAGAAAAATTAAAGTCGGTGCTTATCAAAATTGAGCTGCGATCGCAATATACTTTCAGGATTATAAAAATAGCAGTCAACTACTGTTTCAGTAGCTAAAAGTTTAGGTTTACATTATTTTATACTTGAAATATAGTTGATATTAATTTAATTCTTAAAAGATAAAAAGTGATATTAATTTAATTTTTTTAAAAAAATGATATTAATTTAGTCTTTAATAATGTAAAATTGATATTAATTTATTTTTTAATTATAGATAATTGATATCAATTTAATATTTCAATAATAAAAAATAACATTAATTAAATTTTTTAATCTCACAATTTATGTATAAAAGAATTATTTTGATGTTAATTTTTATAATTGAGAAATTAAATTAATATTAAATGTATTTTAAAAGTCAAATTAATTCCAACCCAATTTTTTTAGAGCCAAAATGATACTTTACTAAAAAAAATAATGTTGAATTGTTGCGAGCTATAATTAAATTATCGTGAATGCGTATCGATCACCCACCACAAGCAATCCCCCCAAGCCATTGGTCTCTCATTGCCGTGTCAATTCTAAAAAAGTACATTTTTTATGGGTCCAAGGTTTTGTTGCTAATAATGCTTCTTATGTTAGGTGTTGCCCTTATCGGTACACATGGCAGATTATGGATCGTTGAATCAAGAGAGGAGCATTAAGCTCAATTAACTTCTGAATTTCATATTGTTCTTTTAAATTTAATTAGAGAAGTTTAACAAAATTAAAGATTTTGATAATAAATGTTTTAAGAATATTTATTAAATAAGTTAAAATAAAAAGTTTTTTTATGAAAATAAGATAAATATTTTTTTAATTTTCAATACATTTAATTTTTTTTAAAAAAATATTTTATTTTTTAATAAATGTTCCTAGAATATTTGTTAACAAAATTTGAAAATTAATGACCGTGAACAACAAATTGGAGAAGCATACACCCAAATTTTGTAGCAGTTGAAGAGAAATTTGAGTTTTATGATTATTTTCAGTGGGATCTGAAGGTACTTAATAAGTGTATGCGGACCTTTCACCCCCAGATTCTATTGCACAGTTCTGTGTCAGAATATTTAATTTTCTTTATTATAAGGTTAATTAAGATTGACAAAAAACAAGCAGAAAGGTGTCATCGTTATCATTTGGTGAGTGGATGAAAGCGGAATAGTGAAATTCAAGAATAATCTGTTGGGATCCTGATGTCAGAGTTCAAATCATGTATGTAAGATCGAAAGTGTCAGATGTCAGTGGCCTGAAACATCGATTTCGGGTACACCAAACGAGCATAGAGTGGGGACCCAGTGGTGATGTTTGGCAAGTTTAGCCAATATATTGTCACTGTTTGATCCATATTACCCACCAAAGAAAATTAAAGTGGGGCACGGCTTCTACTTCTACGCTGCATACATGGCAGAATGGAGTGGGTTATTTGATTTGCTTGTCCTCGGATTTTACGTACTCCAATAACGTGATTGGTTTAGAAATGTATTTTCTATGAAAGACAGTACTTAGTTACTGTTTTGTAATGTTTATCCTTACTCATAATAGAGGACAAAATGTCGCTAAACCAAATTATTGACAAGTTGTTTGCTATTCATATAAATATTTTATTTATGTCATCACTTAAACCAATCTAGTATCCATTTAAACACTATGAAATTACTTTTTCGAGTTTGTTAGATGGATGATGATCCTCTCTATGACTTCAGTGATCTGCACAATCACTTACTCACAATTTCTGATATATGACTACATTTAAGTTTAACAAATAAAAGTTCAAATGAATGAAAGTGTTGCTAGATTCGGATTTTTTTAATTTTTTTCTCTTTTAAATAATTAAGTGAAAGAGATATAGACATAAAAAAATTATTAGTAAAATTTAATTATAATATATGAATTTTTTTATAATTTTTATATTTATCTCTCTTCTTCACTTAATCACTTAATTTTTTTTAAAAAAAAGACCAAATCTAATGTTACTTAGACACCTTCACATTAATAGTTATATACAATCCGTGTTAAAATAGTTAGAGTGTTATTATTATATTTATTTTATATCTTTATATATATATATATATATATATATATATATATATATATATATATATTTCTTTATAGTAGTTAATAAATTATATTTGACTTATTAGTAACTTGCTATTCTATGTTGGTAATTTTTATGTTGATTTTTTAATCATTATTTTAAAATTAAGTTACTAATATATATTTCAAAAATCAATGTAAAAAAAAAAGTCAAAAGTTATGCAAGTGGCATTACTCTAACAAAATGAGCATCGATTGGTTTAGCGATTGCAATCCAATCATCTTTCATATAAATCACAAATGTCTTCATTCATAAAGAACAAATAAAAGAAAAAAGTAACAAGTGTATATTAGTCCAAGTGAAAAAGATTTGTGTTTTTTAAGTATATGAATTTAATTTCAAAATTTATGTATATAAAAATAACACTGTTAAGATAAATTTTTCGTTTAGATGTTGAATAATACTTTAAAAAATTTATCTCTCACCTATCAAATTAAAGATACTATTAAAAAAAACAAACAAACAAATAAAAGTTATAATGATTTTGTTACCTTAAGCTCGTTAGTTTTGTTGAGCGATACTCTGTTAAGGATTAGCTTGAGAAGACATAACTAATAATAGGAGTTAGTTCTGGTTGAATCAGATGCAACTATGTTTATTTAGACTTTGTAGCGTTGTCTGACTTGCATCAAACTGCATGCGGACTACTTTTTTTCTGGCTTGTCTTCTTTGGGTGGAGATAATAAGACTATAATAGCTTCCACCTGATAGTAACAGAATTACAGGCCAGGCAAAGATGAGAAACATTGCACTTATTTTCTTTTCTTGAATGATCTATGTCTCATTATTGATAGTAACAGGGGACCTCGGAATTCGGATATAGTTAATATCACAAAATGATTACCACAATTTATGTTAAAATCTTGAAAGGCGGAATTTTTTACATCGAATGGAAGATTTTGTATATATGATTAATCTAAACTTTGCTTAATTAAATCTGCATCCGAAGACCTATAACACTGGAGATTCTTGAGGCTCACTTCTACTCTCTTTTTGTTTTTAAATTAAGTATTTGGAACTGATACATACTAGGATTCTTCAGCTCAAAAGGATCACAAAATCTATTACAAAAGAATGATTGAATAAT
Organism: Ormosia emarginata; assembly: GCA_029884605.1. Classification (NCBI taxonomy): domain Eukaryota; kingdom Viridiplantae; phylum Streptophyta; class Magnoliopsida; order Fabales; family Fabaceae; genus Ormosia; species Ormosia emarginata. The sequence goes on from JAQQTP010000089.1 coordinate 84,292,791, forward strand.
ATTTTGTAATGTAATTTTTTCATTATCTTTAAAACAAGGACTTAAGATAAATACTCTTTTTCCCCCCTCTGCCATGTTCTTTCCTTCCGTGAGTCTAAATACAATGTCTCATAAATGATACAAGAAAAGTAGCTAATGTAATTTATGGATTCACTAGTTGGAGATCGACAGATATGGGGAAAAAAAGTAGCATGTATTGTTGGGCCAGAAGGTAAAGCAACAATAATAAAAGCCGAAAAGGCAAAAGGAATTGTGAATCTCAATTGGCTCTGGATTAGGGTAGAAGAAAGTGCACAGAATTACATGCTAGGAAGATGCAAGAAAGTTTCAAGACATCTTCATATAAGGTTCTTAAGCCTTTTGGGAAATAACCTATGCTACTCATTTTCGTACATGTGCTTTTCCAGATCATGAATCATGAATTCATACAAAGGAATTGACTTTGAAACGCCAAATAAAAAATCAGATTAAAGTTTGATATGATAAATTTTAAGCTAGATTTCTTAAACTCGCACCGAAGAAAATTAATATAGCTATGCATAGTTATACACATGATATTTTGTCTAAAGATATTATTATATGCCTAAAACTCATCCACAGTATGGTAGGCAATTTTCTCGCTAAATTTATTTTGAAATTCCACTAGAAGGATTTATAGTTTTTGTTTTTTTTTGCGATGATAAGGATTTATAGTCTTTGTATTTCGTTTACAATGATAACTAGTAACTAAAAAAATATGAATTCTTGCACAAAGATAAATTTTGGGTAATATACTTCTACAAATATTATTGTCACTTCTGCATACTTTGTACACCTCAATAAATGTTAATTTTGTCATAATAATTTGTTATCTTTAATTAAGTTATATTGAACTAGAATACAGGTGCTTAATTGGCATGGGAATCTTGGGCAGTCAGGGACGAGTGCATGAACCCTAAAAAGAAAACAAAACAAAAAACCTAACTAATAGAATTGTTTGACATGTTCAACCGATTTGATTCATATATTGGTAGCTATAACCACTATCACACGTCAAAATAAGAGTCTGTTTAGGAATAAGAAACCGACTATATGACCTTTTCCACCGACACAATGAGATTCAGTAAAACTGAAGGTACCTTACCTAATTCACCTTTGATTTCGTTGATGCTATGATTTCTAACCCAAATGGGTTTTACTTAATATGTGGGACTATAATTCTAATTCACCATTACAAGCTAGCTAAATTCAATATTTTGATGTAAATAATTGGTTCAGATTGAACATCAAAGTATTATGCATTGTAGCAGGCACTAAAGTGAGGCCATGTGATAAAAAATGTTTTTTTTGGGTTTTGGCCCACGCGTCTTAATCATTCATTTTCATACGTTCTTTTTTCCTCCAGCTGTGTCATCAATTTTCTTCTTGCGTATGGAATGGGTTTTTGTGGATTGAATTCCACTTCTGAAGTCAGCAAATTGGACACTAGCTTCCTTGCAATCTTCGCCACATGCTCCTCTATGAATTGATTCTCACAGTCCTCGAAACAACCTTGTTTAATAAAACTAAGTATCTACCTAGACAAGTTCATAACTAACCTATATTTGTATATGCATTAACAGTAATAGCTGTGTTATGATGAAAGAAATGGAACCTCCAACTAAAAAAAAAGTAGATGGAACCTTTAATCTATAATATTATTGAGTTTGATTCATAATCTTATCTAAATAATCAATGATAATTTTATATTTTTAAATTTGATTAATATTAAAATATATGACATGTTTATTTTTTTAATAAAAAACTAAGAAATTTTTTATTTGATAAGAAGTGTTTGTCAAGCAACTTCTACTTTAAAATTATTTGTGTTAGGGAATTAGAAGGGTTATGAGAATTTTTTTAAAAAAGAAATTTTGAGTAATATTACAAAGGAAGATTTGTAACTTTGTTCACGAAAATACATCGGTAGACAATTTGTAACTTTATAAAAAAAAATGTAGTAATAGGAGATTTGCAGCTTTTTTTAAGTTGTTTGTTCAAAACTTTCCTTATACCATAAACTTAGACATTTTACAAAAGAGTCCATCCAACCGCACACGTATGTCTCCTTCATCTTTCATAATATCATTGTTTGGTATTCATGTGGAGGGCCGGTCTAATGAATGTTACAACTTAGAGAGTGCATAGGGTAGCTAACAAAGCAGTGTGTTCTTGGATATTTTAAGGAGAGCTTCCAAGACACAATACATAAATCAAAGCACAAATCGTATAAATTATCTCAAAAGGGATAAAAATAAGAACCTCCTTCCTTGGTCTTTCGTTGAAGGGAAGCATCCTTTTCATTTAGAGACACATAGCAATCAAACGCAATCAATACCAGCAGTTACAATCTTTTGACGTCATCGAGATTTGATGTTTTCTCTTCTGAAAGAAGACCCAATCACTTTCTGGCTATTATTGAAAGTTAAGATTTCAAGGTATATATGGCTGCAGTATTTGCAAAAGAGATTAATCATGCAGAGTTAATACAACTTAACGGTTAAGGATGCTGTGTTGATTGCAAACATTTTATGGTACATATAAAGTTGTGTTGGTTTGTTGACTAATAAAAAAATATATATGTCGCAATTAAAATTTGACAGGACGATAAAAAATAAAATTTTTAAAATTAATAGAGTCGTTACTAATATTTATTAAAATTAAAAAATATTAAAAAAAATTAATTAAAAAAAATGATATTTTAGAAAATTAATTTGGGTTTTGAGAGTTAATTACAAGTAAGAAAGTATTAACGTCATACATTTATTCATTTCAAGAACGGTATCTTAAGTTAGTTGTATAAATTTTAATAATCTCAAATATATTTATTTTACTCTTTTTAAAAAAATAAAAAGAAACAATTAAATTATGAAAATTTATTTTTGACTTGACAGAATAGAGATTATGCTCTTACGTATCAATCACGGAGTGCAGTGGAGAACTCAAAGTCACATAGTTATGTAGAAAATAATTGTGAATTAGTTGTTTTTAATTTTTTTATCTTGAAAATTCATTTGATTTTTTTTTATGTTTAGAAAAAGGTTCAAATCATCAAACTGTCACAACTTGGATTATTTTAAAAGTCTACAAGATTAACAATTTGTCACATTTCAATTTAATCCAAATTTATTATTGAATTAATTTTTAAACAAAAAAGTTTACAAAATAAATAAATAAATAAATAAACAAAACTAATAAATGAATAAACTAAAATGAATAATACATATATATAATGAAAGATAATAATACAAAAAAAAAACAAATTTGCCTCCAAGGCATATAAAAAATGATATGTTCAAAAAAGTTAGTGCACAAGGTCCTACACGTTCTCGTTAAATCAAACTTTGAAAAGCAACTCACTTCAAGAAATTTTTTTACTAAAGTCCTCGAGCTCTTATACTTAGTATTAAGTCCAAGAGTATATTTTCATCTATCTCTTATACTTAGTATTAAGTCCAAGGGTGAAAATTTTTGGATGCCCCAAAACAATTGAGAACCACCCCTTTATATAGGAGGAGGAGAGGGAGAAGGAACACGACTTCTCTAATGTGAGACTTTGTGATACAAGAAGACACCTTTGTTTTTTCAAATTTCTTCTTTTTCCTTTCATTTTTTTCTTTTTTTCTTTTGGATTTTCATTCATCTTTTCTCTCTTTTTTGTTCTTTCTTTTGTTTTATGATGAATTAAAATGTTTGAATGATCCAAGCAACAAAAATTTTATGAACAAAATTGAGTATCAACAGCTGCTCTCATTTGCTTTACATTTAAATTAAATGGGAAGCAAATGAATTGATTCAATTTTGTTCATAAAATTTTTCATTTTTCCTATCTTCTTTTTTTTTTTAATTTCTTTTTTGTTAATAGAATGTGTAGGTTGATGCAAAGAGCAATGGATATTAAAACGAGGTAAAAAGCTTGCGAAGTCGGGTATTCGTCAAAGTTGGACAGAAAGGTAAAGAGTTTGTGGCGTAAGGTACCCGTCGAAGCTGGACAGAAAGGTAAAGAGCTTGCGGGGTAGGGTGAAAGAAAGGTAAAGAGCTTGCGGGGTAGGGTGCCTATCGAAGTTGGACAGAAAGGTAGAAAGCTTGCGGCATCGGGTATCCGTCGAAGCTGGACAGAAAACTTAAAGCGATTGGTGCAGGGACCCGAAAACTAAAAGCAATGGGTGCGGGGACCCAGAAGCTAAAAGACGATGGGCGCGGAGACTTGGAAACTAAGGCCCTATAGCTAAAAAAGTTTTTTTTTTGTAAATGCATGCAATGCCTGAGATGATGCATGTTGCAATGGATGCTCCACAACCCTCAATGGATGCCTAAGATGATGCATGTGATGCTTGAGAGCTAAAAAAGGTTTTGCTTCTTTTTTTTTTTGGCATATCAGAGCTTTAGTTGAGTCATTCTTGGCTCCTAAACCCTCAAGGACTTTTCCCACAGCAGGATCAAAGTCGAATAGTAACGAAATTTGCTTTATGATTTTGCTAGTTATTCTTCCTTTCCTCATCAACACTCTTAAAAGCTTTGAGCCAAAAAAGTGAATGCAATGAGCCATGAGCCAAAGAAGTGAATATACTTGACAAAAATATTTTTTTTACCAAAGTTTTGAACCAAACGCTTCTTGGAAAACTTTGATCATCCAAACTCATATTCAAAGGGGATCATTGTCAATATTATCTTCTTCAAATTTTTCTTCCTCAGATATGACTTGCGTAGAGGTGTGCGACTTTCTTCCTCCAAAGGTTTTATTTCCACTGGACATATTTCAATCTGAATTATCCATTAAGGATGTCATTTCCTTCATCGATTGAAATTTTTGAGCTCCTTTGGCTTGAGTTGTTCAACAAGAGACTACCATAAGATGGTTAAGTTGTACCATTATACTCATGTTTACCCAACTTGAAGCATCATGTACCAGATATGCATGAATTCAAAAGTAGAATAGGAAAGAGATTTACTGATTGAGTAATTTCTTGACTGGTTTTGGGAGTATGACCACACAAAGGGTATTTACAAAAGATAGAAGGTTGTTGCCCTCGTTTGGATGTGATAAATCCTTACTTGCAACTGGACATCGCGACCATTCTTTTATCAGGTATCTACAAAAATCTGCCTCAGTGTAAGGTATTGAAAAAAGAAATAGACTCAGGATAAACCATTTAAGAATAAAGTTGCCCCAGTGTAAGTCACTTGACAACAAAAAATGTCCCAGTGTGGAGAACTTGAGATTTTTTTTTGGTTTTGCCCCAGAAGCCAAATCAAACTAGAAAATTGCCCTAGTTAGAGCTGAATTGAAAAAGGGTAGAGACTTGTCCCAATACAGAGCCAAATTGAATCAAAAGATTTGCCCTAACATAGGCTAAATCGAGCTAGAAAAATGTGCCCCAGTGTAGGGCCAACTTGAACAGGTTAAAAACTTGTGCTAGTGTAAGTTTCTTTTTTATTTTTATTTTTATTTTCTTTTTTGGTTTTCAGCTTAACAGACTTTTTTTTTCTTAAGGGGCAATGAATTAGATACTTGTGTGAGCACAACTCTTTTATCTCAAAATTAAAACTTGTGAAAATAAAAACAACTATTCATTGATCAGAATGAACTTTTTAAGGATTGTAATGTGACCAAGGTCAGTGGTTATGAAATAAAAGACATAAGGCTCAAACAAGTGTTTAAAGGTTAAATGAGACTAAGGATTCTTGTTTAAACTTAAACATTGTCAATTACTTTTGTACTTTCAAACACACTTTTCTCTTATTGTTTTCCTTTTTTTACTTTCTGTTCCTTTCACCTTTTCTTCATTTTTTCCTTTTTCATTATGCTTCAAAATAATTATCATGACAATCAATCTTTACTTTGTGTTATCTCCTAGTGTAGGGGTGATCTTTGTCTAGAGTTTATTGAAGAAAATTTTCAAGTTCAAAATGAACAACGAGAGATAATGACAAGAAAAGATGGATTCTTATGAAGGATAGGGAAAGATGACCAATCTTCATTTCAAATCTTGAATGCTCATTTTCAAAAATTTAATTTAGAGACAAAAGGATAATACACACCAAGTGATTACTTATTTGCTCCCTTTATTTTTTGTTTTTGTTTTTGTTTTGGCAAAGAACACCTGCACACGTGGGCTTTATGACCACCGAAGGCTTCCTAGAATAAGGTCTTATGGGATCCGAAACAAAAGAAAGCAAGTAAAGGGAAGAAAAAGAATGATAAGAAAGATCTGACAAGAACATGAGTGTCAAGAACATAAGAAAATGAAGCAAGGTATGCTGAGATCCATGCAAATTCATTACATCAATATTTCAAGAAAGTTTACATAAGTTCAAAACCTAAATGATTTTAATGATTGAACAAGCATTGGGTCAGTACAATTAAACCATCGTTTCATTGTAACAACTTGATGAACAAATCAAAACACCAGCCGCCCAGAAATTCCCCAGTGTTGGAGGATTCCAAGGAATTGTTCATTCACAATGGTTAGAAAATGAATCACCACTAAGTTGAACTTTCTAAGGTTGTCCCTGATTGACCATTCCAAACATTCGCTCCTATTATGGATGAGCATGCGTGGAAGCATTTGACACTGTCTGTTGGACTACTGTTTAGGCAGTCATTGTCATCCATGAGTTTTCCTGAAAACCCATTTGACTCATTCGACCTGAAGTTCACCCTTAACCGGTTCAACATTTTTCCATGCTTGCTTGTCTGTCATTCATTTGATGCAATCTTCCTTTTTCATTCCGCTTTCAACCCTTTCACCAATCATTATGATATCTGAGAAATTTGACGACACACTCCCAATCATATGATCATAGAATGACGCATGAATATCAACCATCTTTCTCTGACAAAGGGGGTTCTACTTGTGCAGCTATTTCCCTATACCTTTGAGCATATTCCACGAAGGTCTCAGCATCGTTCTTAAACATGCTTTGTAGTTGCATTCTATCTGGTGCCATGTCAATGTTGTATTTATCCTGTCTTACAAATGCATCAACTAAATCCTTGAAACTCCTTATATGGGCATGCTCAAGATGTATGTACCAATTTGAAACTGCCCCAATCAAACTATCTTGGAAGAAATGGATTAACAACTTGTCATTATGAGCATGCGAAGCCATCTTGTAGATGTATATGCTCAAATGGTTCTTTGGGCAAGTGATCCCCTTATATTTGTCGAAATCTAGGACTTTAAACTTCAGAGAAATCACCACGTTCGGGACAAGATAGAGCTTAGTAGTATCCCTGAGACCATAAAAATATGCTCATTCAATGACCCGTAATCTCTCTTCTAGCATTTTCAACTTCTCTTTGGACTGAGGATTTTCAGCAGAATAATTCAATGGTATTGTGGCATGAAAGCGTGGCCAAAATGTTGCAATGGTGGGGTTCCATTGATACTAAGGTAATGGACATATGGTTGGGCTGTGCTCAATGGATTGGAAGTAGACCTATTACTGTCAAGGGAATTGATAGCCCGTGGTGGTACAAAGTTGAAATTGAGACCATACGGTAGGAAATGTGGCATCTGGGCTTCCTGAGAACTAGTGACTGAGGGTTGAGTGGTGTTGTTTGGGTAAATGGTAGGCAACATAGGATTAACGCCTTGGTATTGCAGAAGGATTGGAGAGAAACCAGAAGGGTGAAGGTGTGTGGCCAGATGTTCTACACTCGCAACTGAGGGATTCCTATGTGTGCTCTTTCTATTTCCTATGGACTGTAGCATCTCTATCTTCTTGGATACTTATTTTTTAAGTTGATTCACCTCAACCTCAGCTTTTGAGTATGTTCTATTTCATCCATGATCGTAGCTTGAGAACAAGTCCTGTAAGGGTGCCGCAAAAATTGCTTTTCTGATATAGTGTCAACTTCACTGCTTGAGGAGACATGATGTGGATATGCAGTTATCAGTATTGACTGAACAAAAATGACAAAATGAATGCAAAACATTAACTATTTATACATATGAATTTTTTTCTTTTTTCTTTTTTTTTAAAAAAGCTAGAAATATGAAAGAAAACACAAGATGATTTTTTTTTGCTTTGCTTTTTTTTTTTAAAGAAATGCAAGAGTGAATGGAAATGCAAGATGATATATTTTTTCTTTTTAAAAAAAAATGTTATGAATGCCATGAAAATGCAAGATTTTTTAGAGTGATAAAAATGCTATGAAAATGTAAAATAATGTATCTTTTTTTTTTTTGTTAAAATGTTATGAATGACATGAAAATGTAAATTCGTGTTTTTTTTTAAATGCCAAGAATGCTATGAAAATGCAAGATGATGTATTTTTTATATTTTCTTTAACAAGAAAAAAATGAAATGAGAAAGAGATAGATAAAAAAGAAGTACGTTCCCTTTGTGTCATAAGGAATTACCTTAAATTTGAGGAATTCTATCCTAAGGATCTATAAGTCTTTGATTTGTGAGAACTTTCATTGGGTGACTCTACTATTCTAAAAGCCTCTAGAGCTAAATCTCATTTCAGAATGTTGACCACAAACAATGGGTAAACCACTAGGTGCGAGACATTCATGAAAAATACACACTCTATATGAGGTTTTCGCAATAATCAAATAGGATGTACATCCAAAATGACTACCACTACGCAACCTTTACCTAACTTAAGCTTCACTCAGACCCGGGTATAGGGCCTCACTTGAATGTGTGTGATAAACATGTAGGTGCATTAGATGTAGGGAGCATACAAACCTCAATAATCCTAAGAATTAACCTTATCCTGCAAAAATAACAATCAAATAGAACATATATACAACAACCATCCAGTAATGTTTTTACCCTAGGGTTTAACAACCAAGCACGAAATATTGAGGCAACAAAATATATAAATAAAGATAAAGTTAACACATGATAACACCATTATAAATTTAAAAAGGTAATAAAAAATCTATTTACAACCAAATAAGAAAAAAGAAAAACAAAGACAAAAAAAGGAAAATAAATAAATAGATGTTATTAATAATTTGCACAACTAACAACAACAGACCTGACTCTCTAATGTCCCCAGTGGAGTCGCTAGCTGTCGCAATCAAAATCATGACGGGACGACAAAAAATATGAGATTTTGAAAATTAATGGAGTCGCCACCAATGTTTATTTAAATTGAGAAAACATTAGAAAAACTATTTAATTAGGAAAACTGGTATTTTAGAAAATAAATTTGGGTTCGGGAGTCGATTACAGGTAGGGAATGTGTTAGCACCCTACATTGCTCATTCCAAGAACGATACATTAAGTTAGTTGTGTAATTTTTAATAATCTCAAATGTATTTATTTTACTCCTTTTAGAAAAAATAAAAAGAAATAACTAAATTATGAAAAAAATTTATTTTTTTCTTGACAGAATAGAGATTCTGCTCCTACGTATCCCCGGGTGCAGTGGGGAACTCAAAATCACGTAGTTATGTAGAAAATAATTGTGAATTAGTTGTTTTTTATTTTTTATCTTGAAAACTTGTTTGATTTTTTTTTTTATGTTTAGAAAAAGGTTCGAATCATAAAGTTATCACAACTTAGATGATTCTAAAAGTTATAGGATTAATAAGTTATCACAACTCAGTTAATCTCAATTTATTATTGAATTAATTTTAAACAAAAAAGTTTACAAAAATAAATAAATAAATCAAACTAATAAATGAATAAACTAAAATAAATAATACATGTATATAATGAAAGATAATAATATAAAAAAATAAATTTACCTCCAAGACGTATAAAAAATGATATGCTAAAAAAAGTTAGTACATAGGATCCTACACGTTCTCTTCAAATCAAACATAGAAAAACAACTCACTTCAAGAAATTTTTTTACTAAAGTTCTCGAACTCTTATACTTAGTATTAAATCCAAAAGTATAATTTTTCTAACTCTTATACTTAATATTAAGTTCAAGGATGAAAATTTTTGGATGTCCAAAACCATTGAGAACCACTACTTTATATAAGATGAAGAAAGGGAGAAGGAACATAACCTCTCCAATGTGGGACTTTATGATACAAAAAAACACCTTAGTTTTTTCAATTTTTTTCTTTTTTTCTTTTGGATTTTCATTCATTTTTTCTCTCTTTTTTGTTCTTTCTTTTATTTTATTATGAATTAAAATATTTAAATGATCCAAACAACAAAAATTTTATGGACAAAATTAAATATCAACAATATCTATTCCATAATGTCATTGTCCATCCATTATTACTCGCATAGCAGATGACTTTGCCTACTTGTGTATTTATTTGCATTAAAATGTTTAAGAAACAAGTAGAAAAGGAGCATTTGTACTAACATGGAAATTTTTTTTTCCCCTTTGGAATGAGACATTTTTAAATTTCATCAATTAACATATACACTTCAAATTAAGAATTAATTACAAAAGTATTCACCGTTATTTATTCAATTTTTATATTTTAATTTTTTTAACTTATTTATAAATTTATTTTATATTTTATAAAAAAATTACAATTATATATAACTTGATTTAAAATTTTTTTATATAAATATATGATATAAATATAATATACATATTTTTATTATACGAAAAACGTTTTTTCATAAGTATATTGGTTTCACATATAAATAGGCAATGCAACTCGGTTGTTGTAGAAAACTAAAGGAGTTTGGGAGGATCCTTCCTCTGATCTGATGAAACGTTTGATGTGACGGGACCAGATTGAGTTTATTTTCTGTGAATCTTTTTTATTTTGGATTTTGACTCCATTTAGCACAACAATAACTATTTTTTTTTATTTGATAAAATCAACTATATAAATCAAATGACTCCGTTCAGCACAAAAAAAATTGCATATGGCCGTTGATTAGAATTATATTAATAAACTCAACATTTGAACATGGCTGAAATAGTTGAGTGGATAGATATTTGAGGAAAGGCGTTGAGTTCAAGTTCATATACACAAAGAAATGATATTAACCATTACAATAGAATCAGGTAAAGAAAAGAAGTACAATATTTCAATACCGTTTGATTTAGCCATGAGTAATGCAAACAGGGTTTTGATTACTAGAATCCACCCCCCCGCCCCTCCAAAAATCATCATACACTATTTAATACCAGAAAGAGGAAAACATATGTAGTGAGAACATTTTTTTTCTTCCTTTTATATTTCTCTTTAGCATCATAGATAAGTTGAACCTAGCTGTCAAATTTAGTATTTTTTAATTCCGTTTTAAATTTTTAATTGCCCAAACGAAGGCCTTTGATGTCCCCAGCCTCCTCACCCACTCCTTTATTTGTTTTTCCTCTGTCCAACTAAATCCAGTTAAACTAAACCAAAGTTCATTGTACGAAAAAAAAACTCATCTAATTATACCATAAAAATTCTCAATTAGTAGTATTATTATAGGAGACTTTTACAATATTTTTATTGAAGTATTGAACATACATGCTTCATAAGATATTATCATTAATTTTTTTATTAAAATAATTTAATAATTAGATTTAGTTATTAATAATCTGGATAACAAATAAATTTATTATTTATAATGATATTCATCAACTTATAAAAAATTATATGTTCAACCATTAAACCCTAACTAATCACCATATTCTCCGCCGATCAACCGTGAACCACTATTTGACATCTCACCCCAGATCTGCCAGTCACCATCCTTGCAACCCAACAACTTCCACCCTCTTACAACCGTGAACCACCACACAACTGAATTAGCTCATCCTACATCCAGGCAAAAAAAAACTTATTATCAAACCCACTTTCATCAACACCATTCCTTGGCAAAACCAGTAACCCAATTTAGGGTTCAAAAATAGGAGTCATTGTGTTTAAGTCATTTTCACAAACACCCTACCCACGTGCCTAAGAAGAGTTGCTGCTCTTGCTACGAAGTCTGTAAACTATGTGTCCTTTGGAGGAGTCATAGTGACTCACCTTGACCTTGACTCTGTCACTTGGAAAAATCCTTATGAAGTTCTTTCAAATTTTCCCAAAAACGTAGCCGAGGATCAAGTCCTCGTTGTCGAGGCGAACTTGGAACTTGTCGTTGGGTAGGGACTCGGTGATCAGGCCTTCGTGCACCCACTTCTACTCCTTGGACTTGTCGGTTGTCGAAAACTTGACGCGCATCAAGAGGGTCGTCGACAGAAGAGGGTGGGGGAAGGAGAGGATGCGAGAATGGAAATTCGTCAACCACCCAGATCTGTCATACCTCTCCCTTGCACCGTGCCGCAAGCCAATTGGAGCTTTAGAGAAACCCAAGCAAAGATGAAGCCGAAGCGGGAGGAAAGAGAAAAAAAAAAAGTTTTGATAGATATAAAATAAAAAAAAAAAAATAAGAGGTTAATAAATAAATAATAATAAATTTTTTTCATAAATAATAAAACTAATAAAAAAATTAAAAATAAAAACATTAAACAAAATCAATAGAATATTAATGCTCTAATATTTTAAGAGCATTGTAAACTTTTCTCTTATTATAAGACCAAAATTTCTAATTGCTCTTGAACCCCAAGTTTGACTTCTCCTCGCTCATCACTCACACAGTTGCTACAACTTTCTTTTCAATCGTTGCCCTTGCCTTTATTATTGAGACATGACAAAGCACCCGTAGCCATCTAATAAGACCACCCTTAAACCCACTTGTTTTTGCTCACCTTCGTTCACAGTTTCACACCCACTTGGTTCCTTCTTCACCCTTTAATTTCTTTTTCCCTTTTGGTTTCCATCTTTTTCCTTCCATCCAAACATGTCCACCATCACTCACTTAAACCCAGCTACTTCCACTTTCTTCTTGCTCTCAATAATAATACTCATTTGTTTTCCGGGCACAACAAGATCCGACGAACCGTGCCCGTATCCATGTTACCCGCCACCCACGGGTATTGTCACTCCTACAACTCCTTCAGGGACTACTACTACAGCACCACCAGCACCACCACAATCCGGGTTAACATACCCACCACCTTCTGGGTATAACCCTTCTAACCCAACACCTTCTTATGGTGGCGGCGGTAGTGGTGGCGGCGGTGACGGCAGCGGCGGCAGCGGCGGCAGCGGCGGTGGTGTTTATGCCACTCCACCACCACCGGACCCTATTCTACCTTACTTTCCATTCTACTACAGAAAGCCTCCTCACCAACCAGAAGGGTCTTCAGCATCGTCAACCACTATGCAGAAATGGACAGGGATGATTGCCACTATTAGTACTCTATTGTCTTTGCTTCTTCTTCCTTTTGTATAACTTTGTTGTGAGAATCTTGATGTAGTCAAAACTGATCTTTCAAATGAGAACTAGTGCTTGTTATTAATTTTATAGTAATTTATTCAATTTTATGTTGTGTTTGAGGGAATTTTGCTATCTGTTATGGCAGTGATTTTGTATGTGAATGTGGTTCTGCAGGGAAATGGGGGAAAAACAGAGGGGATGAAGCAGAGAAATGAATAATTATCTGAATTTTGAACTTGTGAAAAAAAACAAGGGAAAAAAACAAAAAGACAAATGAGGGCTCTAAAATTTTGTTTGGTAATTTAAATTAATAAAAAAAAAATAGTTCATGTTATTGAGATAATAATCACTTCTTCATGCATCACCTGCTTTGGATGGTTGTGTACTGGATGGCAAGTCATTTTAATTTGAAAATTTCTTCCCTTATTTTCGTCCTATTTTCCTTCACTTTCGAACTTTGTGGTTGTTTCTTAATTTTATATATGGTTCTCCTTTTCAGATAGAAGTAAAAGTCATAAAGTAAAAGTCATGTACCAAAAAAAAAAAAAGACTCAAAGTATGTTGCTTTTGTCCTAAGAATTTCCAATTAAAATCCAGTTTGTTTTGTTGAAAATTTTTCATTTCAACAAAAAAATAAATATTGAAGAGGCGGATACAATACAGTTTCTTTTGTCGTATCAACAAAAGGATTAACGAAAACAAATGAAAACAATAAAGTAAGGAAATTTCAAAACTGCAAAGCAATTCGCCAATGGGAAACTCTCCTAATGTCTCTATTAGTTTGAGCTGAATTAGTGATCTTTAAATCCGCTTACCTAAGGATTTGATTGATAAAGTATTTCTTAAGGGACGCAAAGTGCTAAAGTTGAATCGAAAAGAAAAGTTTGAGAGAAAAGAATACTTTCCCTAATGTAACTCACTTTTATGGAGAAAAAACAAAGCAACTTACATTAAAGATATAGACATTCATGTGTAAACATTATATTTCTTTTTGGTATAACTAAAAACTAAAAACAAAACTAAGCTATAACGAAGCAAGTACTTCATCAACAAGCATTAGACTTATTTTCCATGGAGGCAATATCTAAATCTTGAAGGTGTTATGATTCTTTGAGTCATCTTTAATAAACTAATCAGCACAGGCATTATGTTCGCTCAAAGTATGCTCTATCCTCACAAATCAGATGTTGAATAATAAGAGCTTAATATCTTCGACTATGCAAGCATATTTGTAGAACAAAGATATTTCGTTAGAGATCAAAATAAGAGCCTCATGAGAATCTGAGTGACAAACAAACAATCTAAACCCTTAGTTCTAAGCTAGATAAAGACCTTTTGAAATGACAAGAAGTTCATCCTGAAGATTGGTCATGATACCAATGAAGCTAGAGAAATCGTAAATTTATTTACCATCACTATTTCTAATTAGCCCACCGCAACCAGCCCTCCCCGGATTACCCAGCGAACTACCATCAACATTCAGCTTAAAGAAGTTACGAGGAGGTTTTTCCCAACTAAGAAGGAACTTGCTACGAGGATGGGTGATATCGGAGCTACAGAAGGATGTGCACATGTCATCCATCATCATTCTTATTTTCCTAATAAGCTCATACTCAGTCCATGTGCTAGTAGATAGAAGCTCGTCATTACGGGCTCGTCAAATCCACCAAATACCAGCACAAAATGTTATGGAAGAAGAGTCATGCACAAAAGAAAGAATCCATTCTTTTATGTTGGAGGATAAGAAGAGATCTGCTGATGAAAGACCAAACTAATCCCAGATCCTTTTGGCTTTCGGGCAGTCATGAAGGCAGTGTAACACATCTTTAAGGGGCCAAGCACAACGACCACATGAAGGGTCAAGTGCCAACTTTCTTTGAGCTCTCATGACACTTGTGGGGAGGGCGTCATGTCAGATCAACCAAAGAAAGTAACGCAACTTATTTGGAGCATGAATCCTCCACAGCCAACTCCGATTCTCTTGCTCAGGATGACATATGTTTTTTCGATGAAGAAACCAAGAATAACCAGACTTCAATGTATAAATGCCTGAAGTTTCTGCTGCCCAAACAATTGTGTCTTGGATGTTGCAATTGTGAGTCATCAGAGTTGCTTGAATCAAAGGGTCAAGGTTAGTTGGTATTACTGTAGCCAACTTATTTAGTTGCCAAGCCTGGTTATCATACACGTCAGAGATCAGAAGATGAGCATCCTGAATATCAACATAGGGAACCTAATCATATAAATAACCCTCATCAAGCAATCTGTCGATCCAGAATGAGATGTTGTCGTGTCCAACTCTATACCAATAACCGTCCTTAAAAACTCATATTGTCTTGGTTATAGATCTTCAAGTGTAGGAATCTCCATTCCTACCCACTCCTGATAGAATAGAGGAGTCTCTGAGATATTTATTAGAGAGGATTTGCACCCAAAGTTTGTTTTTTCTTGCAAGTAAGATGCCAGACCAGCTTGCCCAGCAAAAGCAAGGTTACAAAGTCGAGCTCTTCGAATACCTAAACCCCTCATTCTTTTAAGTTGAGTAACCATATCCCACTTCACCAAGGGAAAGCTACGAGTTTGGTTTGTATTCTTTTGCCAAAAGAACCTGCGAACAATAGTATCAACAACATCACAAATACCTCTATGAATCCACATGATTTGCATCGGATAACTAGGAACTGCAATAAGAGCCGAGTTAGCCAAAGTGAGACGACCAACCTTATTTAATAACTGACTCTTCCAGCCCGCCAATCTAGAATATAACTTCTCAACAATATAAGCAAAGTCCTGCTTCTTAACTCTACCTGTCAATAAGGGGAAGCCAAGGAACTTTCCAAGATTTGTGGTAAATTGGATAGACAAGATGACAATGGATTTTTCACACTTTCTTCTAGGCACATTCTTAGAACTCATAGCTTTGGACTTGTCAAGATTCACTTTAAGACTAGAAGCAAGGCAAAACTCATATAGGACATTTGTGACAAGTTAAACCTGTGAAGTTTTAGCTTTAATAAATAATAAGCAGTCATCAGCAAAAAATAAGTGTGATATTACAGGACCTTTCTTGGAAATCTTCATTAGAAGACAAGTACCAAAATTAACTCTCTCAGATATTAAAAGAGCAAGTTTCTTCATGCATCAGATGAATAATTATGGGGAGAGGGGTCACCTTGTCATAACCCTCAATTAGGGGTAAATCCTGGCAACCTGGAGCCATTTCACACCATGGACAGAGAAGACGAAGTAACACAATGCATGCTTAAACTAATAACAACATTAGCAAAGCCAAATTCATACAAGGTGATACGCAGGAAATCCCAGTTAACTTTATCATAAGCTCTTTCGAGATCTATTTTAAAGAGAAGAGTACCCATTTTATCTCTGGCACACTGCATGTAGTGTATGAATTCCTGGAAAATAATAGCACTCTCAGAAGTTCCTTTTTGTGGGATAAAGCTACTCTGGAAGGGACCAATAACCTTATCCAAGAAAGGACATAATCTATTGACCAGAACCTTGGTCACTAACTTGAACACCATATTACAAAGGCTAATCAGTCTTAGCTCTTTTAGGCGAGTTGGCAGCTCCACCTTAGGAATTAAGACAATTAGGGTCTCAACAAGCCTAAAATCAAAATCACCTATAACAAAAGCTTCCTTGATCACTTTCCAAATATCATCCCCCACCACATCCCAATATTGTTTGAAGAAAAAAGGTTGAAACTCATCCGAACTTGGAGCCTTATAAGAGTCCATACCAGATAAAGCATCAAAGACCTCATTCTTAGTAACTGGCTTCAATAATTCATTGCAATCATTAGTACTAAAACGCAGAACAAGAACAAGCTTCATTGCATCCAACTGGCATATATCATTAGAGCAAAAAAGAGATTTGAAATAACCACGAGCTTCTCTTTTTAGGGTTTCACTATCAAGACATCAAATGTCATCAATGAAAAGGCCACTGATACAAGTACGACGTCTCCAGGTGATAGTTTGCGCATGAAAGAACTTCGTGTTACAGTCGCCAAACTTCACCTATTTTTTACGTGATTTTTGGTACTATAATAATCTTTTTGTTTCATTACCTCTTGATAATCATTTTAGAGATTCCTTTAAAAAAAGAGAAGGTCAAAAGAATGTGAGATTTCAAGTTGCTATTGCATGCTCCTTAATCTAGCTTCTAAGTGACGTTTCTTTTTGAAGATATTCCCAAAGACCTCCCTATTAAATATTATGGATGCATCTTTAACCAGCTCAAGTTTATTGGCAATAATATGATGAGCATTTCACCAAGTATGATCAACTAGACTGTGATTTCAGGATACAAAGGCCAAGCTACAACAAACCTGAATGGACGTTCACTGCCATGGATAAAGGTTCCCTTGCAACAAAGAAGAATAGGATTATGGTCAGAATATAACATCCACAAGTGTTCCACAAAAGCCTCAAGGAACCTAAGGTGCCAGTTACAACCAGCACCTCCACGAACTAACCTCTTAGACACTTGGTTGTTGCCCTAACAGTTTCTAGTCCAGGTGAACTTGCTTCCAGTTGCTCCCAAATCAACCAAGCTGCACTTTTCTAGGACATATGAAAATTGGGAAGCATGAGAGAAAACAAAAACCTACCCATGACTTCAGATGGAAGCAAAACTTCATTAAAATCTCCCATCAAAAGCTAGGGTAAATGATTTTGATTTTTCAACTGAACAAAATGATCCCAAAGCATGCAGCGAGCAAAAGGAGTTGGAATCGCATAAATGGTAAAACAAAACTATTCTTTTTGAGCCACACCAATTTTTACAGTCACTAATTAACTAGTCTTTACAAAAACACTATAAGAATAACCGCCCTAGGCTGCAAGGATCCATATACCACCTACATGGCCATGTGCCTCCTCAATAACAATTGGATTATGACACAAACGCTACAAAAAACGCTCCACCCTAGCAAAGACAACATGAGTCTCCAAAACAAAAATAAACTTGGTTTATATTTAGACACTAACTGGCGAACCTATTGCTTAGCAATACTATTTGCAGCTCCCCTAATATTCTAGGAGAGTATGGATATATCTGTAAACTCAATCATAAGGAAAGAAGTAAGTAGAGAATAACACAAGCCTAGGAAGAGAGCATTTCCATGGCTTGTTGGCTAGCACTTCTTATACACCCTCCATTCATGGGTGTTTCAGCCACAAAGTCCATATGATCAAGTTCTTCCATAACTCATTCCACCATGGGACTGGTACCATTAAAGATGGTATTATCACAAGGGTCCAGGGGTTCTACCTTAGAATCCTCCAAAAATTGGTAGCGTGCTGATGACACCATTTTCAAGTTCATCATGGACTTTGCAACCTTTCCAACGTCATGGGGCCCAATCATCTTTGTTAGTTTGGCTAGGTTTTTTCCCTTGTTTGTCTGAGCGATAGTGGAGGAAGTTTCAGTTTTCTTAGCATTAGCGATTAACAACTCAGGGGAACTAGAAGCTTATCTACGAGGCCTTTTCTTCCTGGACAAGGTTGGTGTCCCACGTGGGTCTTTCCTATCAAACTTAGAAATAACTTGTTTAGATGACCCATCTTTCATATTCTTTGTAAACGTAATTCCCACATGATTCTTTTTTATAGGCATATTAACGTTTGATGTTACATCCACATTGTTAGCCTTGGATCTCACATGCTGATGATTATGATCCTTATGTTTTTCCTTTCTGTTCTGGACCGTGGTCCAGGATCCCGTCTTGAAGGATCGACCCGGCATATGAACCACCAAACTCTGCTAACTACGCCCCCACTTCGGCCTTGCGACCTTGGACCGTAGCAGTCATCTCCCCATTCTCAGTAATGGGGACCACGACTGCCTGCGTACAAGGATTGACCATTAAAGGAAAGACAGCCCCAGCAGAACAGAGATGAGCCTCCACGATCATAGGACAATCTCGACAGAGTCAGAGACGGACCTCAACGATCGTGGAACAGTCTCGACAATATCAGAGACGGACCTCAATGATCGTGGAACAGTCCCGATAATGTCATAAACGGACCTCAACGATCATGGGCTGAAATCCCTGCCATGACACGATCCTAAGGTACCTCTGTCCTGCGTGGAGTGCATGAGGATTCAAATCACGCTCTCAATATATACCAGGCTAAGTTACCCTGAGAGGGGATCGGAACCTTATTACTATTCCATTAGCTTTAACCTTCGGTGCACTGCCCGACTTGAGCGTTGGAGTCCCATTGCAGGTACCCACCCCCTGGACTTCGTGCTCGGCCGGTACCTGCGCGCAAGGAGGGAACCACCGTATACGTACCGACTCCAGGTACCTTCTGAATCCACTTCAGAACATTGGCGCCGTCTGTGGGAATCTAATAAATTTCCATTCCCCCAACAACTATGGTGAGCACGAGACACAACCAGAAAAAAGGGAGCGCTGCGCTCGCAGTCCATGGCCAGATACAGGATCCAGCGGTACAGCGCAACCCCCCTTCAGTCACACCACCAGAAACCTCCGCCGCCAGAAGCAGGCCTGTTATGGTGGAAACCCTTAACGATGGGCACGAGACTTCAGTTTCCGCTGAAAGCCCTGACCCATCTCGAAGGGTCTCAATCAGAAACAGGCTCATCTTCCCCCACGGTGAGACCAACAACATAAACCACGGAGTAAACCGCGGAGGGAACAATGGAGCTAGGATCCCTGTCCACGCTCGTTTGGGAGCCTCCCACGACAACGGGGACCACACGTCTCATTACGAAGACAACGTCCAATCCGAGATTACGAGAAATGGCCTCCGGGAGTTGTTGCGTCAACAAACAGCTCTCATCGAGGATCAACGGCGCCAGCTAGAGGAACAGAGACGCCGTCTAGAGAACCTTGAGAGATCAGCACGGGCGGAAAATGACAACGGAAGACACAATGAGGCTCGCAACGGGCATGCTGACCAAGGCGGCCGGCGCCGGATTACCGGAAACGATCCGGCCCCGCCGCCACAACAATTCTCGGACGCCCTAATGTCATACAGGGTCCCGAGGAGTTTCAAACCTCCGAGCAACCACGGAAGCCTACGACGGAACAACGGATCCCCAGGAGCACTTGGACGCCTATACGCAGTCCATGCAGCTCTACGGATACACCCCGGAACTTTTATGCCGGGCCTTCCCCCTATTCCTGAAGAAGGACGCCCTCCGATGGTTCGTCACCTTGCGAACAAGGATCACAGGATGGGAAGACCTGATGCAAAGGTTCTTGCAACAATACACCACGGCAAAGGAGCGCCCGAAGTCGATTGATTCCTTCTCCGGGATTCGCCAGGGAAGTTCAGAATCCTTGCGCGAATATATCAGAAGGTTTAACCAAGCCTGTGTAGGCATAGAAAACCTAGACGACAGGATAGCCCTCCACTACGCCAGGAACGGGCTCCAGACCAATTCAAGCTTCTTCGCGTCTCTAGCAAAAAAGAAATCAGAAAGCTTAGAAGAGTTTCACCAACGGGCGGAGAAATACGTTGAGCTTGAGGAAGTCACCAGGGCTAAGGAGAGCCTAGAGAAAGGTGAAGCACACCAAAAGAAGAACCAAAGCTCCAATCAAACCCGTGACCCCTCAAAAAGCGAGCGATACCGGCCCAAATATTCTGAGTATACTCCTTTGAACACCCCTCGAGAGACAATCTTGAAGGAGGTCCTTCAAATCGAGTTCCAGAATATTAAGAGACCGCCGCCCATAAAGAAGCAGTTCCAAAGGGATCAGTCAAAACACTGCAGGTGGCACAACAGCTACGGCCACGAAACAGAGGATTGCAACCAACTCCGGGACGTTATCGAGTCCCTGATCAAAGAGGGGCGTTTGCAAAAATACATCAACGGGTTTCGAGAAAGCGAAAACCGTGGAAGGCGCAGAAACTAGAGACAAAGTCGCAGCCCCCGGCGAAGTCCGAACCAGCGCCCAAGGAGAAGCAAAAGCCCTGCCAGAAGATCCCGGACCCCTCCGCGCCACAACGATGAGACTAGGCAAGACCGGGAACGGGATACTCAAGACAGGGGCCACAAGAAGAACCGGCTAGTAAGCACAATCTCAGGGGGATTTGCAGGGGGCGGTCTGTCAAATAACTCAAGGAGGAAAGCACTCCGGACCGCGGTTCTGAGCGTGTCCGGTTCCTCCTCCCGGAAGCCCCATGCAGAGAACAAAGACGCGCTGCCCATCTCCTTCTCCGAAGAGGACTACAGCGATATTATCCGAGATCATGACGACCCCCTCGTCATTTTCGGGATAATCTCCAATGCAGTCCGTCGTATCTTTGTAGATCAGGGGAGCTCAGCAGACATCATGTTCATGGACGCCTTCGAAAGGTTGGAATTTCCCCTGTCCGCGCTTACTCCATATGAGGGCGAGTTAACCGGATTCTCCGGGGAAAAGGTAACCCCAGTGGGTTATTTTGAGACCTTCCTTACCTTGAGCGAAGACGACATCTATAAAACGGTGAAGGTGAGGTTTCTAGTCGTAGATTGTCCCTCGGCCTACAACATCATCCTAGGCCGCACAACCCTAAACGGCATTGCCGCTGTGGTTTCCATTGCCCACCAGGCCATGAAGTTCCTCAACAGGAACAATGAAGTGGTCACGGTCAAGGGCAACCAGATTGCAGCCCGCAAATGCTACAACGAGAGCCTAAAGATCGACAGGACCTCCAGGAAAATAAAGACACGAACATCCAACACCGCCCATGACCAAGTAAACATCTTGATGACGGAGTTGGACGTCCGCGAAGAGATCCAAGGTACGAGACCCCAGCCCGAAGGAGAACTGATCCCACTCCAGCTGGGCGACAAGCCCGACCAAGTCACCATGATAGGAGCAAACCTCGAAGAACAGGAAAAGACCCAGTTGACACAGCTCCTACAGAAAAACAAGGATCTTTTGGCTTGGACTTCCGCCGATATGCCTGGAAACGACCCCGCTTTCATCTGCCATCGTTTATCTATTAAACAGGATGCAAAGCCGGTCGCCCAGAAGAAGAGGAAAGTTGGCCCCGAGAGACAACAGGCCATCGAGGAGCAAGTCAGGGAGTTATTAAACGCCGGATTCATAAGAGAAGTCTCGTACACCACTTGGCTCTCGAACGTAGTCCTGGTTAAAAAGGCAAACGGGAAATGGAGGATGTGCGTGGACTATACCGACCTGAACAAGGCGTGTCCCAAAGATCCATACCCCCTCCCAAACGTTGACAAGCTGGTCGACAGCTCCTCCGGATTCCGGACACTATCCTTCATGGATGCTTACTCGGGGTACAATCAAATTCCAATGTACCCCGGAGACCAGGACAAAACGGCCTTCATCACCGAAAGAGCAAGCTATTGCTACAAGGTAATGTTGTTCGGGCTGAAGAACGCCGGGGCCACATACCAGAGGATGATGAATAGAGTCTTCGAAAAACAGATGAGGAAAATGCTAGAGGTCTACATCGATGATATGATAGTTAAAACCCCGTCGACCGGCTCACACACCTCGGACCTGGAAGAAGTATTCGCGCAGCTGAGAAGGCACGACATGAGACTCAATCCAGGAAAGTGTGCGTTCAGGGTCCAAGCAGGGAAATTCTTGGGGTTCATGCTGACCCACCACGGCATAGAGGCAAACCCCGACAAATGCAAGGCGGTGCTCGATATGCATAGCTCCCGAAACATCAAAGAAGTACAACAGCTGAATGGCCAGATCACAGCTCTCACGAGATTGCTAGCCAAAGCCGCTCACAAATCCCTCCCCCTCTTCAAGTTATTGAAAAAAGGGGACCGGATTCGAGTGGACAAAGGAATGCGAAGACGCTTTTACGTCCCTAAAGAACCTCCTGACATCCCCTTCAGTCCTCACAAGGCCCGAACCAGGCGAGACCCTTTACGTGTACCTCTCCGTCAACGAAGAAGCAGTCAGTTCAGCACTGACCAGGGAAACATCCGAAGGCCAAAAGCCAGTTTATTTCGTGAGCAAAGCACTGCAAGGCCCCGAACTCAGATGCCAAAAGATTGAGAAGGTCGCCTTTGCACTTATCATCACGGCCAGAAGATTAAGGCAGTATTTCCAATGCCACCCCATTGTGGTAAGGACGGATCATCCAATCCGACAAATACTGCACAAACCAGACTTAGCAGGAAGGATGATCGCCTGGTCCGTCGAACTTTCTGAATTCGGGATAACCTATGAGCCCAGAATAGCAATCAAGGCGCAAGCCCTCTCAGACTTTTTGGCCGAACTCACCTCAGACCCCGGTTATACAGAGGAAATACCCTGGACCATATTCGTGGACGGGTCTTCTAACCCAAAAGGATGCGGCGCCGGGGTAATCTTGGAAAACTCCGAAGGGGTAACTATCGAGAACTCACTGAGGTTTGAGTTTCCCACCTCGAACAATCAAGCAGAGTACGAGGCATGCATCGCAGGACTGGCAATGGCCAGAGACTTGGGGGCCACAAAGATTAAACTATGCAGCGACTCCCAACTCGTGACCTCCCAGATCCAAGGCGAATACCAGGCTAAAGAGCCCCTCCTACAGAAGTACCTGGCAAAAGTGCAAGAGCTCCTCCCAAGCTTCCAGCTAGTCAAAGTGGAGCACATCCCCCGGGAACAAAACTCCCGGGCCGATCTCTTATCCAAGTTGGCAAGCACCAAAAGTCCAGGTAACAACCGATCAGTGATCCAGGCAACCCTCTCCCACCCCGCAGTTTCCGACATAACTGTCCTGCAGGTTAATGAACAAGAACGTACCTGGATCACTCCACTGATGGAATACTTGCAGTCCGGTAGCCTCCCCGAGGACCCTAAGGAGGCAGCCAAATTGAAGAAAGCCGCGGTCAGATACACCATCTTCGGTGGGCAGCTGTACCGGCGCGGGTTCTCTTCACCCCTCCTGAAGTGCCTAACGCCTGAAGAAGCCGGGTATGTCCTGGCCGAAGTCCACGAAGGGAGTTGCGGGCACCATTTAGGAGGCAAGGCCCTGGCATTGAAGGCACTTCGAGCAGGTTACTACTGACCTACAATGGAAGCAGACTCCCTTGCACATGTTTAAATGTGCGATAAGTGCCAACGACACTCTGACCACTACCACGCCCCGCCAGAGGAATTGTCCACGACATCCATCCCTTGGCCTTTCTACCAGTGGGGCATGGATATCTTGGGACCTTTTCCTCAAGCGCCCGTGCAATTGAAGTTTTTGGTTGTCGCTATAGATTATTTCACCAAGTGGATAGAAGTAGAGCCCCTGGCCACCATCACCTCGGCTCGAATTCAGAAATTCACTTGGCGCCACCTCATTACCAGATTTGGAGTCCCGGAATCCATTGTTATGGACAACGGGACGCAATTTAAAGACAAAGGTTTTGAAGAACTACTTCGCGGACTAAAAATTAAACATCACTGCAGCGCCGTGGAAAACCCTTGAACAAATGGGCAAGCTGAAGCGGCCAACCGGGTTATAGTTAGGGGATTAAAGAAAAGGCTAGACGAGGCCAAAGGGAATTGGACCGAGCAGTTAGATCACGTCCTTTGGGCCTACCGAACCACCCCCCATTCTACAACCGGTGAGACCCCGTTCAAACTAACCTACGGGTGCGAAGCAATGATCTCGGTAGAGATAGGAGAACCGAGCTAGCGCCTCCAACATTTCTCACCAGACACCAACCCTGGGCTAATAAGAGAAGACTTGGACCTGTTGGAAGAAAGAAGGTGCATCGCGCACATACGTGATGTCGCAACCAAGCAAAGAACGGCAGTCCGGTACAACCTGAAGGTCATCCCTAGAAGGTTCCAGCCGGGCGATCTGGTTCTTCGCAGGGCCGACGTCGGTGGAAAGAATGCCTCCCAAGGAAAATTAGTCCCTAATTGGGAAGGACCCTACCGCGTCGTAGTCAGTACTGGGAAGGGGGCTTATACTCTGGAAACATTAACAAGCAAGCCTGTGAAGAATTTTTGGAATGCGGACAAACTTAGAAAGTACTACAGCTAAGCGCCTTTCAAGGCCTAGTCTCCTAGTCTACTTCATGTTTGATCTGCCCCAATTATATTGTACACTTTTTCATTCTTTAAATTTAAGCAAGCATCTCAATTATCAAGAACTCAGTTACCATGGTACCTACCGTAGTGTCTTGTGCTAGGTAGGGAGTGCAGTAGAGAAATCCCAACAGGGGAAAAACTCTCGCACCAATCCACCCGCACAAAAGACCCCGGCAAGGACCAGTCCGAAACTACAAGTCGCGCGGCCTCCTAAAATACCTAAAACAACCGGTAATGGACCCCGGACAAGGTTTCTTCCCTTAGGCACGGATTCCAAATCCCAGATAGCTATTGCCTTCGAATTCCAAGCCAAGGTCAAGGTTCCTTACCTTGGGCAAGAATTCCTAAAGGGCAAGCTACTGCGGATATCGGATCCTATGCCAAGGCTTCTGAGCATTCTCATTGTGCAAAATCCTAAGAGAAATCCTAAAACGCTCGGCAAAATAGGGCGTTGGACCCAGACCACAGGTCTCGTCAAATTTCCGCAATACACGAGAAGGGCATTGGTCCCCAAAAATAAGATCGGAAAAATAACAAAGTCATTACAATGTTTTGGGAAAAACGGAACAATGTTTGCCTAACCATATTAAAGAACCCCGCGCAGGGGGCAAAAAAAATGCGAATCACTCTGCAGAAGGCCCGGAATCACCAACCTCGGCAGAAAAATCCACCGTACCAGGATCCACAAAGAAGCAAGGCGGGGAACGACGAGTTGGCCGTTCCGACTACCTTCCCGGAATCCAGAGAATCAAGAACCAGGTCAACCTCGGGATTGAAGAGCTGAACTTGCTTGATGGCATTCCGGAATTGCTGCTCTTTGATGTCAGTTCAAACAGTAAGGAGAGTCCCGACATCGCCTTTCAGTGCGGTAACCTGCCCTCCGAGACGCCCGTTCTCAGCACGAAGGCCCTCATTCTCAGCTCTTAGCTCGGCCACGCCCCTTCTGGCGTTCGCCAAACTGGCCTCCCTCTCCTTCACTGCATTCCTTAGGGTGGCTACTTCGTTCCCCAACTCCCGGTTCAGGGCCTCAACATTCTCCATAGACTTTGCGGCCTCTTCCTTGGCCCGTACAGCTTCCTCCTTCTCCAAAAGAGCCTGGGTTTTACCCCGCTCCGCAGCAGCAACTCTTCGCTTGTAGTCCTTAACTGTATACTCCAAATGCCGAGCCTCCATGGCAAGGCGAAGCCCAAGAACTTGGAAACTACAGAGAGTATTTGGAGCACTATGCTGGTTCAGCTTCGCCTCTACTTCCTCGTCTAGAAGGAAATCATCAACAAACCGGCGGGGATCCGAATTCTCGAAGTACAGGTTGATTGCCTCCCACCACTCGGGTCGGCGCCTTCCTCAACCCAGGACCTCTTACTCCGGTCACTCAGTCCTTCCTTGTCAGCCACCTTCCTCTTTCGCCCCGTAGGAGGGGGGAATCCTCCACATGGATCGGCTCCTCCTCCGTGGCAGGCACCTCGACGCGACGAGGCAATGGAACTGAAACCGCCTCCGCGGCAGGATCTGAAGGCCCCGATTCATTCCTGACCCTCAGAGCTTCCAGAATCCCCACAGCATTCCCCTCCTCGGACATCTCAGCCAAGCTCTCTGGAAAGCAAATACAAACAATCAGGTCCACATAAAAAGGAAGAAGAAAAGAAAATAAAGCAAGGAAAGTAAAGCACGAACAAAGGCCTCTGCTACCTAGCACGGCCCAAAGTTCCGCATCATCCACGACATCCAGTATATTTTTGGGCCGGATCTTGTCAACCTCGGCAACCCACGTCTCGAAGAAATTGACACATTCGAGCTCCTCGTCATCCAGATGACAAACCCCCCTCTCAAACGACTGAGTGGGGATGCTCCACGCCGCCGGATTCCAGTATAGGCTGAATGTTGGCTCCTCGCCACTCCCCAACCAGAAGGGCCGAGTGCCACCGGCCGCCATTAACTTGAAGAACTTCTCCTTGAAATCCTTATAGCTCTCTAGGTAGGGAAGAAACACCGTCCTACCTTACCGGGAACGCACGGACAACCAAGACTGTTGACGAGCACGAACACCATGGATGGAATACCTGGTGTGGAAATAGAAAAACGCCCTATCGGAGCATCGCAACCCCAGCAACCGGCATATCTTTTCAAAAGCCAGGATGTTCGCCCAGCCATTAGGGTGAATCTGACTGGGTGCAGCGTGAAGGGTCCGGAGTACGGTAACATGAAAATCACTGAAAGGGAGCCGAAGCCCAAACCGTGTGAAGAAGTCCTCGTAGAGGAATATGAAGTGCTCCCCCGCCTCACGGGTCAAACACACGCGCTCTCTTCCCGGGGACAGGATCAGGAACTCTTCATCCCAGAGACCTCCTGCGATAAGCTCCAAGTAATCCTTCAATTTGTCCAATTCGGACCCGGTCTCATAGCGTGAGACCCTGTCAAAAGCATCGTCCGTAACCCAGGTGTAAGGTAATCCCGGCCCCCGGCGAACACGCATTAACTCATCAACGGCTTTCTAACCCCCCGGCTCGCGAGCTTCGGGACCCGGGTTGGGCTCCTCAATTCTCAACACCCTCCTCCTAGCCATTTAAATTCCTGAAAGACACACAGAGGCTCAGGGTCAAAACCAGTCCAAGTTTAGAGATCCAAAGGTTCTGGCCTCTGCACCCGCCAAGGCAAAAAGCCTCAGAAGGACACCTCCGCTGCACATGGTGCGACGGAGGAGGTGCTCCAAGAAGGGTAAACGCCATTAACGGAAGGGGGAAAACGCACTTCCCCCAACCCCCCCACCTTCTCCTCAAAACAACAAGAAAAACCAAATGAACAAGAAGCAAGGGAAGAAATCAGTTTTTACCGTAAAGAAAGCAAGAGGTCAGTCCTGTGAAGTCTAGCAAGATCGTCTCGCACCGCTGCAACGACCGTCAGAAACCACCTATAAGTCTCAAAGTTTCTGATAAAAGTCGAACGAAATAAAGCCAAAAAGCTGACACCCTATTTATAGGGGTCACGGTTAGAGGGTAATTTCGTCCAGATACCTCACATTTGAAAAGGCACCCATTATAGCGCGCGGGGCACGACGCACGTCTCTTCAACCCAAGCAGACCACGTGGCCCACGTTGCTGTAATGGCAGCTCACGTTACAGTTACCCAGCAAGTCAAAAGACACGCAACCGCAGGGTCAAAGAGCTCGGGAAACCCGCTCGCACCTCGGGACTATGTTGCCTCGGTAATAGCCCAAGAACAGAGACCCCAGAATCAAGTATCTAAACTTGGCACTTCACCGGCCTCGACTAAGTACCAAGCTGGGGGCAACCTAACATATCGCGTGGCCAGGATGAGCGTTGGACTCACCCCGGTATAGTATAAACACCACAGCTCAAGCAAAGGAAAGCAGAAGGCACAAAATTCAAAGGAAAAGGAGCAATTTTATTAAATTTCTCATTCCATACATCATCTTACAACAAAAAGAAGGAAAAGAAAAGTATAGAGACATGGAACATATAATGAAAGAAACCCCGGAGGTGCGAACCGCCATTAACACCATTGGCATCCCGGACCATGTCGCATCCACATTTCCTCCAAGAGCTAGCACCAGCCCCTTCCTCCCGAAGCAGTATCTTGAAAAAGTGGATAGGTTTCGAAACCCGGAGCGGAACACTGCTTCCGAACCTCGGTACCCACCACTTTTCTTCACTTCCTTCGTCACCAGTCAGGAAGAGGCCGAGCCGCACCCTCCTTGATAGATGAGGCACAGCTTTCTGGTGAGAAGATCGTTCTGCCGGAAACCTTAATCACCTCAAGCACCTGTAAACCGAGGAGCAGCCCCAATAGTCCCTCCTGCATATCCAACTGCTCTTAGAAGCAGCTGGAAAGGAGAGCGACGTTGGGCCCTACCCCTTCGGTTGCCTCCATCTAAAATGGCAAATACCTCAAGCTTTCCCAGCTACGAGAAATATCAAAGAAGCAATCACAGTACGCTGGGAAAGTGAGACATCTGCCGCTAACACGCTGAGAAAATGAGACATCTACTCAAGAAGCCTTCCACACGAAAACGGCCAAGTTTCAGAAATTTGGGAAAGATCAAGAAAAAAACTCTGGAAAGAAGCAACAGTCTCCAGTAACGCATAGGAGAAGAAAGAACCATTTCTCTGAGATAAGCTATCTTAAAACAAAGATGCAAAGAGGAATGCCATGATCAAATGCAAAAACCCTCTATTTATAGAGAAAACGGAACGCCTTGATTAGTTCTTTGCATTGAAGAACCTGTCAAACCATAAATCCACATTCAATGCCCCTTATTCCCCATTGATCGCAAGGGCAGCGGACGGTTGTAAACTGCACGAAGCTGACGCTCCCCATTAAAGACTCGCTTATTCTCAAGGAGGTCAAAGCGGCGTTTCCCAAGGGATCCAACGATTCAAGATCAATGAAGAATGCTGCGGTAAGTCAAAAGACCCCAAGAACTACGTCCAGGGGGCAGCTGAAGGAAAACCACGAGACTAAGGGGTGGCGACGTAGGTAAGGACCCACCTCGGCCTCCGAACCACATCCCAACCGCCGAGTCGTCTCATGTTCAGAGATCACGGGCCCCGGCCAACGTGAAAGACCACGAAGCCCGGCCTCAAAGCCAGGATACCGCCCACTTCGAGCACGATGGTACCTTGACACTTGGGCCTCGTCCAAGCGCCAAGCTGGGGGCAACTGTTCTGGACCGTGGTCCGGGATCCCGTCTTGAAGGATCGACCCGGCACATGAACCACCAAACTCTGCCAACTACGCCCCCACTTCGGCCTTGCGACCTTGGACCGTAGCAGTCATCTCCCCATTCTCAGTAATGGGGACCACGACTGCCTGCGTACAAGGATTGGCCATTAAAGGAAAGACAGCCCCAGCAGAACAGAGATGAGCCTCCACGATCATAGGACAGTCTCGACAGAGTCAGAGACGGACCTCAACGATCGTGGAACAGTCTCGACAATGTCAGAGACGGATCTCAACGATTGTGGAACAGTCCCGACAATGTCAGAGATGAACCTCAACGATCATGGGCTGAAATCCCTGCCATGACACGATCCTAAGATACCTCTGTCCTGCGTGGAGTGCATAAGGATTCAAATCACGCTCTCAATATATACCAGGCTAAGTTACCCTGAGAGGGGATCGAAACCTTATTACTATTCCATTAGCTTTAACCTTCTGGTGCACTGCCTGACTTGAGCGTTGGAGTCCCATTGCAGGTACCCACCCCCCTGGACTTCGTGCTCCTGGCTGCAGCTGCGCAAGGAGGGAACCACCGTATACGTACCGACTCCAGGTACCTTCTGAATCCACTTCAGAACACTTTCCGTCATGCTTCTTTCGGGAGACAACAAGTCAATCTCTATGCAAATCATTCGAAGAATCTTCTACCATTACTCCTTGATTCTGCAGATGATTTTGAATTTGAGTTGAACCATCCCCTTGCATTGGTGCTGATCCACCACCTATGACAACTGACAATGGAGTTAGCTTGACCTTTTCGCCTGGCACACCATCAATAGGCTCCTGATGAATAAAAGCATTGCATTTCCTACCAAGATGACCATAATGACCACATGATGAACATATGAGATGAAGACCTTTATATTCTATATGATACCAATGCCATTTCAACCAAACCTTTCCTACAACAGGTTTGGTTAAATCAACTTCAACATAAACACGAGCAAATCTACCTCTTATAACATTCAAAGTGTTCATGTCCACTTTGATTGGAACCTCCACTACTGAAGCTAGTGCCATTAAAAACTTTCATTATAAAACACAAGATTCAATCATAGAAAACATATCCAAACCAAAGTACGATCGATTTGAGTGGTGGGAGAGATAAAATCAAGTTTCCAAGTCTGCACAACCAAGTAGTAGTCAAATAGCATCCATGGACCACCTTCTATGACTTTTGTCCTATCCACCTCCAAATCCAATTTCACTATGAAATATCCATTACCCACATCCATCAATTTGAACCTTCCCATAAGCTTCCATAACGTCTTAATCTGCTCCCTCTTCGTAAGAAAACCGATGTTCTGACCAGTAGCTTAATCAGTAGAGCGTCATACCATGGCTAACAAAGATCCTGAAAAACTTGGTATTCTAAGAACACCTTAGGCTTTAGCCTATTACCATCTTCATATTCCACACATACTAGGTTCTTATTTATCAAATCCATCTTCTGTCTTGGTAGTGGTTGCTACTTGTTTCCTGTCACCTTGTCCCTAAAAGAGATAGGGAGCTTGCCTAAACCATCCTTTCACACCAACCCTCCTCCACCGTCAGGGGGTATCCCCATCGGTGGTCTAGTGGTTAAATCATTAGCAGAGAAAACAAAGCCTTCCATAAGCGTACAAGTAATTCTAATATAATCAGTAAACACTTGTTAATGAAAGAGAAATGAGTTTTGTTATATCCTCTTGAAATATCCTTCCAAATTTTTTTTTATTACTTAATGAAGAAAGTATTATGTGTAAACATTATATATATAAAAAATACTTTCCCTAATGTAACTCATTTTTATGGATAAACAAAACAACTTATATTAAAGATATAGAAATTCATAGCTATTTCCTAGCCTCCCTTTCTCTCTATCTTTTTTTTTTTTTCTTAGCCTCCTTTATGTGAGAATGATGGAGCAGAGGACTGTCATCATTTTTCTCTGGTGGTAGCTCCATCATCTTTTTTTCTTTTATTTTTATGTGTTTTCCAATAATTTGTTCAGATCTGATAGATCTTGAGCTTAGTTGTCCAGATCTGCTTCTCTAATGATAAATTTTGTGACTTTATTATCACTTTTATGAGTGTTTTTGTTGTCTCATTTATGAGTATTTTAGTTTTCAATTCTTAGG
The DNA here is from genome assembly GCA_029884605.1 of Ormosia emarginata. NCBI lineage: Eukaryota > Viridiplantae > Streptophyta > Magnoliopsida > Fabales > Fabaceae > Ormosia > Ormosia emarginata. The sequence goes on from JAQQTP010000089.1 coordinate 84,324,918, forward strand.
GTGCCTTTTGTCAGTCCATTTATGGTTAGTCGTATTATGATGATATTGCATGTAGGAGAAAGTTTTAAATCTACTTTTGGAAGAGGCGTACTACATTCTTTAAGTTGTAGTACTTTCGTATTAGTCTCCGCTGTGAAAGATGCTTAGACATCGATAATCTTTGGGTAAGGAGTAGATCTACGTATCGTTGATTAGTTCAGAGGATATATTGTATTTGTTTCTTTCTTTTTCTAAATCTGATGTGTTTTTTTTTTCGATTTATAAGCATAGTTGGGCATCGATCGAAATGAATTTTCATTTTCATAAAAAAAATACATAAAAATTCATGTGTAAACCAATGTTGAAAAATTGCACCGAATCAACCAGTTCGATCGAAAAATCAGTGAACTGCCCATAGGTCCAATCCATTTGATCTACAGAATTGGCTTGTGATAAAATAATTCAGAACAGGTCGAATTGATAAAAAATCAATAGTAAACCAGTTTGAACCAATTTTCTTTAAAAAAAAATTAACTCTATTTTTTTCAACAAATTTTTAACTTATTCAAAAATAATTTTTGAGCTAAATAGAGGTTCAATGCCAAGCTGCAAATGCCCACATATAAGGCCCAAAAAAGGCATAAAAAGGTTTGTCCCCTATCTTGGCTTTTATATAGGTTGTATGTTTAGATGTTCTACTCATTATTCTATGTGAGACTTGTAAGTGTGACATCATCTTAACTTTTATATATGTTGTATATTTGAATGCTTTACTCATTGTACAATGTAGGACTTTAAAACACTAGGCAAGATAATATGTGATATTAATATGTTAATTTAATACTTAATATATTATATAATATTAAAAAATATATTTAATTATTATGATTCAATCGTAATCAAATTAATGAATCGTAAATCAATGTTTTCACCGATTTTACAAAGTTTGGCGTAATCATTATATATTATATATAATAGAAATCATATGACTAATGACATTAGTATTTGCGTAATTTATAATTAACAATAATATTTTTATCATATTTTTTTATATAATTTTTTATAATATTTTTTATATTATTGATTACATCACTTTTTATTTATTATTATTTTATTTAATCATAATTATTAAGAAGTGTAATAAAAAGTGATGTAGATAAAAAAGATATGATAAGAAAATATTTTTCATTTATAATAGAATTCACACTTGCGAGCTATTAGTTTTCAATTTATAATACAAAAAAACTTTTATTCAATTTATTTGTCATCTTTTTCTTATTGATGGCACTTTTTGAGAATTGATCAATTAAGTAATTTAAGGAGCAGGTCCCCCAGCTGGGGTATCCGATCCACCAATGATCCAAAAAGGTTTCCGAGAATTCTTATACACCAACACAAAAGCGTGTATTGCTCACTGCTCAACGTTGAGCGTCTCAAGGATTACAGAAAACGAAGGCAGAAAAAAAGAAAGAAACTTAAGCTGAATTATCCTCAAAACTAGTGACAACGAAAATGGGATTAAGACTCGCAATTAGTTTATCATAATAGTACACTGATCTGTAAAAATTCTGAAAAATAGAATGTTGTGACAATATTAACTCTTGAAAGAAAGAATATATTTATATTTTTCTAATGAACCATCTTAATTATTCAAAAAATAAACTATTATATATATTATGGATTCTTAAGAAATTCAATGTTTTTACTTTTCTATTAAGAGTTTGGTTAGATGACAGAATTGAATTGAAGAACGTCGCGGGTGACGGTAGATGTTGGATATTTATGAAGTATGAATATGTTATTTTTGAGATGTGTTTGTGTGTTAAATATGTCAGGTATCGGATATATTTAGATACGCATATAACACATGTGTTTTATGTGTCTAAATATATCTAATTAAAAATATTTTTTTTTTACTTGGATACATTTTGTACATGATTTTAATATTTTTTGACACATCTAAAATACAATTTGTATACAAATTATTCATTTTTTTAAAAAAAAGTAATTTCTATGACTAATATCTAATTAGTAAGTTCGTAACTCACCCAAACTCAATCACATGATTGACGTCTCAAGTCACTATTTTTACATACCAATATTTTAAGTTTTATCTTTTCACACGTTACTATTAGGTTTTTTAGTTTTATCTTTTTACACACTACTATTTTTATCTACTCCTTTTACATGTGTTGTATCAAGCCATACTTTATCGTACCGAAACTTGTCTTACACTACTATTCTCTCTAGTTATTTTTTTTAATACACATATTTGGACATGATTAGTTTTATTAAGAAAAATTAATTTAAGATATTTTTTAAAAATTTCAATAGAATATTTTTTGAGAGAGACTTATTAAATAATAAATATTAAGATATATACGACATATATTAAAATATTATAAATTTTAAATTTATAAAAATAATATTAATAAATTATAATTTTTTTTTTTTAATTTTGTAATTATATATATATATAAATCAAGTTTTTATGTCTCCGTATTAATATCTTTATCGTATCCTATATCTATGTTTATTCTTCTTATATAGATACTATTGGTGACAATGTCAATGGTTGGAGGGCGCTATTAAGGACTGGTTGGAGGACGTCAGTAACAAGTGGTTGGAAGATGTCGTAAATGACTTGACTAGTATTGGCAACAATGATTACTAGAGTATCTAACAAAATAATGAATAATAATTATAATATATTATTTTTAACTTTTTATACTTGAAATTGTAATTTTTACTTTATTAGAATTTATGTTAAAAAATAAAATAATGCAAAATAATTATTTTTCAATTTTATAAAATTAGACTCATAATTAGAATTCTAACTTAATTCTAAAGTTCAATTCCAAATCTAATTCTATTTGTCAAATAACACCTTAATAATTTTTATTTTATGTAATTAAGAGAATGTCAGGAAGATTTGTTACGGGAGTATAACATTACTCTATCTTAAAAATATTAGTTATAAATGTTACATAAATATTCTTGATAAAAATCAAAATCAGAAACGAAAGAGGTTAACTAAAATTTGTTGAGATAAATAATATATTTTTGGAAGTAGTTATGGAATTATACTTCTATGAATTATTCGGCCCGGAGCTCGATTCAGGAAAATGGCCCAACAAGAAAATCGGTTCCCGGGTCACACTTCCGCCAGTCTCAATTAACTTGTCCCTCTCGGCTCTCAAATCTCAACTCTCACGCTTCCAATGCTTTTTCCCTCTTTCAAAGAAAAGTGAAACCTAGCCGCTAACTGGTTGTGATGCCTAGGTTATTTTCCTCCTCCTTTTTCATCTTCAACCCTAATTTTCTTTATTTCATCAACATCCCAAATCCGATTTCTATGGCCGACAGCATTCAACTTTCGGCCCATCAAATCAAATCTCGAAGTCGAAAGTACTGTTCCCAGCACCATAATAGCCACTAACCTAACCCTAAAACCCTTTCCTATTCCCTGCAAATCCCACTTACCCTCACATACGCCCAATGAATCTTCAATCCCCCTTAATTTCAATCCTTAATTCTCCCCCCAAATAAAAACCCTAATTGTGAATTGGGCGCATCTATAGATGTTCTGTGTTACTGCTTGCTTGTTGTATGGTTTTATTTGTTTTTGTAATTGCATTAATGAGTTGCTAGGCCTATTACATTTTCCATTGATAACAGTCTTTTTGCTTGGTATGACAATGGCGTTTGGTTTGTGATGTGTACTAGCAATAGCAAGTCTTTTTATTTATGTCTCTAGATTTGGTTATGGAATGGTCGTTTGGATATAGATATCTTATATTATTTCTACCGAAATCTTGCTTCATAAACTCAATTGCAATTACTTCTGTTAGTGCAAAGATAGTGCATATGATGTTTTACACTTGATCTCTGAACTTCAGGTAAGTTCATGTGTTGACAAGTTCATTCACTGATGCTTTTTCTTTGCACTTAATTATGAAGTTGTCATGGAGGGCAGAGAAATATTAACAATGAGGTACATCATAATTTTGAAAGATGTTGATAGATTTAAAGTTGTGGCTGTATTTTGTGCTTTTGTTTCATCTAACCTAATCCTATGATTGAAGAAGAGGGATGATTAACTGTAGAAGAAAATATAAGAATGAAATCCTTTGCCTTTAGTTTCATAATTCCGACATCTACTTAATTATTGGATAAGGAGAGGCATTCCTTTTTCATTGAGGATATTGATCATATCTGTTTATCTAGTTAATTATATTTCCAAGGAATACAAAGCATGATGCATGTTTGTGTCATCCTCTGGTTTTCGAAGAGAATTTGAAAGTATATGGAAAACAATCAAAGATGTGGCAGAGGCCATTGCCCATTTTAGGCTGGGAAATATTGTAGCTTAGAATACTCACAGGCCAGAGCAGGAAGACTTCACTGAAGTTGGCAAGTTACTGAACTAGTAAATATATGGGTTTTTATATGAACTGGGCTGTCATCTAGTCTTGAACACCAAAAGCTCACTAAGGTTTGGCCCAAGGGTGACCGGGCCCAGACCCACGAATTGCTATAGTCCAACTAGATCATTCATTTGGATGTATCTATCAAACTTGCTTTTACAACCAACTTGATAATTTATTTTATGATATTATAAATACAGGTTATTATTTATCTTTTATAAGTTATATTGATATATATATGAAATAGAAGATTCTATACGTAAATCTATGGAAAATTTATTACCGAGTGCCACTTCTGTCACCATTTCTCTACTGATACCTCTTTTTTAAAATTACTTTTCTAATAAGTATATTTTTATAACAAAATAAAATAAAATCTATTGAGAGTGATTATTAATTATAAAATTGCGTAAGTAGAACCTGTTGATATTCCCTATAGAAAGACCTAACACTGTTTGGATGACATAAGGGGAGCAAGTTCCTCTTAAAGTTTAAAGTAGATAAGGGAGAACTCAAGTAGATAAATTGTCCTTCTATTTTCGCGCAGAGTTAATTTTTTTTCATCCAAATTTAAGGTAGAATGGATGACACTAATTTTTTATAGGTCAAAAGTAAATATTTTATATTCTGTTTTGTTTTTTTTTTTTTAAAAAAAAGAAATTAGAGTGAAAAAAAAACTCTTTTCATTTCAAGGTTATGACAATCCATTAATCACAGCATGACTTGTAGTGGGATTATATATCATTTACTCATTCCTTTATAATTTAAATCCTAAACAAGTCAATGAAATTTAATTTCTTTATTATTTTATTATTATTATTATTCATTATTATTATTTTATTATTATTATTAGTTTTAGTTTCAAGCACAATTTTACCATTAACCTAATAAGGTTTGAATATGTGACTTTATAAAAAATATTAAAATCCTTCAGCATTAACTTTATACTAGTGGCTTAATCTTTCAAACAAAAAAAATATAATATTGTTTTATTTGCCTTACTTGTTTTGTTATGTCGTATTAAATAAACAACTCTTTAACACAATTTAATTTCTAACAAAATAATTAAATAAGTACAATTTAAACGTGAAAAGTATTATAAAAATGTTTTTATTTTGCTACAAAATTAGTCTTGAGTGATTATTCTATTTAAAATAAAAAGTTGTTAAGTAAATGTGGTTAAGTAATACATTAGAAGGTAATTATCAGGTAATGAGTTATAAATCATGAAATTAGTGATATAAAATTTTCCTGACATATAGATATTAGATAAACTTAATTTTTATTTTTTAGCATTGTATCACGGAGCAAGCAACAAGCAACCTGCCTTCGCCATTATGAATGACTGAATGGAATTTGTGAACTACTGGAAAATTACTGGCAAGTTCACTTGGTTCATATCTACCGCGAAGCCAATCGTGCGGTGGATTGTCTTGCGCAGTTGGGTCATTCTATTAATCTTGGTATGACAGAATTTGTGGATCCTCCTCCTTGCCGTTGCTTTGTTATGAGAGATTATGTTTTTGAGTTGCTTTTAGTAGGCTCCTAGGGTAGTCTTGTCCCTGTCCCATTACCAAAAAATTATACTGAAAAAAAATACGGATCCCTATTATGATTAAAACATAAGAATAATTGAACTTAAAAAACACAAAAATATAAGGAAGACGATTTATCTATTGGATTAATCATTTTGATATGATTTAATATATGCGATAATTTATTAACGTAAGTGTCAATTTAAAGATATTTTCGCTCTTGGTGTCAAAAACAACTGTTCTAATTTAGTTTTTGAGAGAAGTCGTGGTTAACAAAGTATTAAAAGAATCTATAATTAATCACAATGGATGGCTCAACTGCTAAACAAGTTTAAATAAAACAATTAAGGAATCTTTACAATATTAGGAGCTCGAGCTCGCATGAAATCACTTGTAAAGAGTACACTTAAAAAGTGTAAGGATATCTCCTATGATTAAAAGAAAGAAAAAATCTATAACTTAATGGTTAGAAGTCTCATTTTTTGTTATCAAATTATAATTTTTAAGTACATTTGTGTTTTGCTTTATCTATGTTTTAAGCTTAAAAAAATTTGCAATGGTATAATGCTAATTCTTAAAGATGTAAAGTTAATCTTAGATTGGAAGAAATAATAATTGATAGATAAATAATTATTGTAGCCGCATAATTACATAAACTAGTCTAGAAATTTTTTTAAAATGATTTTGTCATTTTGATAAATTATTACTACACAAAAAATCCTACAACATTTTTACATTTCATTTATTTAGTAAAATAAAAATAAAAAAGTATATTAGAATATATATTTATCTTATTTTATCATTTTATAAAAAGTAATATAAGAATAATGTAAATTATTTTTATTTTTTGCTTACAAATATCATTTTTGTAGCAATCAAACAGCATTTGTCAACCTAAATCACAAGTTCTTCCTCGTTGTAGCCTCGCCCACTTCATCCCCCGGTTTCTGTGCTGGAACTTGAAGCCACTTACCTTCCCAGCTCGATGGCATAAGAGCAAATCGTAACTTTCTCTTGGAACATTTCCTTGAAGCCTCTCTTTGACCCTCTTCGAAAGCCACGCACTTGTTCAAGTACACACTCACCCTCCTAACATTTCTCCACTTATTTCATTGTATTATGGGATTTCTTTATTTATGAATAAAACTTGATTCCAATTATAACCGACAATATGGGTGAGTCCAAATGGCATTTTTTGATTAGACTAGGTGGAGTTACGTGAATTTTGAATTTGTATTTTATTAGTCCTATTTGTCCTTATGTAATAGAAATAAGTTGGATTGACCCGGTCTATTTGGGTTGATCTATTCGGATTATTTTTAATTTTAGATTGACATTTTATTTGTTTAATCTGTTTACTTTGTCAAATTATTCAGATCAACTTATCAGACTTAGTTTATTTTGACAACTCTAATTCCAACCTTTGACTCTACCTCTAATCTCATTTAATCTTTTTTCATTTATTACTTATAACTCTACTTAATTGACTTAATAGACACATAAAAAAAAAATTAAATAAGGTTGAAAGCAAGATTTGAGCTAAAAGTTGAAGCAAAGTTTTGACTAAAAAAATAATACTTATGACTTATTTGGATATACTTACTTCAAAAGTACTTATTTTTTTGAAGTTTTTTTTAAGAAAGCTTATTTTTAAAGAAAAAAATTAGTTTATGTGGATGTAACATTTGAAAAGTGCTCATACTAATAACCACTAATATTAAAATTATTTATTTTTATACTTATTTTAAAACTTAGGAATTGTTAGCTTCTAAAATAAGTGGTTGAACCACTTTTTTTTAACTTTCTTTTTAAGATGACATCTAAACATACTTAAGAATACTTCTAAGTACTTATTTTAAAAATTAAAAATTAAAAATTAAGTGTATCCAAACAGACTCTTAGTTGATTAGTTCTCTATAAATTTTGTGATTTGCAATGGGCCTAATTAATAATTTATTAATCAGTGGCAATTTGAGAAGGTGAAAAAAATTCTTTTGGGAGAGAATAAAATCAATGGATAGGGCGATTGATGTTTTTTTTTTTTTTTCTATTCACACTCTCTTATAATCACTTTTAACTTTTATTTCCTCTACTACCCTTAAGTAATTTCACTCTAAGAGTTAAAATTTTTATTTACACTTTTTATATTATTAACTATTTATATTCTCAATTTTTTTAACCTATTTTAAACTTCATGGTTTTTCATTTTTTGGGTGTTATAGTTTTTCTTTTAGATTAAGATTAATATTTTTAGAAAAAAATTTGGTACAGGTTGCAAATGATCTCTTAATAATAATTATTTTTACAGATGGTAACTAATATTTATAATTACAATAAAATTTTATTTTTCTTTTTTTATGAAATAGTTAAAATTATTATTTAAACTATCATTAAAAAATATATTTATTCATGATAAATTACATATTATGCTAATTTAACGATAAAGTTGAGGCCAGATGTTTAATATGGCTATTTAAAATTAAATAGTATTAAAATAAATTATTTTTTAACTAGTACTAAAATTATTACATTAATTATTAATAATTTTTGTATCAATGAATATTAAGCAACTTTTCCTAACTAGTGCAGCTAGAGCATGGTAGATTAACCAAAACTCAGATTCACTTTGTAGTGCAGTGGAGTGGGTTTTAAACTTGTCCTATCGTGCAGTGGAGTGAGTTTTTTTGGGTGAGTTGGGTATAAGGCGGGTGTGACATATTAAACCCATCAACAAGCGATATATTGTTATTTTTAATGTAAAATAATTATGTTACACAAAGATTTATGAAATTATTAAATGTTGATTAATTTTGTTCATACAACTGGATAAATAACGTCTACTTAAGTATTTCTCAGCATGAAAAATAGGGATATTAATGGGGCAGAGGAGTGCTTTTCCCGCTTACATACCTATCACGAGTATCCATTTGTGATATTCACAGATAGGTGGATATTTACGAATGTTCATGAATAGTTAATAATTTAAAATAAAATTTTAAAAAATACAAAAAATATAAATAGAATAAATTTTAACACCACTTTCCACAACTTTATTCAAGAATATAAGATTCTTACAAAATTAAAAGATTATTTCAAATAATAAACTAAATTCAATATATTTTATAATAATCAGTTTAAATAAATAATAATTATATAAATAATATATATTTTTTAACAAATTTTATCATTATAATTTCATTTAATAAAAAAATTCATTGTAAATTATATATATATATATACACACACATTCATCTCATCTCAAAATAAAAAAAAAAAAAATTATAATATATAATATATATTAAATAAAAAATATAATTTATGAATTTGTGAATACACGCACGATAGGTATTATAATTTTCATCTCAACCAAATTTGTTAAATGAATACTTATTTTCTATCTCATTATGGATAATTATCATGAATGATCGCGGACACGAGTAATTTTATCATCATAAAGTGGAGGTTGATGTAATGAACGTGACCCAAGTGCAATAGACTCCATTTCTGTGATCAGTCAGTTGTGATTTGTTTCCCCAGTTTGGCATATTGCAATCTTTCCAATAAGAGAGGGTCGCAAAATTCACTATTACAAACTTCCAAGTTATTGAAATATGTGGGCCATTTGTTTGATGAAAATCCTGCTCAGTCTTTGAAATTATATACATGTATCATTTTCTCTGCAGGTTCTCAATGACAATGCAACCACCGCATTTCTAACTCTTGCTTCCGAATAATGGACTGCGCGGTGTCATTTCCTAGTGTTCGTTTTGTTCCGTTGGGAAGAACTCTGTGCAGATATGAAAGAATCACTGTAGCAGCACGTTCAAATAGGAGAAGACCACAAAAAAACCTTCGTTATCCACGGCTTGCCGCAGCTAATTAGTTTACCTAGGTCTAATAAATTCAATGAGTCCAATAGCCACTCAAGACTCTTATTTAAGCGTTCTTGATAGTAGAAACAAGACATGTTCGTTTGTTTTTTTCTACATTTACTTTTATTATCATCTTCATTCTGAGATTAATTAGTCGAGTTATCTTTACAGAAACTCTATCCCTTCTCTAACTAGTGGATTGCCGGACAACCGATATGAAGCTATCCAACTACCAACCCTCGGGTAATGGATGGAACACCCTCCACCTCTCAAAAGTCAAGCTCTTGCTCAATTCAGGTATAGTCACCTTCCTTTGATTTTTCTAGCACTGGCTAGAGGAGAAAGAATATGTAGCCTTGTAAAGTGCCGAACTTGTAACATTATCATTACATCTTAAATTCTTAGTGTATGTTTGGGACGGATTATATGTTTGGGACGGATATAATCTGTCCCAACATATGTTGCTTTTTCCCAATACGTTATTGCTTGTAACAATATTTTGTTTGAGTAACATGAAATAAAAAATCAACAACTTTTTTTTAAAGAAAAAAGCTGTTAAAAGATAAGCAAAACAATAGATATTTTTAAAAAAGTTGTTGAGATTATTTTAATAGTGATATGTAAATATTATTTTGTTTCAATTAAATAATTTTTTTAATCAATCAAATAATTTATATAATTATTTTATATCTATTTTAATAATTTAATACATAAAAATGATTCTTTTTATATTATCCAAACGAAACATATTAACTTAAAATCAATTTTCAATTAATATATTCAAACATAATCGATTATTGAAATAATCAAATTTTCACAATTATTCCAAACACACATAAGGTTCAGGCTGTAACATAAGCTCCTTGCCAACCTTTTTATCTATTAAAATAAAAAATATTCGCATGTTAAATTATATTCTAGTATATAAAAAAGCTTTGTGGGCAAGCATATATAAGCATAGGATGCAGGATCGCCTGTAGTTTCTCCAAAGCTGCACACAATCTCAAACCCTGAAAAATGTTTTTATTTTACAACCAAAAATCAATAAACTTGAGTTATTGGATTAAAAATTTTATCTCATGCAGTTTCTTTTAAAATGAAAGGAACTGCAAAAATCCGAATCTTTTAAGTATATGTTAAGAGACCTGAGTTTATGTGGCTCAATGAAATTGTATACTGTTCTCTAATTTTTTTTTTGTTTATTAATGTAGGTTATGCAATAAACTGTACTTCTGAAATACGTGGACCTGATTCTATGCCTTCCACTCTAACTCTATCTCATTAGAGTAAGGTTATATCTTCTTTTAAGTTCTTTTAAATAATTTTTTAATATTAAATGAAAAAAATTTTAAATAAAAAAATAAATATATTTAATGTTTTAAAAATATAAAAATATTTAATATTTTTTTATTTAATAATTAAAAAAATTAATAAAAACATTAGATAAGAGAATAAAACATTTCTCTATAAAAGATTTACTAATTCAATTAACACAAAATTTAATTTTCAAAATATAACTTATCCACAAGTTGCAACTTAAGTGTTAAGCAATTCAGAACTAAGTAGTTGAGAGACTCTTATAATGTCAAAAATTTGAGCTCACAAAAATTTATTGTTGGGAGGGACAATACCCTCAACAGAATTATTTTTACACACAAACAATGTGAAAATATTAGATAAAGAAAAAAATACTAATAACTTATGTTGAGCTAGTAGTATGAAAAAAATTTAATTTGTATATTTATGTTCACTTAAATAATTTTAGAAATTTAGTGGGTAGTTAATTAATTTTTTTTAAAAAAATTCCAGTATCATTTAATAAAAAAAAAGATTGTTACTTTAACCTCTTTTAACTCCTTCCTGTTTCTTCCTTCAACTTAAACGACGACTGTGTTTCAGCATCCAAAAGCTTTGTAACCTTCGACCATGGTAATCCCTTCTCTCTCTCTCTGTAGACTTTCTCTTAATTCCATTTCTGTATTTCTTCTGCCAATTTTTGTGTTTGATTTGTTGCTCTCGTTTCCCTCTTTTTTCTCCCATGAAAATTTCTTTACGTATTTTAATACACTGAGATCTGTGTACGGAATAAATGACTCATTAATCTTTTTAAATCATTATTCCAAAATCCAGCTTGTACATGTAAAAATCTTGGATTTTATATCCGGATTTCACCTGCAAAATGTTCATGTTAGCTTGATATATTGATATACAAAAATTTTTTTGGAACATTCTAATTTCTAACCTTAACTATTTTCAATTTTGTTAGGTTCTTCTACAGCTAGACCCGTTTCTTAATGAACTCAAGCATGTTTGAGCACAGCATTGAGAAGGGCTCTGTTTGGGTCACCATTAAACGATGTGTGTATGTGAGTGTGTTATTTAATGTTGTCTTTTTTATTTGGGTAAATTTTTGGGTTTATATATGTGGAAAGTGATTTTTGGTTTCATGTTTGTTGTTGTGGCTTCAGCGTCTTTGAAATCTAAAGTGCAAAGGAATAAATTAGAAACTGCTGGTGAAGCAATTGAATATTGATGCCTCATCCGTGCAACTGATGGGAAGAAGATCATTTCTACTTCAGTATGTGTATAAGTATATATTATGTGCTTGATATTTTCGTTATGCTTTTGAAACTTTCGAATATTACTACTTCAGTGTCTATGGTTTTCCTTTTTGTAAGGGTTGTGTATATTTTAAAAGTAAAGGTGAGGTTTATACCTTGTATATGTGCCTTTAAGAACATCCTTTAGCTGTAAAAGGAAAAAAAGTATATCTTTAACAGCATCTTTTATCAATAAAAAAAATAATGATAATGATAAAAATAAGGCAGTGGTAGCGTGGTACAAGTGATAGATGCAAACATCACACTTTTGAAAACCATAAGTAGTGTAATATGTTCTGCTAGCTACTTTAATTTGTCATTGTATAAGTCAAATTGAATTGGAAAGTCTTGTATAAATGAAATTACTTTAAGCAAGCGGATGAAAAGAGTAAACTACGGTGATGGTGATAATTAAGACATAATCTAGAAAGATTACTACCTGGACAGTTGTATGTAGGTTGAACAAGTGTAAATAGTTTAAAGAATTGAGATTATCTCCTGATTAGTTTTAGGCATTGGCTTCTTAGTTTAACATGACATTTTTCTTACTTATTTGTGATGTTTAAGATGAGAGCTTTTGACTAGAGTAGACTGACTCCATAAAAGGGATAAACTTATCTTCTGGTAACCCTGCAAGGTAATTTCCTTGTCTGATACTGTAAATCCTAAGATGAGTATCTATTATATTGTCTTGCACAATTACGAATACTATTTTAAAATATGTCATAACTTATTCAGGATAAAGGCATGAAATGCAACTGCATGGATGACCTGGTGACTCTCTTTGATATTGCATTTGGTGTTGTAGCTTGTAGTGCCTTCTGAATCAGAGTTATGATCAGAAGTCATTTTAATTTACCAAAAATGGGTCAAAACTTAAGCAGGGGGTTATGTCTAAGTGATCAATTCTTGCTTGTAAGCTTATTATTGCTGAGAATCTTTGAAGTTCGAAGTGGATATCATCTTTAACTCCCCTAATTTTGATTTTTCTGCTTTCCACGTATTTTCATACTTGTAGAAGTTGATGTCACCTCTGATTCTAAAGCTTACTGTTTCAACAGAGTTGCCATTGCAGATATGTATTTTGTTTTTCATATTCTCATATGTATTTTTCCTTTTCTGGTTTGGAGGATATCTTATCTGTCTTACAGCTGTACTTTCCCACTGTTTTATCTAATTTTTTCTATAAAAAAATAAAATAAAATCGAAAGGTTGGACTAAAGGAACATCAGCGCTTTCAAGCTTCTTACGCAACTATACTAAAGGCCCACATGACCGCTCTGAAGAAGAGAGAAAGGAAGGACAAGAAGAAGTCTGTGGAGGGTGGTAAAAGGGAAGGGAGTTCCAAGAAGCCGAAGGTTTGAAGAAATCTCCTTTTGCTGCCTGAACTTATGCACAAACTTAGTTTTGCGCTGATTCTTGTTTTCTTCCGAAGGGTGCTCTGGGACCCTGATCCTTTTTGTTATTTTGTTCTTATTTTTTTCCCCTTTGAAGTGAAAACAAAAAGGAAGTTCAAGAATTAACTGTTGCAATTTTAAGCAACTTTGAGGATGGCATCTAATTTTTTGCATAAGTACCTTTCTTATGATAAAGTTCATTAAGTAGCAGTTTGTGAAAATTTGCTTCAGAAATTTTTAGGATGTATTATTTCTTGCCAATTTCATGAATGGTTGAAATCATTCTAAGTACTGTCTTCCGAGTTGCACCAAAAGATATTGTGGATTTGCTTAAATAAGATTGTTGCACTGTAGGTATAAACCCATTGGTCATTGATCGAATAGAATAGCTGATATTTCACATTTTTGCTTCTCAAAATTGCTCGCATAAATACTCAATGTGACCTAAATATCGCAAATAACTTCAATTTATATTGTTTATTAGTTATTACAGTTGGGCAAATACTTAAACAAGTGGTTTTCAAATTAACAATCAGGCATCAAAAGAATGATAATGACTGTTAATACAGGATATATAGTTTCGTGCCAACTCAGCTGGCACGTTGACTGCTATCCAACTGTTTGTAAGTAACTTGCCTAGCTGGCATCTGTATTAGGTAGGATATGTTATAAAAGACGAAACTCTTTCTTTCAATTCAAGCTTCTGTATTAAGCTTCTATTAGGAGCTATCAGTTATGTATATGGAAAAAGTTCATCTAAAGTGAACTTGTGTGTAAAATGAGCAAATAAATATATACATCTTTATTTTTTTTATAAAATTTAATATTAACTTATTTTATAATAATATTATAACATACTTTTTATTTATCTTTTTATAAAGATTTCAAAGCTAAGAAGACTGAATAATCTTTTCAATGTTCAAAATCAAAGAGAGACATCTGGAATACAAATGACAAAGTCGAGAGCTTTGGACTAAAACTGTTAGGGGGATGAAGAAGGGTTGTGTTTATGACATTGGTTCTCAAGTCTCTACCTATGAACGTGGAGAGTCATCCTCCTTAAGGCCTGAATCGAGTCAACTTCTTGGACATGTTTTTAATCAAGTTAAATAATAGTTGCAACATTTTGGGCTAATTAATTTTTGTATTTTGATTAATCAACTTGTTGGATGTAATTAATCTTTTAATTTTTGTATTTTTGGTTAATTAATTTTTATTTTATAAAAGCAAAACTTGTTGCAGGTTTTGTGGATTTGGAGATGGGTTGTGGAATGAATTGATGGATATATATATATATATATATATATATATATATATATATATATATATATATATATATATATATATATATTAATTAGGTTAATGAATAGATGCAACAGGAGATAGATGATCGGATTCAAGATCAAATTCAACAAGAGATTCAACAGCTAATGGTGTAGGAGAGGCAAAGATTGATTCTAAGTGAAAAATGTGATTTCGAAGATATCAACGTCAGTAAGAAAAACAAATTGGTAATTTGTTGAAAACATATTTAAGTTTTGCTGGCACTCAATTAGGCAAACAACGACCACTAATTGAAGACAATGAAGATATTGAAGATGATGAGCATGAAGATGATATTAATGATGAAGATATGAATTGAAATTGATATTTTGGATTGTTATTTTTCTTTTGAACTTTTGTATGAACCAAGTTGTGGATACCTCTTAACTTTATTGTGGACTTAATTTTAATTTTAACTTTCTATGGATCAAGTTGCATTCGGACAAACTTTGTTTAAGTAATATAATTTGTTATGTTTGTTTTATGAATTGATTACAAGTATTGACGGGAAGATTTGGATATATAAAATCATTTGTATTGTAATTGAAGATTTTTCAGACATTAAAATAGTAATTAATTTTTTTTTCTCCTGAAATGTGCGGCGGATTTTTTTGCCTCAAAATGTGCAGTTATATTTGTAACAACTTCTTTTTAGGATGTTAGACTAATTTATAGTTACAAAGGTAACATAACACTTGTTTTATATGTCTATCTATTTTTGTGACAAACTGAGTTAGTTTAGGTATTTTGTTGCAAAGCAAAGTGTGAAAAATAGCTTAAAGTGACTCAGATAATAGTATAAATGACTAAGTAAAGGGAAATAAATCTAAAAAATTTGTTTCTAAGTCACAAATAGGTTAAAGAGGATGTAGCTAAAATTTGAGAATAATCAGAGTTAGTTTGATATTTTTAGACATACTGTTTGTGCATTTAATGCCAGATTGACTAGCAGCAGATATGAAAAAAATAAGATAATGGTAAAATAATAATTTTGATGAATCTTAGTATTTGTTTTAAAATTGTTGGAGGTTGAAAATCTTGATTTAGCTAAATCTAAGTGTTCTTAGCAGGTCATAAAGTATCAGTGAAATACGTAAGTGTTACAAGTCACACACAGCCAGCCCTCTTTGCTGACTTTTAACTCCTGATATTTCACTCCTCCTCAACTCATTTCACTCACTTTTTCCTCCCAAAAATAGCCAAGGCAACATCAGTAACAGAGAAACAAGAAAGAAAGGAAGAGAAAATTAAGGGGGAAGAAGAGGAAAGGAGCAAGAGAGCCAAGGGCAAAGCCAAGTCAGACCTTCCACCATAAAAAACCACTTGAGGTAGGGGATTCTAACCATAAATTTCATCTTTTTCCTTCATCAATTTCATTGGTTGATGTTAGGTCATTAGATGGATAAAAATGGGTTTTTAATGAGTGAAAATATGTTTTCTTCTCTTAGTTTATGTTTTCATTGATTGGAATTAACTATTTCAGTTTAATGAAAGTAAGGTAATTGAAATTGTCCTTGGACATGGTTAGATAGTTCCTTAAGTTGGAACATAGAATTTAGATTGGTGTGATTGTGATTTTTGGTCATGAATCCATACCTAAGTGAGTTTATAAATTAAATGAGCGTTACAACATGATTAGAGGTTGTTTGTGATGATAGAAATTACTTAAAAGCCATTTTAGAATGGTTGGATTTTTTGTTATGTTCCAATGGAACAGTAACCAATTTTGCAGAATTTTACAGAATTTATTGATATGTGACCAACGCTCAAGCGTTGGGATCCAAGTGCTAAGGCACGCACAGCCCAGTGAGCTGATGCACGCAGCAAAGCATTGGGCACTCAGGCGCTAGGTGTGCCCAGCGATAGAATAGAACAAAGGTTTGCTCTACCCAGCCAGCGCTTAGGAGCTGGAGACGAAGCGCCTAGGCGCTGGTTCCATAAATAGCCAAAACCATTTTATGGATAGTTTGAGCTTCTCAATCAGTTGAGATCATCAGCATATGCTTTTTTAAGTGTGTCAAGACACTTTTAGGGATATTTCCCAAAAGGAATAACCACCTAGCATATAAGAACAAGTTTGAGTTTTTAAGTATTTTTAGAGTTATGAATTGCTTGAAATAAAGTATTAGTTAAAGTTGGTTCCTCTACTTGTCAGAGTTAAACCATACTATAATTATCCTAATTAAGGGAGTGAGTTAAACCCTTTAACCTTGCAAAAGAGTGAGTAAAGCTCTTTATTAAAGAAGTAATTGTGAGAGTAGAGTGTCGGTACAACATTTTACCTAAGACTAAATAGTGAGTTAAGTTATTTGTCAAGTAACATGAAGAATATGATCAACTTTTATATAGTGTAGTATAGTGAGTCAAACTTACTACCTAAAACTATAAGATGAGTTAAATCCTAAGTTAGACAATGAAGTGAGTTAAGCAAATTGCCAAGTATAGTTGATATTATACAATTGTATGAACGATTGTGTAATAACAAAATAGTTTAGTTTTCTATATGTTATACAATTGTATGAGCAATTGTATAATGTTGATATAGCTTAAATATAAATATATATGTAATTTACATTAATGAGTGCTATGAGATACATGTATATTATTGAGAATTTTTATGTTCTCACTTCTTTCTGTGTTTTCATGGTAAAAACATGTCAAGACCCTTGAAAATAGGTACAACAGTTGAAGAAAGAGCAACAAGATTATATAGTTTTTTGTTTGTGTTGTATGGACAACTCTTGTATATTTTACTCTGAGTTGTAGTTTTGTTGTATATATAACATTATGCCCTTAGAGACTTTTGATGTATATATGTATGACTTACTTTTATCGTGACTCTCCATATGTATGACAACTCTTGTATATTTTACAACAAGATTATGCCCTTGCTTTGGTGTTTGGTGGTGTGACCTTTAATGTAGGAGTTATACAAATTGAATGCAAGGATGATTATTGTGTTTGAAATTGGTCCTATTGGATGTTATCCTGTGATGGTTGGCACATAAACCAAAAGGGTGGGGTGTGAATGAACTAAATGACATGATTTCCCTATTCAATGGCAAACTCTATTACAGGCTCACAAAATTGTTATCTACACACTGAAAACCAAAAAAACTCAAACACCAAGATGACAATATTAGCCACATCATGTCTTAAATTGCCATTTTACTCTCTTCTAACCTTCTTCCTAAAGCAATACCTTCAAAACCCACCTTTCCTCAGTCATTAGACCTCATCAACAGGCCTTAATAAGGACTTATAATGGTACTTACATATCACCTACCAAGGGTGAATAGTTGACAGCAGGAATCAAACTAAAGCCTTTCAAGCTAAGTGCTTCAATTCTTACAGAAACTAATCAATAAATATTTACTCCACAGGGTACAACGAATCCAAAATTAACAGCTGAAGTGGCTCACAATTAATCACAAAATCCTATTCAAAATAAATACATCTTTCACCTGCTCAAACAATATTCAAATAATGTTATAAAACGTAGTTCAACAACATATATTCTTTAATTTTAATTTATGTAGCATGGCTATCATGCCACATAGTCAATGAATTCAAAAACAATTCAGACGATAAAAGCATATACTAGACAACAACATCACAACTACGAATTCAACCAAATCTTTATGCTAAATTATAGATAACACCTTCTGTATTGTTTCAAGTGGCATGCCTATCAGAACATTGTGCCTATACTATAGTAACACATTCTAGTCAAGCTTTTTATCTTTTTGTTTGAAAATAAATTTCCCTATCAGTTCACTCCAAAGTTAAGAAAATTCTTCTCTAGACAAAATAAAGAAAATAAACAAAAAGCTGGTACAATTCATCTGTGGGAAAATTTAACTCAGACTAACATCTAAACAAATTTTTGGGTTAGTTTATTTTCTGTGGAATGATATTGCAAATCAATTATACTTATTACTGGTTAAGTGTTATTTTATTATTCCAATTCCAGATTGAACCTATTCCAGCTGAACATAGCGAAATCAGAACATAAATTTGACTTTAATATATAAATCTTGATTCTTGAGGTTTTTGTAAACCGTGTGAATTGGATACTATTCAATCTAACAGGGAAAGCTAGCAAATGTAAGAAGTCAAACAGAAATCTTTAAGAATCAAATTGCCAACACAAACTTGAACGAAGCTAGTTCATCAATTCTTATAAGATTGCGTATCATGGTGCTTATGATATCAATCAAGACACAGAATTTGTCTTCTATCAGTAGTGCTTCCTTACTAATGCTAACTCATTCATCAATCAACACACAATTCATAAGTGAAAGATATAGACATGTTTCTCAAAAATAGCATTCCATTCCAGTTGTATCATCATCAATTTTCCAATGATTAAGAAATGAAGAAATGAACAGCAAGCAATTAGTGTCCTTAATTATGCCATGAATGAAATGCCAGTCAAATAATGATCCATTGACAAAATAATCATATCACATTATATATCAAACAAAACGAGTTTCGTATCATAACAAAAAAATTGTTTATTCTATTTAATTTCTCATTGATTGAAAATGGTGGGAGAAAAGTGAAGAATTATACCGAAGCCATGGATGAGAATCGCAGGAGCTTGTAATGTGCTGAGGATATGATATGGATCGGATACGGATAGTTTGGACGGAGAGAGAGAAAAAGACCAACAATGAATTTAGGAACACAACACTTACATTCGAGACAGAAATCAGTTATACTTATTTCACACCAAAAAGCATACAATATTCAGCTGGAATCTATGAAATGTAAAACTATAAATGTTAGAAATAGAACAATGTTCTGTTTCACACACACATGACTTTCAACTTTCACAGCTCAAATAATATAGAAGTTGTTTGTTTAAAAAATGAAGCTAAGGCTCAGGATAGGCATTCAACAAGGTCACGAAAACAGAAGAAGAGCAGAGTGAAAGACCTGTGTGTGAAAAGCAGAGGCAAAACACCCAAGATATCTATAAAACAAAATGGGCAAAACAGAGACACCGTAGAACAGTGACGTCAGTGGACTACGAAATGAGCAATAATGAATGAAATAAAATGCACAAAATGCACAATGTACCTGTATTTGGCAACAGAGCAATGGAACACAGCAATGGAGCAACATATTAGAATAGAGCAATGCAGCAAACCCTAACAGAGAGAACGTAGCAATGGAGCAACAAATTAGAATAGAGCAACGCAGCAATAGAGCAACGAATTAGAATAGAGACGAAGTGACAAAGGAGTGGTGGTGAGGGAGTGTTAACAGAGAGGAAAATGGTGGTGAGGAGTGTTAACGGAGAAGGGAAGAAAGTGGTGTTCTATATGAAGAAGAAAGGATTTGTCAAAATTCTAAGTGAAAAAATTGTGGGCAGGTTTGGCGCGTATTACATATACATTAAAGCATGTTTTTTAGAGTGTCGCATTTGATTGTGAAATGGGTAACGCTTATTAAATGTTTGGTAGTTGATAGTTAAATGGGCAACATTTGTTAAGTGTATTATTTGATTAGAATAAGTGTACTCAAATATAATATGATATGGTAACATTTAAAAAGTGTACTTTTTACACTCTAAGGGTACACTTTTCGAGAGTTGCAAAAAAATCGTTGCCAAAACTTCTCAAAAAAGGCTACACTTACAAAAGTGTTCCCTAATAGGACTTAAGAGTACATTTTTCAAATGTATCCTTAAAAAATGTGGCCACAGGTTAATTTTGTTGTAGTGATTATATGGGATTAGAAGGATATAAAAATATATTTGTATTAGAGTGTTACAATATTAGCGGCAAAAATATCTACTTCAAAATTAGCGGCAGAAAAATCTACTTCAAAATTAGTAGTAGAAAAATCTGTCGCAACACTGTAACTTCGGTAACAAAAGTCAACGTATCGCCAAAGAAATTTGTGACGGCTTTACTACAGATATAATTGTCGCAAATTTGTGGTGAAAATGAAATTTAGAATAAATTATTTTACGACCAAGATTTTAGTGTCAATCACAAATCCATTGCAAATTATGAATTTGCTACAGATTTTAATCTGTGTGCGATGAATTCATCCTTCACAAATGATCAATTTTCTTATAGTGTGTATTCATCTTTTATTTACTCTAAAATATATCATAATTTTAATCCATTAATAATTTGAGGGTGAACAAACATTTATTTACTCACTTTATATATAAACTTTATACCATGTATATATGTACATTTCACAAATCAATGAACTCAATTTTCAGCTTTGACAAATTCATTTCACTGTTATGGTATGACAGCTCTTCATAGAGCTCTGCATCGCTTTCGCACCACTCTTCCTTTTCTCTCTTACACTCTCATCGCTAATGCTACAATGGCAGAAGCTATAATGGCAGATAACTCGATGGATCCTTAAAATCCGTCAAGCCCCTATTACCTTCACCCAAACGAGAATTGAGCAATAGTTATAGTGCTGGTCTTGCCGGTGTTGACTGGGTCAAATTATCACCCATGGTCTCGGGCCACTAAAATGGCTTTACTGTCCAAAAACAAGATAGGGTTCATCGATGATTCCTTGCCTGTACGGCTGTACCTAGTAGCAATCATCCTCTTCGTTCAGTATGGGAGAGGAACAATACTATGGTGTTGTTGTGGATTACCAGATCTCTGTCATCAACAATTACACAAACTATATTGTGGACAGACAAAGAAATTGAGGTATGGAATGATCTACGAGATCGTTCTTCGCTTTTCAGGATTTTGAATTGCAAGAAGAGATCTATATGTTCAAGCAAGGTGAACTTCCAAGATCTCTTGAGTATTTCACTGGATTGAAAATATTATGGGATGAATTAGAAAATTTTAGACGACTTCCACATTGTTTATTGTGCTTGTACTGCTCTAAAATTGGTGAAAAAGTAGAGACAAAATGATTATGTGATTCGGTTTTTAAGAGGATTGCATGATAAATTCTCCACTGTGAGATGTTAATGGATCCATTGCCTACTATAAACAAAGCTTTCTTTCTAGTAGTACAGCATGAGAGACAAATGGCTAATGAAACAGCTCTTGACCCCAAATCCTAAATTTGTAATTAGGATCAGATTTTGCAATGGTAAAAGAGAAGAAATTATGAATACCTCAGAACCTTCTTTTATGCAGTCATGATACTGCTTTTTTGTTCAAATAATAGGACATCAAGTTGAGTGAGCATGGCAAAAGAAGCTTTCTACTTTGAGAAGATGAAGAGTTAGTCTTTAATGTTTTCCTTAGCCAAGAATATAAAAAATGAAAAAAAAGATATGAGACCAACAAAACTGATGAAGACTGCCACAACAATATTCAACATATTTATATATGACACCATCTACATTTTCTTTAATAATTCATGAAAGTCACATAAAATGGCAAACAGCCAATAGTTTTTTTTTTTTCAACTTGGTCGATTTTTTTCTTTTTACATCATTCCTCATTGTTATTCACAAACTCAAGAAACAATTTGAAGGACACAAAAACGGTATCTCCATTCTAAAAGGAGCGTTCTACGATGCTCCAAAAAGTATTTGAAGCATTGAGGCTCCATCGAAATGACCTATAATAATAAATTAATAAGTCAGTCCCGGTTTCTCCTTAATTAATTTTTTACCCAAATGTTTTAGTTTATTGCTTGTTAGTCTTACTCTCCTCTCTTTAGCAGGTCTTCTTATTTTTTCACCTTCTTCTTCCTGCCTTTGTATCCGGAGTTAAGACATTGCCTTTCTTTTTCTTGCAGTGCTCTCATGACAGCGTTTTATTTCTAAACTAACACCTGGTGCTGGTGGCAACCAACTCCCTGCCATTAACGGATTTAGAAATCTTAGACAATAGGAGCGACAACGCATAAGCATAAAAAAAATTCAAATGAAAAAATTACTAATATAAAATGATAAAAAATCGATTTATAATTATTTTCTTCTGAATGATTTTTTATTATCAATATTTTTTTTTTTTTATGTATGTATATATGAATTATCTTGAATAAGAATGATAAATGACAATCATAGACAACCAACAAACACCCTATCTTGCCTCAAGTCAAGAAGATTACAAAATTAACATTTCACGATCAGATTATGAGGATGAAATAATCCATAACCAGCATAAATGTCTACAAAAGCATACATTAATTTATGTGGGTGTAAAATTCACTCCAATCAACGGCTGAGAGACAGTGGTGGATACATGCACCCAATCTTTTTACGAGTATGGAAGACATCAACGCCTGAGGACACTTGATGAAAGCCTGGAACACGTCGCGTGACCTAATATTGAGAACACAATACTTCCACATCTCCACGTAAACCTCTTCAACAACTGAACATCCAGAGAGAAGCCTCGCAAGAGAATTGCAATCGGGGGCTTTATCGGGCTTGAGATGCAAAGTCTTGAGAGAGGGAAGATGAACAGTAACAGAGCAAGGAACATTCAGATCAAAGCGACCCTTGAGTTTTAATGTCACAAGCGTTGTGCAGGTGAACAAGCTTATAGGCCACTCGGACATTAAATCAGGACCGTTCAGGGAGAACTTCAGATCTTCAACTTGTCCGGCTACGGCTGCAGAAACCCACGCTTTGAAATGGTGTGGGTGACATGGCTGGCTTTCACATTTCAAACGAAACCTTGTGATCCTTGCTGTTGTGCGTAGACTCAAGAATTTATTGACCATAAAGGAAAAATTGCTCAACAGTAAAATTGATTCTGATTCTGGGAAGGTAGGGGATTCCCTCCACTCGAAGTCGAGAACAGGAACCATGGTCCAGAGTGATCTCCACCTGGTGGACAAGACGCACGTGGCTATGGCTTCCTTGCTTGGAAGGAAGGAAAGGATGTGACACACAACTTCATCCGGTAACTCGCTAATCCTATCAACTCCAACTGAAGCCTCGCTAATCATTGTCCCCTTCCTCATTGTGTTGCAGCAGTCGCAGACACGGAACTATTAACTCAATTAGGTCAGGTGAATTCTTTGACCTTCTATCACCCGCATTTATATAAGATGGCTAGGATCATTGGATAAGTATAATATGGCTAGGATCATTGGATAAGTATTCGTCTTTGATTTGATTTCCTATTAGGGTAAATGGTTAGAATCTTTAATTTGATTTGATTTGATTTTTTAATATGGCTAGAATCTTTAATTTGATTTGATTTCCTATCAGAATAAATGGATAAGTATTCATCATAGGATCATTAAATAAAAATATTTTTATAAAAAATATTATTTTAAATTAAAAAATAAAAATAAAATTTTTATTTGTCATATAAATTACATAATAATATTTTTATTTAAAATTAAGCATTAAACTTGTAGAGTAAACTAAATTGGCCGACCCATTTGAATCAAATTCTAATTTTACATTAATTTTTTTAACTTAATTCATTTATTTTATAGGACTATGATTGATTTATTGAATTTGACTCATTTTGATATTCTTAGTTATACATATATTTCATTAAAAAAA
The DNA here is from genome assembly GCA_029884605.1 of Ormosia emarginata. Classification (NCBI taxonomy): domain Eukaryota; kingdom Viridiplantae; phylum Streptophyta; class Magnoliopsida; order Fabales; family Fabaceae; genus Ormosia; species Ormosia emarginata. The sequence continues at coordinate 84,349,532 of JAQQTP010000089.1, forward strand.
AGAAAGAAAGAATGTTTTTGAAAAGTATATTTGATTTGTTTTATTATTTAAAATAGAAATAGTGTATATGGTGTGCAAATATCATCACTCTTGTTATTATTATCTTGCTCTAAAAGTATAATATCTTTTTCCAATAAAAAAATAAAAGCAAAAATCTTTTTATTTTCTTTAATATTGTATCTATTTATATTCCTAATAAATCTTTAATGAATTATCACTCTCGATTTGTTTCAACTAACCATTAAAAAAAAGCTCTTTCAATAAAAATAAAAATATTGAAGCAATTTGAAAAACTATTTTTTTAAAAAAGTATTTTCACTTAATAGGTCAGAAACAAACCTATTGGGATATGGTCAGGCAAAAATCCCTCTCAATAATATAATTTTCATTTCCATATACAGAAATTTCGAAATTTAACGTAAGACCATATACATGGAACCCGAGCCTTTCCACTTGGATCAACACATGAAAAACTTATTATTTTAACTATATTATGGTAACTTAACACTAAATTTCGTTAGATATTATTAAAAGATTTTGTATGACTTGTTTGTTAATTTTCAAAAGCAGTTTAAAATATTAAAGATAAAATCTGTTATATAAATATGTATAAAAACAAATTTGTTCAAAATTAAATGTATTTTGGTTCAAAATCTATCCACATATATAAAAAGTAAGAAAAAGATTAATCTAAAGTAAGTAAGTAAATGAGTGTTCACCTTTAAATCATTTAGTGGATTGATTTAAGGGTGAATATATTCTTACTTAATCATTTTGTAAATAAAATAATTAATTAAAGATAATGCTAAAAAATATTAAAATTTTGAATTCATATAGAAGAAATAAAAAAAAGTAAGTAGGATAATGCTATCTTGAAATGATTTCTATAAATTTAAGATTCACTAAATGAAGAGAACAATATATGTCAGTACAGAAAATTTAATAAATAAAAAATAATTAACCAAGGATAGTGTTAAAGAATTAAAAATTTAAATTTAATAATAAAAAAGAAATAATAAGATAATGCTATTGAAATGACTATAATAAATATAAGATTCAACTGAGATGGAAATACTCATGCCGGCTTATCAAATTTAGTAAATAAAAAGAATTAATCAAAGATAAAAGATAATGCTAATAAAATTAAGAAATAAAAAATTATAATAATACTATTGAAATGATTTTTATAAATAACATTGATTAAATTATTTGATAAATATCCCCGTTAATCATATAATAGATACTGTTCGTTAACCAAAAATTTGTAAGTCGATAACCGGTGTAAATGTATAAAATAAGAATGATGTTCACATATCAGTTTTGTTATGGAAAACATGTTTAAATAGATGAATTCGGTGGATGTTCCCCGAGAGGCCAAACATATAATAAACCAACAGGTCACGATAAAGGAAAATGATGATTTTATACCTTTAAAAGAGGTGTAGATATTGTATATATATTTTTTAAGGGTGTGTGATTGAAAAATAAAAAATAAAAAAAAAAATATAATAAATAATATTAGATAAAATATAAAAATAAATATATACATTATTTGTGATAAAAATATCAGAATTACACGATTAATTCCTTCTAAGCCACCCGGATGTGCAAAGCTTTCACGAGCATCAGAGAAAAATTCGACTGAAAATTGTTAGTGTCTGATAATAAGATATCGTTTAGAAGAAAGATTATTCTATGATAGTCTGTTAGCAGGTCACGATAAAATCAAAGATAATTTATTTACAAATAAAACTTTCCATAAATTCCATTTCTTTTCTGATAAACAAATCGAAACACTTTTGCTTCCCTACGGAGGGTCGCCCAAAAGGTCCAAGAATTCCAGTAAAATGCATCCCCATTACTATTTACGAAAGATAATTTCTTACATGCTGGCAAACATAACAGTGTAACTACTACCAAACTTGGAAGTGGTATGAATATTGTGAATAAAATACTAAACATGTTGCTACTTCAATCTGCATTCTGTAATATGCTTTAATTAATATCTATATGGTGGTAACCGTTCAGCTGCATTTTATGCAGGAAGCTAAAATGCCTCAAGTTGGAAAGTGAAGAGGCAATCTTCTTCAGGAAGCAACACGTACAGCGAGATTATTACCACTTCTTGAACTGCTTCTCAAACCAATATTCCTCATACCTTTCCTTACAGTCTCATTTCTTTGTTTTGTGGTTTCACCATTTTTATTTCCTTCATTGCTTTGCCGTTTTGCTCCTTTACAACTCTCAGATACTCTATGTTTTTGTGAAATAACCTTTGCTCGTTCTTTGTTTTCAGAAGTATGATTCTTTGTCACAGAATTAGAGGGGCAGCTCTGATTGGTTGATGGAGCAGGAGAAATCATCAAACTAGCTTCAGATTCATTAGTTTCAGGGCACTCATTGATCGAAATACTATGTGGTTCGGTTGCTGTCGCAGATTCATTGGCAGCTTGATCGTTTTTCATCTTCAATTTCAAAGGCAATGCAGCATCCTCTCCACTCCCTGGACATTTTGGTTTACTCTGTAGTTTCTTACTTCTGGTGTTATTTGATACAGCCTGAGGTTGGGAGGGTGGATCCACAAACATCAAGTAGATGAAGTCAAATAGAGAAAGAAGATGAAGAAAAAAAGCAACAGTTTGACTGATTGTTAATCAACATTCTTAAACAAACCAGGCCAGCAAAGACTGAACCACGAGGAAGGTCCCATAAGTAGGAAGATGGGTGTGATAAGACATCACAGTTCAGTTGCTATGAATCAAAATATGCAAGCCATGCACTAATTCACAAACAAACATAAGCTGGGAAAAATCAGGAAGCATGTACCTTATTCCCATGTGATTGTGAGGGCAAAGCCGAGCGATAAAATGAAGGCATTGGTGTTGCTTTAAAGTTAAGGCTCTTCCGGAGTTTTTTAATATCAGCTTGTGTCTTTTCCTGCATAAACACATGTTGAATGTAATGTTTCTTCAAGCTCCATAAGAATCGCAAATAAGTGGAGACAGCTACACATACTTAGTCAAAACTATGATAGGATCCTCTACATGTATTTTGTTTCCCCATTCTGTATTGTCAGCCACACCTCTCATCCAATCCTTTGACAACCAAATCTTTCCAGATTACATAGAAAAATGTCTTATCCTATACCTCTTTTTTTTTGGGTAAGGCTTAAGACCCATCCTGTGGGCCTGGCAAAGGGCCCCCTAGTGGAGCCCCTAGGTGGCCCCCTAATGGGGAACAAGGGAAGGGGTGGGGGATAGGTGAAGGAAAGTGGGATGGAGAGCATTTGTGAGGATCGAATCCTGTTACTCTTTTTGCATGTCCCCAGCTCTTATCGAGAAGCCAACACAGGACTTATCCTAGACTTTTTCACTTTTTTGTATTCACACATGATTGAGACAATTTTCCTTTCCAGAATAGTTAGTCCCACTAATTCATATTGATTCTTTTAGATGTTATAAGCAAGGATAATTGAAACAACAACAACAACAACCAAGCCTTTTCTCACTAGGTGGGGCAGCAAGGATAATTGAAAAACATAACAAATTCCAACAAATTTTTTTGAAGTTTAACCAAATTTGGGGGAAATCCTTGAAGAAAATATTTGACAGAATTTAGGAATGGAGAAAAGTACGATACCAATTGAAATAGCAAAAGTAATAGTAAATAGTCAATTGAAAATAAGAAGCACACTTTAGCAACCTCATTGATAAAAATCATTTACAATCTTTTTAGAATCTTCAATTAGAATCTAACTGATTCCACACATAGATATCACATGTTTATTAAACTTCATGGCACAGTTTCTCAATGAGATTCAGAGGCAAATGGCATAGCTATATGAACTACAATTAAGTTGTGTTGCATGCAACCATCAGATCTTGTCCTATTCACTGTAATGTGTCTTTTCCTTCTCCTACAGACATATACATAAACAAGCAGAAACTCATTTGGAAACTATGTAATTTTGTTTCGAGTTTCACTGGTTTGAGAATTGTATACCATGTACTTATATTAAGAGCCAGTCATCTGATAATCTAATCTGCATGCTTGCTCATAAAAACCAGAATCTATTATTGGCTCACTTATACTACCTGTGATATTGCTTGTATCTGATTCATCTCTGCTTCCTTTGCATGCAATTTTTCTTCCAACTTCAAGTAGAACTGAGTCAATAGGATCATGACAACAAATCAACAATCATACAACTGTAATTTTTTTAACACAACCAAAAAAAGATTCTAAAATGATAGCATTTCACTTGCCTCTTTCCTTCTTTCTGCTCGTTCACTGCTTTTAAAGTTGAAAGATGCAGCCCTAGGCCTAACATTGGACGTTGATTTGAATGCTCGGTTCAGCCTATATAACAATATTATGTTAGTCTTGGATCAGAAAGAAGGAAAACGAAACATTAATCCTTACATATGTCTACAAACCTCTCAGCTTCTTGAATTCCTCTGGAATCAGTTTTTAAAACAGAAGGTTGGGATTCTGCAGCCTTTTTCACTCTTGGTACTTTTTCACTATAAAAATTAAAAGCACATTTGAGGTCTGAAAATGTGAAGCATATAACATTTCCAGCTGAGAAACAACAAATACCTTTTGCTTTCACGAATTAGTTTTTCCACACTTTTAGAAACCTGCATACAGAGGGCCAAAAATTAAGGGAGATAGCGGACAACTCACAAGCCATTTATATAGAAGAGTAACCATACACCAAAAATACTTATAAGACAAATAAAAATCAACCAAATATCCTTCCATTGTTACTGAAGTACACTGTAGTTATTCAAAATCTTACTTCTTTGGCAGTTCTGCTCACCGAATGAGTAGTTGGAGTTGCAAGTTTTGATAAATTCTTTTCCATATTTGTTCTCCTTGGACTTTCTCTACCAGGATTCCTTGCAGAATCCTTAGTTGATCTAGAAGAAGTGCCTTTCTGAACTCGAACATTGTTGACTTCAGAATTCAGCCCAGGCTCAGGCTTTGTTTCCCATGCATCAATCAAGTACACTTATGTCACCCCAGAGTATAAGAAACAAGTTTGTATAATTGCTGAATATAAACAATATAAAAGTAAAAGACAATACAAGGAAATAAGGCTCCGGTTCAAAGAAAATATAAAATTTAAGCACAAATACATATGCTGTTATCATAAATATGAGTAATCTCGATGTACTGCCTTAGTAGTGTTTTCACTATATTCAATTCTATGTTTGATCTTTCCATGGATAGAAGAAAGAATGCAACTTCGTGCTTAGGAATGTATACCTTTGGAGATGGATTTGCATGATCATGCAAAATTGTTTTCTCAACATCCTGAGTTGGTTCATTCACAGTCATACTCATGTTTCTTGACAATTCATCAGTATTTACAGTCTCATCGTCATCCCTTTTCACTTCTGTAATCGCCTCATCATTAGTTGAGAGCACATTGCTTCTTTCATTTTCAGATTGATGAGCTTCATCCAAAGTAATACTTTTATTAGTGGCATCCTCAAAATCATTATAACTGTTCATAGCAGATTCCATCTGCAGACTTGATAATGAAACCATTGGACATTCTGTGAAGGCATCTTCTCTTTCATATTCAATCTCTCCACACTCTCCATGATAATCTGAACTAACATGGATTTCACCAAATTGAACATAACGACCATCTTCATTTAGTTCAAAATTCTCTTGGGATCTTTGTTCCATTTTAACATAATAGCCACCTTCATCTGGCTCAAAATCCTCTTGGGACATTTGATCAAATTGAACATAATGATCATCTTCATTAGGCTCAAAATCATCTTGGAATCCTTTTTCTATTTGAACATAATGCCCATCTTCGCTTGGCTCTAAATCCTCTTGGGACCTTTGATCAAATTGGACATCATAGCCATCATTTGACTCAAAATCCTCTTGGTTGCCAGTTCTCTCTGAGCCATCATTTTCACTGGTTGCTCTATGTGATTCTGATCCGTCATGACCTGCAGACGGAATGATACCAAATAGGCCCTTCTTCTTGAAATGAGCTTCAAAATATGCTTTCTTCTCAATAACTGAACCTGGTTTTGAACATTTCTCAACCTCCTCCAAGTACCTATTGTGAGAGAAAGAGGACCTTCTTTCCCAAGATAAAGGTTCACTTTCAAATCTCCCAAATGAGATGGAGCCAGAATGTATTGAATCCGCCTGCATTTTTTGGCAAGAAAGAAGCATAGCAGCAGCAATCAGAGATAAATATCAACACTGTTCCATTTTTTTAGCATTAACATTAACAGTATTCAATCAGTCAATTCTCATTATATTGAGTCCCTTTTTTCAGTGTTTTTTTTTTTTTTCTTGGCATGGAGGTGGACTTGTGCAGAAGCAAATTGCGAGTGTTTGGGGAGAAAGATACATGACAACAAAAATAATGGTAACAACATATTATCAAAGTGGCTACAAGTCAACCTTCTAGTTCATTTTTTTCATTCTCCTTCTACATTGGCATATTAATATCTGTAATGTTTATGCCATTTTTTTCTACATTTATAGGAAGAAAGCATTTGATAGTAGAAGAATAGCTACGCATATAGCGAACATTTTTTATGTGGTACAATAAATTACGGATATGAATGTGTTTTCATAAGATACAAATCATAAAAATTAGTACAGTCAATTAGGCATGAATTGGTATATTAAACCGAAGGGAACATCAATTAGGAATAACATTACACTGTCCAACTCCAGTCAATCTCCATTACCTTGCTCTATTTGTTCAATTAATTTCAGAAGTAATAATTCAGATCAATACCACTATTTATCTGAATATGACACGAGGGTGATTCACACAGAACCAACCTGTGTCCAATGAAAATTACCAAAACATAAATATATGTACTTTCCAATCTTCTGTTAATAGATTGAATAGAGTGATGAAAATAAATGTCTTAATTCGTAAATTAAACTAAGCAAAACAGGAGTAAGCATGATTGGAACATCGTAACTGGACTTGAAAACAATAGATCCATGGTAAAATCAACAAGTGGATGAAAACAATAACCTGAAAGTTAATGCTAAATGATTCTTCAACCTCCCCAGCCATAATTCTCGCTTTTTAAATCACCAGCCAGAAACAGAATCAAGTAATCAACAACTGGGCCAAATCATCATCCTTACCCTAAAAGGATACCAACAAGACACCATTATTATTGACAGACCCGCATATCAAAAATCAGAAAGACACACACACACACACACGCAGAAACCTGTACTTGTAAACAACAAATTCTACTTAGAAATCACACAAACAACAGAAACCCATCTGAGAAAACTGAGAACCCAAAAGTGTTAGAATTTAAGCACAAAGAATGACAGCCTTGCATCCCCAGAGAAGACAACAAACATAAGATGCAAGCAACAACCACCTCAAAATCCAACAGAAACCCAGTTTCGAACTGTTCAAATGGAACAGTCTAGGAATCTAAGAATGCCTAGGAAACGTGTTAAGAAACCAGAAAGCACATGACACCACAGAACGCAATAATGCTTCCTAGTTGCCTTCAGATCCTAAGTTTGGCTCCCAAGTAGTCTGGTTGAGTTGAGTCACTTTAAAAGTGCACTCTTAAATCTAATTCAGATTTCAGATACATTAAAAAAAAATAAAAGGGGTGGGAGGGATATAATATAAGCCACAATCATGTGCAGGTTGTCTTATTTTGTCTTCTTTTGCTCAGACATAGTGAAGAAGCTGTGTGCCACGCTCATGGCTATTGCTCCCTCTAACGGATAGTTAACGCACCGTTAGGCTCGAAGGGTGTGTGTGTTAATGTTTTATAATGCAATCCATGGGTTCATAAAAAAATGTAATTAAACAAATAAATAAATAATAATAGTAATAATAATAATGCATGCCATTCTCTTCAATTTCATAGTTGAAGAAAGGTAGATAGAGAAGGAGAGAAGCACGGGAAGTGACGGTAATGCGGTGGCAGTGTGCACCCACGTGTCGGCATTGTTGCTATTGTTGACTCTCCAGCAGTCACCATATGATCTTGCTATTTAATATTCATCATGATAAATAGTGGGACCAAATAAAGTGTGAATTTTCTTTGGGACCTTTAAAGAGTGTGATTTTTAGGTGCTATTGCCTGTTGATAATTAGGGAATATCAATTATCAAATATGGGCTTGACTTTCCTATTTTGCAAAAATTAGTTGAAGAAGTATCATAAAAGAGTTTAAATTTGATTTATTTTTAGTATACTTTTTAATATTGTTAAAAAAATATTATTAAAAAATAATGACATTTATTTCTTATTTTCAGTAAAATTTTAGTTATTCTTAAATAAATGACACCTTATGATGTATTTTTTAATTTTTAGCAATTATTTATATAATTTTAGATCAAAAAATAATAATTAAATAAAATTCTTTTCAAAATGATAACTTTAAGATTCAAATTCTTGATAATATAAATAAAATTTGTTTGAAGTTTCAATTTACTTTCACTTGAACAAACTAATTTGGATAGTATGATATACTGATTGTATAACATTTTTTACATATAAAAAAGTAAAATAAAATAACATTTCGATTTTGATTTTTTTATATTAATATCAATTTTTAATACAAAAATTCAATAGAATATTTGAAGTCAACTTCTTGAACCACTATGTTATTGACTTGACAGGTGAATTTTATAATGTATTTTAATTTGTTGAATTTTCTAATGATGCTTTTTGTATTGGTAAATATATTTATTTATTTATTTTTACATAAAAATGGCTTTTGAATGTTGAAAGCTATAAAAGAAATCGAACAGAACTCAGTAGTTAAGAATTGAATTTTTCCTATAAATTTGACCCACTAACTCGAATGTTTCTCAACTAGCTCTTTCAATTTTAGTATAAAGTAATGATAATATGATTAATTTACCATTTCTTCGTTAGTTTGCAACTCAATTACAATTTATAATTTTTCAGTTATGCTAATTGCCAAACCTATGTTCGAGTCTTAGTTGTACCCAAAAACAAAAAAACATTTGTAGTCTACTTCAAAAAAATATTCGTAGTCATGGAGTTTGTTATGAGTTGTCCTTGGGCTTTTTATTGGGTCCAAGACCTGTAGAACTCAAAAATTTAAATTATTAATTTGATTTGGATAATCGAGTTATATTAAATCAAATTTGATAAAAATTAATTTTTAATGATTTAGTTTTTTAATTTATGATTTTGAATTTAATGAGTAATGACTTTGATTACTCAATGAAGTGTTTTTTTTTTTATAAATATCTATTTTTTATATTGTACATTTTAATTAGATCAAAAATTAAATTTTTTATTTCATTCATTAAAAGATCTAATTATATACCAATCCACTCACTAAATTAATGAATCATTTTGTTTTAACATTTGTCTTATGAGTTATAATTGTTAGACCTTGTCATTTTTTTTCTCTATATATGTACAATTTATTACTTTATGTAACTTCTATTTTAATAAAAAATAATTTTATTATCATATTTATTTTATTTGTTGAATTAACAGTTTATTTATTCATTTTATTATATTTAATTTATTATATTCTTTATTTTTATCTTGTTAATAATTTTTTTAAAAAATGAACAATTAATGACCCAAACCAAATCAAAACAACCAATTTAAGTTAAAAAAAAATGAATAAAATCAAACAAAATCAAACCAGTTAAATATGATCAATTTGTATTATTTTTAAACTAAATTTGAACCAAATTAATTCGTGAATACTCCTAATTTGTCCACTACTGTCAATCAATGCAATTTCTTTCGTTTTTATTTATTTATTTGGTACAATATCCATTTTCAATCGCTATTATTCATTTCAATGTAAGGGGACTTCAATCAACGCATTTCGTTTTTAGTAAATATCTGTTTGGTACGACGTCCATTTTCAAACACTATCATTCATTGCAATTTACGGGGACTTTCTAGACAAGTGATTTTCTTTTTATTTATGCCAAATAAATTTTTTTTATTAAATTCATTATTAATCCTTTCATACTAGGCATTTAAATTTAACCAACCACTTTATCAACAGAGAGATAAATGTTATTTATAAGCAATTTTTAATGCTCTTCCTTAATATTTTTTTTAAGAGTGTTCATAGGTTGATTTAGTTCAAATTTAGTAAAAAAATAAATTTAAACCAATTAAATTAATTTAATTAGGTTGGTTTAGTTCGGTTCTATAATTTTTTTTGTCCATCTGAATCAAACCAACTCAATTTAAAATAGTTTTGGTTTAGTTCAAATTATCAAGTTGTTCATTTAAAAAAATATTATTAACAAAGTAAAGACAAAGAGCACAATAAACTAAACATAATAAAATAAATAAATAATTATTAACTAAGCAAATATGAATATAACAATAAAATAATTTTTATAAAAATAAAAATAATAAAAATAATAAATTACACATGTACAAAAAAAAAAGAAAAGTAATGAGCAATCATGGTTCTCCTAAGACAAAGACTAATACACGATAATTCATTGATTGAGTAAATGGATTAATATGTCATCTAATTATCTAAAGACGATAAATGAAGAATAAAATAAAAAATTTAATTTGTGATTTAATTAAAATATACAATATAAATAATATGCATTTAAAAAAAAACATCATTGGATCATTAGTTTAAATCATTAGGTCTTCAGTTCAAAATCACAAATACATTAATCAAACTAATAGGAATTAATTTTTACTGAATTTAATTCAATATAATCCAATTATCCAAACCGACTAGTTTAGATTTTTGAGTTGATATAGTCAATCCAATCTAATAATCATCCCTAATCTTTTTCCCTTATGAGTAAAAATATTATAACGATATCAACTCAGCTGCTTAATTCCTTCTTTCTTTTTTTTTTAAATAAAAAGCGTAGGAGATAAATATAAAAAAAAGATATATGAAAAACATTTCTTCCAAAAAAAAATAAGATTACAATAAATAGAAAATTTATCGTTTTCTATTGAATATAATAGCAATTTATAGCTCTGCAATTTTATACAACTATTTCCATTTTATCTAGAAAAAGAAGAAGCACATACACAAACATAAAACAATAACTAGCCCTTAACAAAGATCATAGGTGTAATTAATTATACCATTATTCTTGACGAGGTGAAGAAATATATCCCTTCTTACTCAAAAATTCTTAATTTGACGAAAGAATTTTGGATTCTTGAAATTGAAAACGTATATTTCTTCCAACTCTTAAAAAAAAAATAATTAAACACGAATTTGGATTTTTTTTAAGCAGCCCTATAAACTTAAGATAAAGTGAAATTTATTAAACGTGTAATTGCAAGTGTACAAATATAAAACTTCTAATTTTTATTATTTTTTATTTCATCATTTTTTTTTTGGGTGGAGAACTGTTTGCATGGAAAGCGTAGAAATGATGAGAACCACCAAAAGGTTTTGGATGTTATCAACTTTTGCACAAATGATGGGACTTTGGATTGAACTGATGACCCACCCGTGGATTCGGGTCCATGCCCTTTTTCAAAGAGAAATAATATTTTTATTATTAAGCTATCAAGTAAGCCTTTTAGTTTTGGCCCAAAATTTGGTGAATGATAGAGACAAACAGGGAAGCTGCCCTTGCACGTGCATGGTGCGTGCTTGTCTTACTGTACCCAACACCTGCGTGGGCTCCGGCCCGATCCAAATGTGAATCCTGTCCTCTTATGGACCCTATCCCGTGGGGTCCATGAAGCATGTGTTAGTAAAAAAAAAAAAAAAGGAGGAAGAAAAGAAAAGTTAGAATGGTATGTGCTTTCACTTCAATTTGAATTTCTGTCCTTTCCTCCTATAATCCATGAACGAGTTAAAAACAAAAAGTAAGATTCAAAACTTTTTATCTCATCTTATTTTTATGTCTCTTCTCATATATCATTGGGTAACTTGAGTGTACATGAATGATGCTGATTGCAGTGGCCAACTGACAAATATTTGGTATTCACTAATTGAGAAAATGTAATTACATATTATTCAAGTAAGCACAACTGCTATTTGCTTAGGAAATTGAATATGGATTTTGAAGAAAAATTTGCTATGTACAAATACTTTCACATAAGTAGAAATAAAACACTTAGAGTAATACGGATGACTCATTTGAATAAAAGGACAAAATTCGTGGAATTGACATTTTTTGAAAAGATGATAGATTGATATATAATAATGTTAAGAAAATAGCTATACATTGATATATAACAATGCTTCGTATAACTAATAAGAGTGAACCATGTTAATTAAGTTTATCAAAATTTGATTCTTGTCAGGATCCGTTGTTAATAGATTATCTATAAGTATTTTTATAAACGTTTGTTGAATCTAAAAACTTATTATAATTTTAAGATGAGACAGTTATCTTTAACTTTAAATCTTTTTTCACAAAAAAAAAAAAGAAAAGAAAATAGTTATAGCAGCAATGCCAAAGTCTTTGAATTGGCATTTTGCAAAAGATGATAGATTGATAACTGAAAGCCAAAGTGTTTCCAGAAGAACTGGCCAAATTAATCGCCAAAGCATTCAATGTTCATAAGGTGGTGACTAATGTAAGTCATAGCTATAGCAGCAGTGCTCATAATGTAAATTTATTCCGGAGTATGTCTTGTTCGATTTGCTATTAGGCCTAACCATTCAAACCGGAGAGTCTCGTGAGTGTAATTCGATATACTATTGTGTTTAAAACATGTCAGTCCTGTCTCACCTTGGCGATTTATGCCTCACAGCCTCAGGTAGTTTTCTATTCAAATATAGTGATTTCTCTGTTTGAACCCAACTTTCACAAATTTTAAAAGGTATTCTTGCGCTGATGGGTAAATTAAATAGTGAGATCTAGAAAGTACTAATTGATAATAAACTGAAACCGACCACATTACCAAATCCATGGAATCAATACCATTAAACAAAATAATATTATTTTAAAACAACAAACAAACAAACAAAGGCGACTTGATCCAACCAGCCAAGTTGATCTAAAAACCCTACCACCTAATATGGAAGAAATTCTTTGTTTTCTATAACAGTTTGGATAGAAAGAATGACAAAGAAAAGCAAGGAAACTAGGGTGTCGCATTGTAGCAAAAGTCCATCTCCCAAAGACAACGATTGATGACAAAGAAAGAGACCCTATCCCAATCATGTGGCAGCAAAAACCGAGTCAAAGATCCCATCTAATTAGCTGATAATCTTTGGCTGAACCCAGTAATTTTGAAGAAGAAACCAAAAAAGAAGGTGCATGTGAATACAGCAGCATATGCATGGATGATTGGTGAGATGGGTCCTCTTAATCTCAGTATTATAACATAACAAAAACAAAAATGCCCACATTGTTGTCACAGCTATTCATTTGACGACTGCCATAGGAAAGTGACAACCTCTCCTTATCCCCTCTCTCTCTCTCTCTCTCTCTCTCTCTCCTCACACACACACACACACACACGCACACACACCAGTCACATACTCACATGTGACTCCATGTGTTTCTCACTGAAGCTAGTTGAACTCATAAGCTCATATCTATTTCTCGGTGTGTCTTTCAAGAAAAACAAAAGCAAGACTACATAAATATTATGCAGGTTAAATTAAAGTTTTGATAATTATAATTTATATTTTTTAATTATTTTTTTATAATTTTTTTAAGTCAATCTTCATATTATCAAAGTTTTAAAAATAATTTTTGTGAATAATTTATATTATAACACCGTTATAATATTAATTAGTTAATTAATAAAATAAATATTTCTTTATTTAATATAAGTTTTTTATATGTTCAATTTCTTTATAAAAAGTTAAATAAAATGTTTATTCATTATAGTAAGTGTTTATTCATTTTAGTGGGTATTTATTTATTCTCAATAAATATTCTTTTGTCTAATAAATATTATTTTATATACTTTTTTTTTGTTATATAATACTTAGTAAAAATTAAATTAATAGCATTAAAATAAATATTAATGATATAGATTATTTTAAAAATATTTATAAGTGAAGATTGATTTAAAAAGCCATTATAAAAATTAAATTAGAAGTAAGTGAAAATTATAAAAATTAAAACGTTAATTTAAGCTATTATGTATTTCGTGTTCTAAATCTTGAACATGAATAGACTCAAATTCTTGCGTAAACTGACCGTCCATGAACCCAAACTTGAGTCTCGTGTTCTGAACAAAATGCAGTCATTTTTACTTTTTAATTTAAAAATAGCTCCGATACAAGGGTTTGTTTAGTACCTCAAAAAGATTGGACATAAAAAAAGACATTGTGGCAGTATGCATCCTAGGTAACCATCACATTAAATTAATCTTGCAATTTTTGGTATTGAACTTTAGAATTTTCAATTGCAATAATTGAGTAAAGAAAAGGGTTTATTTCTCACTTCTAAGATGATACGGGTAAATGTAACTTACGCACAATTTAAGTACACACCCATCATTTAATGCATATTATCCCACGGTTTTTAACATAAAATCAACTCTGCTGTTATTTAATTTACTTTTTCAAATTAAAGGTAGCGAAAAGTAGAGGTGTCAAAATGGATCAGTCTAATTCATTTGGGTCAATTTATTCCTGATCAGGTTATTTTTGGGTCGGCCCATTCGGGCCATATAAATTTTGGACTAATATTTTGTTAGCCCAACTCAGTCTATTTATTCTTATGTAGTGTTAAAAAAGTGAGCTATCTCGACCATTCAAGCCTCAAATTTCATTTTGGACATGTAAGTTTTGTTAGCAAGATTTTATTAACCCAACTCATCTATTTTGTCCTATTATTCGGTCACCCATCGACTCAAGACATTTTGACACTCCTAACAAAAAGTGACCTTCATGAGAGAGTTCATGGAGCGGAATCTAAATTCTACTGTACACTGTCACACTTAACTCCTTTTTCATTCCTCTTCTGCTTTCCCTCATAAATTTTTTATACATTCTTAAGGGTTATTTGGTATGAGAGTTGTTTTGCAGCGGTTATAGATCTATGGATTTGGAACAACTTGACTCACCAAAAGAGAATCTAAACATTATTGCATGTTTGAATATGTCTATTTGCTAGGCGTAACTCTCTCAAGAGATATGAATACTAATCATATCCCATATAAATAGGAGATTAATTACAGTGAATAATGGCCTCCCTAATTTCAGTCAACATCATTCGATTTTGATTGAATGCTTTGATTCTCAACACCCTAAAATGCTCTTATTTATGTCTTATAAGGTTTAAAAGGTATGCACCTAACATCCAATAATATAAATGGCATCTGAACTCAAAACGTCTTTACAAGATTCACTTCCTCGCACCATTACATCATTGCCACAAAGGCTTCCACCTTCAATTTCATGCTCAGGTAACTCTCATAATCTAGTTCTGAATAGAAGTAATAAGGGGTAAACCTTTAGGAGACTAAGTGTGTGTTTGGTTTGGCATTTGCCTCACCCAAACCCACATTTAACCTGCTTCAGCGTGATTTTGCCTTTTGGTAAACATGTTTGGTTATTTATTTGAAATCAACACTAAACTCATTTTTGATCTCTAACTCTTGAGTTTGCCCACAAAGAGATTTTTATCCTTAACATTTATTTTGTCAAATTCATTTTTGAGAAAAAAAAAATTTAAATATAAATTATGCTACTATAAATTCACTTTCAACTAAACTTAACTTTACAAAATTAAATTCACTCAAATTTTTATAAATTTTAATCTAAACACACACTAAATATTTAGGGAAAGAAATATGCTTGGTTGATTTGTAAAGAAAAGGTGAAAATTTAAGGAGAGTAATGTTTCCTTCAATTTTAAGAGTAATTTTTACCCCACTTTTGATTAAGGTAAAAAAATTTCCCCTACTCTTTCTCTTTTTCAACCTTTATCTCAAACACTCACGGCAACGTTTCTGCGTCTTCCGTTGTCTTTGCCATGGTGAACCTGACTCTGCTGGTCGAGTATTTTGCCATCGGAGCATGGCACCGATACCAGCAAACAGATCGGAGAATGTCATTAGTGAGACTCCATAGACACAGGCACATTTCACCTCCTTCTTCTCCTCCTCACTTCATTGACCTACACACCTCCCTCTTCCCATCACCTTCTATTGTCGAATCCCAAAATCCCCAACAACAATGTGCAGCAAAATCGAAGGACACATGCATAACAATGAGACTCCATAGAAGCCAACAGTGAAAGCTTTGACAATTGAGAACCTTTATTCCACTCATCACAACAATTCCTCGTTCGTGGTGAGATTGTCGGTCGTCGGCCACCGTAGATCCCCTGACGTCACCTCGCATTTCTCCTTCAAGATTTCCTTTCCGTTGATTTTGTGGTGTTGTTGAATGCCAATTTGAGAGAAATTGTCACTCTTGTTCTTTGCATCTCATGTGTTCGACAAAAGATCTCAATTCTTTTTTGTTTTGTTTTTTTAAATATATATTTTTTATGTACCAAACATCTTTCATTTTTAGGAGATAATGTTTTACTCCATTCATATTTCCTTCATGAAAATTGAAGTGAAGATTGATCATAAACTAAATCAAACCTGCACTAAAATTTGAAGAGTAGTGTTGCACTCGGATGGATGAAGTAGCATGGAAATGGTTCGACATGTTGTTTATCCGAAAGAAAAAAAAAAAAAAACAAAGAGACATCTCCTGTGTATATTTTTGTCCTCTCTTGAAACATTTTTCATCTAAAAATCAACGAAGGGTATCTGATACCATATTAAGTGTGACATATTGAGTGTGAAGGAATGAAGAAATGAGAATGAATGAAAATTGAATTTATTGCTTATTTAATGTACAGCTGATAGTATATGTACTGGTAACTGAAATGTAACTAACTATTGTAACTAAACTTCTAACTAATTAAACTGTCCTAACTAATTATCTGAAATGATAGCTAACAAATTGTATAAATACTGTGACAAAGAGTGAAGTACAAAATCGAATATGCAGATGAAATAATGGCCGTAAAACTATGCCATTTTAGCATATAATTACACACTAATTCTGAAAAAAAAAAATAAAATCAAATTCTAACTTTTGTAGACAATTTTTTCTTTTATATATACTGCTTCTTTCTTTTTCCTATCCATTTTCTAACCCTAACAAGCAGAGACGAATTTACAGGCCATTGGCCTCATCATGCCAACTTTCTTTTAAGTTACCAATATTCTAATTTACTAAAAGATAAAAATAATAAAGGTGAAAAGTTATATTTAATATATATTTAATAATTATTGATTTGATAAACATATTAATTTCATAATTTTAGCTCTTTTTCTATTATTTTTAACTTTTATACAATACATCCACTGGTTCTTTCTATTTTCAATTTCACTCTCTTCTTTTTTTTAAAATCTATATATAAAAATATTTTACTTTGCTAATAAGTTAGTCATGATGTAGAAGATATCACTAATGTGATGCATTTAATATTTAATATTTGTTTTTTTATTTTTTCTTTTTTTTCATAAATGTTCTTATAATAAAATTAAAAAATTCATTTTTCATGTTGTAATTATTTTAATAAATACAAGATGTAAATATAATGTTGATGAATAAATTAAATTTATATAATCATAGTATTTTTAAAATAAAATTTAATTATTAAATATAATACACTTGTTAAATTAAGAATACTGTATTAAAAAAAAAAAAATATTATACTTATAAAAAAACAAGATAATTAAGACTAAAATGTAAAATATAAATTTTATTATTCTAAAGTCATTTATTGATATATATTTGATAATATTATCGATGACTTTTGACCAGACTTTTTCTCAATCCGTACATGCTAACAGGCACGGCAATAATGGTGGCTTCGAGAAATCACCATGACCATCGTTAGGCAGTCTGCATCTGAAAGTGATTAAAATAATGAAAGGTGAGTGTCTACCGTGGCCTGGACATGCTTTTGAGGAAACTTGGGCTTGCGCTGATTTCCCTGAGTGGTTTGTCAGTAAATCTAATTAGGTTGTAGGCTGAGGCCCCTAGTATGGCCCCAAGAAAGGGTCCAACTATATAAAGCCAGAATCCATCGAAAATGTGCATCACCACAGCAGGTCCAAGGCTTCTGGCTGGGTTCATAGACGCTCCTGACACAGGCCTGCATGCCATTATTAAACTTAGGTTAAAATGGTATTATGGACTTATGGAATATATATAACAATAGTTAATAATATAATTTAGTGTTGAATTACCCAGCAATGAAGACGTCTATTAAGACTGTCATACCAACAGCAATCCCTGCCAATTCTCCAATCTGTTAAAAAAAATTAAGAAAAAAAAGAAACTTGAGCTATTTCATATTGCCAAAAGCCAAATGATAAGGTATTTAGAATATCTAAATATCATACATTTTGATAAATGGTATATATTTAAAAAGTTAATTGTTAGAAAAGAAATGTTATATGAATACCATTATCTTTATATCGAGATTCGTCCAATAATCATCCACCATATTATAATAGACACTATAAATGCTAATAGCTTCAAATGAGGATGACATGGGTGTTAAAACAAAAAGAAATGCAAGAAAAACGAAATCTAAAGTAAAATGAGTATACTAACTGCTCTATTGTCTGTGGAAACCGCAGAGACAACAAACATCAAGAGAAATGATGTGAGGATCTCCAAGACAAAAGATTTAATATGGGCTCCTACTGGTACCGTTCCAAAATAAGTACTCTCATCTAGATCATCATAGAGAAGGTACAATGTCCCACTAGCAAGGAGAGATCCTAGCACCTGCGCAATAAGGTACAGAGGCACCTGCAGCAGTCGTGCATATATACAGCTTCAGATTAAACCAAATGCAACAACGTACTGAAAATTACAGATTTTTATCTCTTGTCAATCTTCTTTTTCTTTAATAATGTGGGGTGTCAAATTGACAACTCTATGAACAAAAACAACAGTACTATTGACCCCCTATCTGATTAAAATGAAGGTTAAACTATATTTTTTATTTTAATATGTGATATTCGTTTTTTAATTTTTTTAATTTTTTAATTTAATCTTTATATATATAATTAATTTTAATTTAGTGTCGTTGTTATAATACTGTTTATTAGAGTTATAATATAATAAAATATAAGGATCAAATTAAAAATAAATACTAAATATAAAGACAAAAATATATATAATTAAAATATATTTTTAATCTTTATATATCACATTTATTTTTAATTTAATTTTTATATTTAACAATAAATTAGTTGCTACACTCAAGATGTTATAACAATTGACAATAAGATTAAATTAATAGTGATTGTACATATAAGAATTAAATTAAGTTTTTAATATAAAAATTAAATTAAAAAAAATGTCACATATAGTTACTAAGAATATATTATAACCAAAAATTAAAATTAAAAACAATTGACACCATATCATAATCATAATATATATAAAATAATAATTAACCTAGTTGAAAACGAGTGACTGAGTGAGTTCATCAAGTGATCAATAACATGCCTGTTTCAGCGGGAAATGACGATAGATGGCGAAGCTGACGGTGACTGCCGGATTAAAATGAGCACCGGAGATGTGACCAAGAGCATAAACCAAGATCATTACTGTTAGACCCCATACCACACAAATTCCAGGAAATGTTATGGTCCCTTTACTCCCTTCCAATTTATTCAAAACCACCACGCTACACCCTGAAAATATTAAGAAGTATGTCCCAATCACCTCTGCAATTACCTGTTACACACAGATTTTATTCATTATTTGTTTTGGTCATCAGTAGTAACTACGAAATTCAATTCACTCTAAGCAACACATAGCATGCATAAATTAAATGAAAATTATGTATTATTAGAAGTAATGTTAGTATAAACTTGAGTTCATAATGAACATTGTACATGATAACATATTTATCTTTAAAAATATAATTTAAAATTATAAATATATACATATTATAAAATTTAATAATAAATATACCACTACATATAAAATTGATTATTAACTCAAATTTATTCTAACATTACTCTATTATTAGTGGAAAAGTTATTTGAAACTAACTCTAGACATGTTGCGAATGCAGATATGCATGTACCTTCTGTATGATTTGAACTACCTCAGGAGAACCGCAAAACCCCGAGTCCCTTTGTGACTTAACTCCTCCTTCTTCCATTTTAGTGATCTCGTTTGTAGACATGTTTACCTAAATTACATAAACTTACCGTTTCTTTTCCCTTTTTTTTTTTCGTTTCCGTTTGATAAGAAGAGTTTTTTCTGTTCAGAAGATGATTGATAGTTTCTGCTTGCAATCAAAACAGACTTATTAATAAGAAACAAATGCGGATATTGGTGGTTTAGCTGTTTTCAGGAGCAACCAATGGAGGTAAAAGCTTTCATACTCGCCATTATGCCTTTAACGGAAATAACTAACACAACTTCTCCTTCATTCAATACTGTACACATGTCAGTATAGCTAAATATAAATCATCAGATTCAATTTGAAAACTATAAAGTAATTTGAACTGTTGGGTGTAGTGCACCCAAAATTACTCCATTTATTTTCTAGTCTTAGTTAATCTTCGAATGTAAAGACTAAAGAGAATCAAAGTCGTGTAATAACACTCTTATTTAGCTATTATCACTCCTCTTTAATTAACTTATTTTACATTTTTAAAAAACCCTTTTATTAAATATTAAATATATAGTTGAATTTAACACATTCATTAACTTATAAAAGATGTTTTAGAAAAATGAAAAAAATTAATTAGGCAAGAATGATAAAAAACAAATAGGAGTAATGATAAGAGAATATATCTTGCTTTTTTTTTCGATATTTTATCCTCAAAAGTTATCTTGAGCCAGAGAATTATATCTCAATTTGTTTTAAAAAATATATTATGTTAGAAACTATCAGATTTAGAAGTATAGTTGTGTCATGTCAATGTATCATTACAACTTTTTACTATATTTTAAAAGTCGTTACCACAACTTAAATCATCAGAGTTATTTTTTATTTTTTCTCTTTTTTTTAATGCATTATCAAATTTATTTTCTATTTATCCACAAGGGTGGCTCAAGTGATAAATATACTTGAGCTCAATAGTTGAAGGTCCTATAATAATAATAATAATATAATAATAATAATAATAATAATAATAATAATAATAATAATAATAATAATAATAATAATAATAATATAATAATAGTAATAATAAAAATAAAAGTTTCTTTTGTAATCCCAAACTCCAATTCAATTTAACCTCAAAGGATTGAATTTAGTGATAAACGAACATGTGATATATGGGTAAGTGCATAGTCACGTGTTCGAATTCTAATTACATTAATTTCTTGTGATTTTTCAATTCAATTTTATCTCAAATGATTGAATCTAGTGATAAACGAGTATGTGATGTATGGGTAAGTGCATAATCACATGTTCGAATTCTAATTACATCAATTTCTTGTGACTAAGTCACAAAATATTTTTATAAATTTTTTAATCTCGTCGTAAATGACCTACTTTTGATTGAATCGAAGTGGTAGATTAATTGAAATACGCATAAATTGACTTAGATAACATTTGACCGCAATAAAATAAAACAAGTTGGAATTTTTTTACATCTTTTTTTAAAATTCAAATCATGTTAAATTTTATGAAATTATGAGATTACAAAAATCATAAATTTTGATTTTATCTCATTCTCTATTTTTTTTCACCAAATAAAACTTTCACTTGCAAAAAGCAAAGCTAAGACATAATCGCACAGAACATCCTTTGGTATAGTTTACAAAATGGTTAGAACCCAAAATTTTATTCTTCCAAACTCTCGTCTATATGATTTATTCTTGAGGCCCAACAAAATGTTTCATTTTATTTTTGTGAGCCCTGCATATAATGTGAACTAGTCGTCTCAATCACTCTGAGAGGCTTCATGATGAGAAATTGGGTTTTTTGAGGTCAGGTCTATAGTATTGGCTTGGGATGGAAAACTATAGAATTACCCGTGGAAAACTATAGAAGCAGTATCTTATACTCTATTTCATTTCAAAAGGATCATGATCCTCTCCTATTGGTCAAAAATAAGATAAGATTTTATTAGCTCAAAATACATGTTTAAACTTATATACTGCATGTGATATGTGTAATTTTTTTTTTATAACATATCACATGCAGTATCTATAAAATTTACCCTTTACAAAGAATAAAACATCTCCTATAATAGGAAAGGATCCGTTTCCGTTTCAAAATATTTGTCTCCTTTTAAATAATAAGTATTTCAATCTTTGCCTGAGAATGTGGTTTGAGATGTGCAGTCTGACCATGTCGTACACCTCCACGTCAGTTAGTCATAGTGGTCCATCAGTTGAAGATAGAACCGAAGTATTTACAAAAATACTCTATCACTCAAGTAATCTAAGAGTGAAATGAGAGATAAGAATAAAGATATGAAGAGAATATACTTGATATACTCCTTAGTGTATTATTAAATTGAGGGTGAGACTTCTATGGCCTAAGATAACGGGTCATGTGCATGTTAGTGGACTTGGGTCCATTAAGGATATACGGTCCACAGCTCCTAACTCTTTAGTTGATAAACTTAGTGCGTTAAGTATCTAAAATAGAGCAGTTAAAATGAACTAAGCTTGATGGGGTAGGCTAAATAGTCTTACAAAATGAACGGGTTAGACTAATAAAAGTGAATAAAAAATTAGAAATGACCCGAATGAGTCAAACCCGAACAGTTCGACCCGACCTGCATTAATAACACTACATTAAGTCTGGTTGGGCTGGGCTAGACCAACAAAATGTCAGTCCGAAACTAACATGGCTCGATCTGGCCTGACCCGAAAATGGCCTGATTCGATCTGGCCTAACCCGAATAGGCCAAACTAGCCGATTTTGACAACCCTAATCTAAAGTATATAAATTACAATATCAATGAAATATTTACTACCCAATAATTTAAGTATACTTGATTTCATTGTAGTAATGAACAAGATCAAATTTGGATGGACTAGGAGTCCAAAAGAGACATAAATATACATAAGCCCCAATAGGGGTCCAATAAGGTTTATTCATTTTATTAGTTGCTTAAGAAAATTAATTAGACTAATTTTTTTTTAACTCTATGCTAGTTTCTTGGTATCTCCACCAAATAGAATGAGAATGAGTCAAAGAGCATTAATAGAATGCTAAGGTGGTGTTGGGTTTCTAATTTCATTTCTAGTTGATATGTTTTAACTCATATTTACAAAAATGCAACATTGTTATCATTTTGTTTTCTTTTTTCAAACTTTTGTCAAAGAAATAGTGAAAATAAGAAAATGTTATTTTCACTATTTCATTCATAAAAGTTTGAAATAAGAAACAAAGTGAAAAAAATGTAACATTTTTGTAATTATGAGTGAAAATATATCAATTAAAAATGAAAAGAGAAAACAAATTAAACACCCCTAATTATTATGAGTATTTCAATACAAGATAATTTAGTAAAATGCAATTATATTATCCTATAATTAAAACTATTTAATACTCCTTCCGTTTCATAATATCTATCGTTTAAAGTTTTTGCATAAAGATTAAGAAATCTATTAATTACTTTCAATTTTAGAGAAATATAATTACATTTGACTAAATTATCCTCTCACTCTATTAATGCTCCATTTAGTAGAGATACTAAGAGATAAATATAAAGTTAAAAAAAATTAATATGTTCTTGGTTTTCTAAAGTGACAGATAAAATGAAACAAATTTTTTTCTCTAAATCGACATATAATATGAAATGGAGGGGATACTTTTTTAATCCTAATAATCTTATACAATTACCTTAAAAAATAAATATTTTGAAACATATGAAGTATAAATAAGAGTGAACACTAAATCTTGTACCTGATAAAAACTTTGTCCCCTATATTAATCTATGAGAAATGAAAAACCCACAACTTGGTCTATCAGAATCTCAAAAACTTGGTCAAATTAGTCTTTTTTTATCGGACACTTTAATCCTTATTAGGGACTAATTTGACCTAGTTTTTTAGATTCTCAAGGATCAAATTGAGGTTTTTCATTTTTTATGAACTAATATCGAAGACTAATTTTTTTCAAGGATGAGATTGAATGATCACTCTCTAAATAAATAAGGCTTGATGTATTGGCTTAAAATCACTGACGAAGAGAGAGTAGCGTTGGGCTACTGCGATGGTCTAGGGAGGAGGACTTGTAACGTTATCCATTCAATAGTTGTTATACTAAGAAGAGGGCTTGCAATTTTTTTTTCTTTTAGTGAAAATTGATATATTTTAGAAGAAGGTCTATGGGAGGGTTTATACTTTACAACTTTGTTTGCCCCTTTACAGTGTGATCCCAACATGGCTTACATAAGAAAAAAATTAGAGTATCAAATTTATTTAAAAATAAAAAAGTATTTTTATTTATCAAAACTTTCCAGCAACTAAAAAGAAGGCTAGAGAAAAAGAATTGAAACCAAAGAGCATGCAGCTAAAGCATGTCAAATGGCTAAAATATTCTTCATTACGTGACAAACTTGGACAAATTAAGAAAATAATGCATTATTGACTTATCAAGCATTACACCTTCAGGGATACTAAGTTTTGTGTGTGTTTTCCATTGATACTGGACTCGCCTAAAGAGAAGAATGTGTATGTGGCTGTGTGTAAAGATATCCATGATTAAGGGCTGCACCTCGTTCACTCTAAGGGAGGCATTAGCTATAAGAAAATAATAGGATAGAAGAACGATTACATTTAATTAATATGAGTTACAAACTTGTATATATACAATTGAATGAATAAATTTGAATACAAGAAAAAATTGAATTTGAAACAAACTATAGAATCTTCTTACGGATTAGGGGAGAGAGAAATAACAAACATATGTACAATAAAATAGGAAAAAGATAATATTTGTTAGCTAGGTGGTTACACCAATACACCCCCTAAGATGGTGGTGGGAGGAACAACACCAATCTTAGACTTTAGGAAGTGGTGTTGTGGCTCAGAGAAAGGTTTGGTGAGCAAATCAACTAGTTGATGACTTGTTGGGACATGAGTGACACACAGAACCTTGCTAGTAACTAAGTCACGAACAAAATGGTAGTCAATGGAGATGTGCTTCATGCGGTAGTGGAAGACTGGATTTGCACAAAGATACGTAGCACCAATGTTATCAAAGAGAATAGTGGGTGACCCATTGATTTTTATGCCAAGCTCTTGAAGAAGGCTTTGAAGCCAGAGAATCTCGTTGTGGTGGATGCAATTGTTCGGTAATCAGCCTCCGTAGAGGAGCGAGCATCTGAACTCTACTTCTTGCATGGCCATGATATTGGATTGGAACTAAGAAATGTTATATAAGTTGAGGTGGATTTGCAATCAGATGTATCTCCAGCCCAGTCAGTACCATGAAATGCAATTAATGTGAGATTTTTGTCATCAATTAAATGAAGACCATGATCTATTGTGGACTTGAGATATCAAAGAACCTGCTTTAGAGCTTGGAGATGGACTGATATCATAACTCGTTAAGAGAGGAGTGTTAATAGGCTTGGCTCCGTCCATTTTCGCACGTTCAAGAATTGTGTGTATATAATGATGTTGAGTCAAGAACAATCCCTTAGATGTAGGAATTAGCTCCACACCTAGAAAAAGACTTGGAAGGCCAAGGTTCTTGAGAGAAAACTAATTTGGGATAGCATTCTGAAACTTCTTAAGAAATGATTTGTCATTACATGTTAGTAATAGGTCATCAACATATATCAGAAAATAAGCAATAACAAAACCGTCTTATTAATAAATAGAAAAGTATCAAAACGAGAGTTGGTGAAACCAAAGGATACTAAGAATTGCTTCAACGATTGATACCAAGCCTTTCGGGTCTGTTTAAGATTATAGAGGGCATTTTTGAGCTTGCACACATGGTTTGGAAAACTTGTATGAATGAATCCCACTGGTTGTGTCATATAGACATCTTCTGATATGGTGCCATGAAGGAAAACATTATTAACGTATATTTGAATGATAGGCCACCAATGGGAGAGAGCAAGGCATAAAACAAGCTTTATCGTTTGTGGCTTTATAACTGGACTAAAGGTATCTTGAAAGTCAATGCTTGGTCTTTGGTGGAATCCTTTAGTAACCAGCCTGCCCTTGTAATGAGATATGGTTCCATCATGATTTCTTTTAATTCAAAATACCCATTTATTGATAATGACATTAAATGAAGATTGAGGAGGGACAAGATCCTATGTGCCATTATTCATAAGTGCATTAAACTTAGCAGACATGACTTTTCTCCATTTAATAGATTTCATCGTTTGAGAAACACATGTTGGCTCCACAGAAAGAGGTAAAGGATATTTAGTGACATGAAAAATTTGTTTACGTTTGAAAATTCCTGACTTAACTCTTATGATCATGTGGTGAAAAGGGAGATAAGTAGTGGATGAGCACCCAGGAGGAGTTGATATCGCAAAAGGTTCAAAGGAAGTGTTTGGGCTATGTGAAGTAAGAGAGGAATTAGCAGGTAGTGGTAGGGAAAAGGCTATGTGTCTAGTAACGGGTTGGCGTTAGAAGGATGAGTTCGGTGAGATTTGGTGTGTAGGACGGTGTGGTTGATGTTGTAGGGATGGGAGGCATGAGATAAGGCTTGTAGTTTGGGTAGGTTCTAAGTTATTGTGATTTGTGTGAGAATTGCATGGAGTTTGGGACGTGTTTTATGGTGAGGTGTTGGAAGGAAGTTGATAAATGTTGTTTGAATTTGAGGGCAACAGATGAGAAGTGGTTTGAATTAAAAAAGAAGAGATAAGGTTGGATGAGATATTATTCGATGTGGGGTAGGATGTGAGTGAGAATTTGGTGAAGTATTTGGGGTGGAAATTCACACGTTGGTCGGGATGTGAGGTTAGAGTTGGTACAGTTGTGATATGTTTGTGAGTTGAGTGAATCTTGTGTAGGGTAGGGAGGATTTAAATGTGGGTGAATTATTGGAAAGTTATTGAAAGTTTTGTATGACTAGACTTTCATTGGCAGGTGTGGTAATTATGGAGGAAGGATGAAGAAATGACAAATTTGTTGGGTGAATTTGGTTGGAGGCATTGTTGTACATGTTAGTAGTTTTGACTGGGGCCACATGAGAAATTAAGTGATTAGAAAAATTAGTTTGTGGAGAATCAGTTGAAGTAGGCCCCATAGACATAGAGGAACTAAAAGGAAAGACATCTTCAACAAATTGCACATGTCTTGACACATGAATTTTGTTATTGGAAGGATTGAAGCATATATATGCACTTTTTGACGAGCTACAGCCAAGAAAAACACAAGGGTGGGACCGAGAATGAAGTTTAATGGGAAAATATGGTTTGAGCCATGGATAACAGAGACACCTAAAGACATTGAGTATTGTGTAATTTGGTTATGAATGGAAGAGAGTGGTAAAAGGACATTTCATTTTTAGTGTAGGGGTCGAAGGATGATTGATGAGATAAGCTGCAATTTGAAGGGCATATGACCCAAATTTATGGGGTAAGGATGCAGTGTATAGTAGACAACGAGCAGTTTTAGTAAAATGTCTGTGTTTACATTCAGAAAGACCATTGTGTTCAAGTGTATGAGAAGGAGTAGTGAGATGAGAAATGTCATGAGATTGAAGAATTGATTTTAATTTAACATATTCTCCGCCATTATTAGTGTAGAGGGTTTTAATTTATGATTGAGTTAGTTTTCAACAAGTTCTTTGAAGGTAATAAATACTTGAAAAACGTCATATTTAAGCTTTAATGGATATAGCCAAATATAACACGAGAAACGATCAATAAAGATAACATAATATTGAAAACCATCAATAGAAGAGACATGAGCAGGGCCCCAAACATTTGAGTACACAACATCCAAAGGATAATTGCTAGATAGACTACACTCATTAAAAGGAAGTTTGTGACTCTTATTTGACAAACAAGAATTACAAAGGACACGACTTGATGATGAAAATGGTAGATTAGATGTATGGAGAACATGATGAAGAGTGTGATGAGCTGGATGACCGAGACAATGGTGCCATTGTTGAAAGGTAGATTGAAGCTGGACATGGGCGGCTTGTGTTTGGTTATTCATGAGTTTTGGAAGCTTGTAGACATGGTTGTCATTTGGGCTGCGAAGCAACGTCTTCCCGGTGCTCAAAGACTTCACCTCAAAAAACAAAGGAAAGAATTCAATAGAGACATTGTTGAGTGTATAATTGAGAAACTGAAACCAAATTCTTAGTAATAGAAAGAACACAAAGAACATTGGATAATTTAAAAGACTGGAAGATAGTTGAAATAAATGTGAAGTCAATATGTGATATAGGAAGAGTAATACCATTAGCCACTCTAAGATAGTCATTACCACCAAATTCCTCTTTTAGTAAGAAGTTGCTAAGATCATTTGTGATATGATAAGAAGCTCAAGAATCCAAAAGCTAAGATTGATCATGAGAAGGAGAGGCTTGAACAATATTCACTCGAGGAGAGGATCTTATGCAAAGGTGTTTTTGAAGAATATAACACTTATCTGCAGCATGGCTTGTCTTCTTGTAGAATTGACAGGTAACTGAGTTTGTTTTCTTGATAGGATAACCAATAAAAGGAGTGGGAAGAAGAGGAGCATTGTTGTCCTTGGAATTACGGTGGGCAAACTATGCCGTGATATGAGCACTTGAGGATAACTGATCTTTACATTGAAGATAGATCTTAAAGTCTACAAGTTTATCAAACAATTCATCAAAGAGATATGAGACTCTCTTGTATACATGACAGTATTGAATTATCGAAAGGTAGGACACCATTGAGAGTGTGAATGACAAGATTTAGATCATTCATAATGTGGCCAATAAGTGATAATTCATCAACAATGCTCTTAATGGAGTGCAAATAGTTGATGACAGAAGAAGAACCCTTGGTGAAAGTGCTAAGACACTCTTTCAGAGAAATGATTCGCGACTAAGAACGACTGGCATAGGCACATTGAAGCCACTTCCAAGCTTCAGCATATGTGTTAGTAAACGCTATGACATCACGAGCATCTGCCTTACATGATCCAAGAAGAGTGAGAAATAAAAGTTGATCATGACGAACCTAGTAAGAATGTGTAGGATTTTTGGTTGGAGGACATGGGTTGGATCCATCAACATAGCCAAATAAATTATGTCTAACAAGAAGAGAGCAAATTTGCATGTATCAGGCAGGGTAATTGTTTCCAGCAAGTTTGATGGGTAATTGGACATCATTAAAGTGAACAAGGTATTTGAACATGATCAAAGAAGAGTGAGAAATAAAAGAGTTGATTATCACAAAACACAAGAGTTGATTATCAGCTTGATTATCACAAAACACAAGAGTTGGACTAATGGCAACTTCGAAATCAAGCAGTAATGTAGTGATCCATGTTATTTCACTAGTTATACTTGCCAAAGCTCTATATTCTGCCTCTGCAGAAGATCTTGACACTATATGTTACTTTTTTTATTACCATGAAATTAAGGAATCTCCTAAGAAAACACAATGACCAGTAGCTGACCTTCTTGTGTCAACACAATTCTTCCAATCTACATTTGCATATACTTTAAAGTGGTGGGATGAGGATGAAGAAAACAATAACCCTTGTATTGGAGAAGATTTCAGGTACATCAAAAAGTGATGAACTGCATCTAAATGAGGCCCTCTTGGTGCAGCCACGAACTGGCTGAGTATGTTTATAGCATAACATATATTAAGCCTTTAAATTGTTAAATATAAAAGTCTACTAATTAGCCTTCTGTATTGAGAGTCATTTAACAAAGGATCACCATCAGATGAAATTAATATGAGATTATGATCCATAAGTAATGAAACTGGTTTGCAGTCAAGAAAACCTATGTCCTCAAGTAGTGTTAAAGTATAATTCCTTTAAGATAAGTAAGTTCCTTGTTTAGATTGTGCAATTTCCAAACCAAGGAAATATTTCAGCTGTCTAATGATTTTTAACTTGAACAACAGCTGCAAAATGGTTTTAACATGATCAATGGTAGTTGAATTCTTGCTAGCTATGATAATGCCATCTACATAGACCAGAAATGCTACAAAAGATTGACTTAAACTAATGGTGAACAAGGAATAATTTGATTTGGACTGCTTGAAGCCATGTGGTAGCAAGGCAAAAGAGAATTTATCAAACTACTACCTAGAAGCCTGCCTTAGACCATAAATGGATTGATTGAGCTTACAAGCCATATTCTCCCCCTCAACTTTGTAGCCAAGTGGTAATTCCATAAACACTTCTTCAAACAAATCACTATTAAGAAAAACATTGTTAATATCAAGTTGAAGTAGCTGCCAACCTTTTATGGCAGCCAAGGTCAGTAGTAACATGTCAGTAGTCAACTTAGCTACAAGTGAGAAAGTGTCTGAAAAATTCACCCCAGCTTGTTGAGTGTATCCTTTGGTTACTAATCTGACTTTGAGCCTGTCAATGTTGCCATCAACTTTTCTTTTTAATTTGTAAACTCATCAGTAACCAATGGTATGCTTGCCTTTTAGGAGAGGAACAAATTCCCAAGTATAATTAGCTTTCATGGCTGAAATTTTTTCCTGCATCGCTTTTTACCACTCAGGGTATTTGGCATCTTGATGGTAAAATTATGGCTCATTCACACTGGATACCTGTATGATAAAGTTCCTATAACTAGGAAAAAATCTTGCATATGATATATGATTTGTTATGGGATATGGAGAGACAATATTGCAGTGAAACTGTTAAAGATATGAATGGGGTCTAGAAGTCATAGAAGATCTTCTTGCAGGTTGAACAGAATGTGAATTAGAATTTGAGTGAGAAGAATCAAGTTGAATAGGTTCTGTTTAAACTGGAGGATTAGGCTGAGAAGGTTGTACAGGTTCTGTATGAACAAGTTGGGTTAGATAAGAAACAGTTTCAGGTACTGAGATAGGAATCACCACATACATAAAAGGATCAACTGAAAGGTTAGATGGTATCAAAGTATGAAAAAGAAAAGTGGTTTCATGAAAAACTACATCCCTAGAAATAAAGTATTTTCTAGTTTGTAGATTGTATAATTTGTACCTTTTATATCCAAGTGGATAACTAACAAAAACTGATGGAATAACTCTTGGGGTAAACTTGTCTCTTGTAGAAATAAGAGTAGAAATAAAGGTTAGACAACCAAATACCCTAAAGTCTGAGTAATTTGGATCCTTGTTGAGCAGAAGTTGGTATGGACTGCTATGTTTTAGCAATGGTGTTGAAGTTCTGTGAATCAGAAAAACTATTATTTTTAAACAATCACCCTAAAAAGAAAGCGGAATTCTTGAATGAAAGTATAGAGTTCGAGCAACATTCAACAAATGTTGATGTTTTCTCTCCACCACAACATTCTGTTGAGGTCTCTCCATACAGCTGAATTGATGTAATGTACTATTGCTAGCTAAAAAATCAGTTCATTGCTGCTCCTTCACATTATCTAATCTTAATTGTTTGACAGTTGTATGAAAATGAGTTTCCATAAAGGAAAAAAATTGTTTGACCAGTATTGATGCCTCAGATTTATTCTTCATCAAGTATATCTAAGTGAATCCAGTGTTGTCACCTACTAGGGTAAGAAAATACTTCTTCCCATCATAGGTTGAAGTATGATAAGCCCATCAAATGTCACAATGTATCAAATCAAAAGGTGCAACAACAAGATGATTATTAGAAATGAAAGTTAACATTTTCTGTTGGGATAATGGACAGATATGACAAGAACTACTAGAGTAAGAACTAGGAATGGAAAAATGAAATTTATGATTCAAAGTTTGTAAACATTTAGGAGAAATATGTCCTAATCTAGCATGACAACGGAATATGATACTAAATTATAAACAAAATTATTTGTAACATAAATAGAACTAATAGAATCTAGAGTTCTTGAACCAAATCACCATTGCCAATCCACCTCGAGAGATTGTTGTCCTGTATGAAAAATAACATATCATTAAAACTAATTGATAATTGAGAATGAAGTAGCAAAACACTCATTGAAATGACATTGACATGAAAAGAATGAATGTACGAGACATTATAGAAAACAAAATCAGAATCAAGACAAACTGTTCCTATAGAGTGAACTGAAATAATAGACTTTTCAGGCAACGTGACTTAAGAATTAGAACTTGTAGTATGATTTACAAAATATTCTAGAGAACAAGCAATGTGACTTGTTGCTCCAAAATCTAGGATCTAGTACTGAGAAAAATCAGACATCACAGAAAAAGAATAAGATAAGGAAGACAAAACCATACCCTCAGAATTATCTCGAGTAGATGGATTAGAAATTGGTTTGGCTTCCTGAGACATTTAGGATGACGACAATGAGATTAACTACTTGTATTTCGCTGTCGTTAGCATAGAAGAAACACCTGAAGATGAAGTTACAGAATCTGTGACTTGATGCACAGTTGTAGAACCTGAGGATTTCTTGGATTTGTATCTAAGTGGATATCCATGAATGCGGTAACATTTGTCTATTGTATGCTCAATCAAACCACAATGAGTACATGTAGGACAATTTTTTTTTTTACCATTCTTGGATTTGCAGTCTATAGCAGCTTTTGAATTTGCTAATTTTATATAAAAAACAACTTGAGAATCAAGACTTTGAACAGATGTAGCACTAATATCATGTTGCCTCTCATCTTGAACAAGTAAAGAATATACTTTCATGATAGATGGCAATGGATCCATCAAGAGAATTTGATTGCGAACCTAAGCATAAATGTCATTTAGTCCCATGAGAAAAACAAGAATAAATTCTTGTTGAGCATGATCCATTAGTGATCTAGCACCACCACATGTGCAATTACAGCTTGGGCGAAAATCATTGAGTTCCTCCCAAATTATTTTCAGCTTGGTAAAGTACTGATTCACTGTCAAGGAACCTTGTTGCAGATTAATTAAATCCTTTTTCAATTGATAAATTCTTGGAGCATTTTTCTGCTGAAATCTCACCTTTAGATCTAGCCAAGCTTAAGCTGCAGAATCAACATAAATGATACTTGCCACAATTTCTTTTGAAACTGAATTGAGCAACTAAGAGCTAACAATATTGTTGTTTAGTTCCCAAAAATAAAGAAGCTGCAAATCCTCATTTGCAGGTTTGGAAATTGTGCCATTGACAAAGCCAAATTTGTTCTTGGCATTCAATGCCATTTTCATGGATCTGCTCCATGAGTTGTAATTCTCTCCTGGCTGAGAAACTAATATCAAGCCACGAGAATTAGAAGGTTGAATGAAGAAAGGATTGGAAGAATAATCAATGGAAGATTGAAAACGTGCCATGAGAATCAATCAAGAAACAAAATTCTGATAGAAACAGGGAAAATTATGATTTTGATCAAACTCAAAATTCTAATTTTGATCAAACTCGAAATTTTAATTTCGATCAAACTCAAAAATTATATATGTGATAGAGAAGAATGAAGAACAAATAGTGTCTAAGGAATTAGTTATCTACTGATATCATATTAAGAAAGAAACTCATCTTACCTGAATTAAATTGCAAAATGTGTATTGAATAAAGAATTAGCAATCTGTTGTACTTACACTATAACAACTTAACTAACTTTGCTGAAATAAAATAGCTAACTGTAACTAACTAAAACAACTAACAAACTATTTTAATAACTAAATGACTAGTATACATACAAAAGCTAAAACTGCTCATTCTATCAAATCTTTATTCTTGGATGAGAAAGTGAAAACATATATATTTGAACCGAATATCACACGAGAGCACTTGAGTAATCGCTTAATTCAAGCAATAATGCATCACAAGTGAAGGTCAGCACTAGAATTCATGGTCGGTGACCATGAGAAAATGATGGAAGACTATTTTTTAGTTAAACATGGTGTTTATATGTACTCAAATTATTATTTAATATGTATAAAATTGTACAAATTATCATAAAAATATACTAACTTTTAAATATATTTTTATATATATTAAATAATAATTTAAATATCTAAAAAATAATATAATAAATTATACTTATTTAAGAATATTGCTAGAACTAGAATAATCTACTAATAAGTGGTCGATACAATACTTACAAAATATAGAATCATTAATTACAAGCTCTGGATTGATGTGTAACCCACTTACCTTGCCTATAAATAGGCATAGGCCTTTGCTATCACTATTTTGTATATTGAGAAAGAATAATAATGGTCTTATATTTTTAAAAAAAGTGTAAGTACTGTATATATTTTTTTAAGGGTGTGTGATTAAAAGAAAAAAAGTGATAAAAAAATAAGTATGATAAATGATATTAAATTGAGTATGAAAAGAAATGTATACACTGTTTAGGATAAGAAAATCGATGTTGATTGAGAAAAGAAGCAAGGACTAGGAGTGAACAACTGAGAAAACGTAAGAAGTAAAGAGGAGTGTAATAGAAAATGTGAGATAAGCAACACTAAGTGTGAGGTGTCTAAGCAAATATAATCTTATATTTTATAGAGAGTTATTATCTTTTAAAAGTGTCAGTAATAGAAAAATAAAGTTTATTTTTTTTAGAGTATTTTTTATTTAATAAGTAAAAAATTAATATATCAAAATGCAGCTAGACGCTTAAAGAATTTATTTTACATACACTAGTTACTCACTGTGCACTCAATAATAAATGCCACATTTCACACACAATGATAAAGTATAACTCAAGTGGTAAAAGTGAAAAATATCAGCCCCAAAAATGATGAAATATGACTCAAAAACCCGCTTCCTTCCGAGTCTAAACATGCTGGCAACTCCATTTCAAATTAAACACATTCAAATATTGTTGTGCAAATGCACTTGTTAATAAATGGGATCTAACTCAGCAACATTGCAATAAGCTCGCCATGTAGAAAAACACCTAGATGACCTATTGGTTTTCAACCACACAAAATCATAATTTCTTTTTTTTTTTTTATCTCTTCGGAACAAAAGCACAATTTCTAGTTTCTCATTCATTTTCTTTTTTCATATATCCCAGACACTATTGGTTTTAGGCCAACAGCTTTATACATTAAGAACACAATGGTTCAAATTAAGACATGGGCCGGTTTAGACTACAACAGTTTAACTTTTTTAGGCCCTTTGGACAAATATAATTTGGGCCCATTTTCGTCTCTAGTATGGACTTCTTCACTTCAATAGACTAGGCCTTGCCTAAAAAAAAAAAAAAGAAAAACAGACTAGGCCAGTCCGTATACTATTTTAATACTTTATTAATTATTAATTTAAAAAAAGAGGGTGAATACATATTATTGACATGAACCATCCAATCACCAAAAAAAGAAAATAAAATTAAAGAGAGATAGAAGTTTTGGTTTGTAGAGGATCTAACGATTTTCTTCCCTTTTTAATATATATTTTTCATTTTCATTGTCCTTGTCAAACTCAACCTGGCCCCTTTAATGGTCCCAGGCACCACCAGTCCACACCACCCCATGCGGTTCATGTCCGTGGTTCACCCTACAAACACCATCACCTCTCTCCCTCTGCTTTGATTGGTTTTTGTTTGCATTCATTTACTCTTTTTCTGAAGCACCGCTTCAATATTTTTGGTCCAACCCCGCCCCCCGGCACGCCTCCCCCCAAAAACCTTTTCTCCCTTTCTTTCAACTTGTGCATAATATTTAATAGAAAAATATTTTATCTCTTATTTAATTTTTTATTAATTTTTTTAATTATTAAATAAAAAAATATTAAATATTTTTATATTTTTAAAATATTAAATACATTTATTTTTTATTTAATATTAAAATAATTATTAAAATAATTGAATAAGATAATATAATATTATTCTAGATAAATTTTTACTTAAACCATTACACGTGATAGTTAGTGACATTTAAATCAATTAAGTTTGATATTTTTATAGAAAGACTATAAAATTAATTATAAAACACAAAAATTTATAAAAATATTAAATCTTAATTGACTTAATACACTTAACTGAATACTCATAATTTAAGTAAAAATCTTTCCATTACTCTATTCAATATCTTATCCAGAAAACGATGTTATGGAAAAATATACACATTTTTTTTTTCACCTGAATAAATTCTATACCAAAAATATTGTAACAGCTGGTTAGACAGATTTAATGCTGAAAGGGTTTTTGTATTTCGTATTACATATTCGAATGCGTGCTGTACTTTCATTGGAGCCACTGCAATCAGGAGTTTGGCCCCCAATGTATGCCCCAAGATCAGGCCACGCACACGAGGGGCGCACCATATGTTTTTCAACTACTGAATTTCTTCCTAGTTACTCATAATTAAGTTGTAGTAGCATACAATTGTTTTAATGCCACATATATAGTCCCTCCAATTAACCAACTGTTTTCACCATCACTTTTTGTTTTGGACTTTTGGTAGAAAGCTATTATACTGTAAAGTTTGAAATGTTTCATTAAATTTTATCTGGGTTGACATAGATATGATTCTTAATTTTACATTAATATGATAGTACTCGGTTGGGTACCAGCAATTCCATCTGCTATGTTATTTATATTGTCAGACGTACACATGCAATATGCAAATATTTCATTACATTCAGTTATGAATATAGTCATTATTAATTCAGATATACCATTGAAAGATACAATTAATGTGGGGATCACTTTATCTGTGGAAGAGTGAGAGTACATATTATCATCCTCACTGACTCATACTGTCACACACACTGGATAGGTATTAAACACCAACACAGCCTCTTACTAATATTAGGACCTTATGAGTGGTTGATGTGAAATTGGAGTCCATTGAATTCCTTTTCTATTCAAAAGGACGAAAATACCTAAATGAGTAACCTCAGATTAAGCCTACAGCCTATGAGTTTGCTCAATTTCATTCTCGCTAGTCCGTACCTTAGTTGGAACCCCATCGTCTTCAAGCTACCATATCATTTTTTTTTTCTCTTTCTCTTTTCCTTCAATGCAATAATACACACATGCACCACTCAATGTTTGGCTTTCATCACTGTTACACAACACTTACATCCACATGAACACAGTATGTGCATCCACATGAGCATGGACCGCAAGGTAACGCTTTTGCCACGTGTACACTTTATGTACGATGATTATTACACTTTACTACTTGCTCTTGACCTCTTGTCTATGTCAAAGCAATGCCAACCTAGATTTGGTCCCTGCATATTAGTGTTTGATGTATATACTCATCGATATGTAAGATATAAAGAGTCCATATAGAAATGACAATGGGCGAGTTTAGGGCAGTTTTTAAAATCTTGGACCTGTCCATTAATGCAATGAAAGATATAATTATCTCAGTGTCCCTTTCCTGATCTCCTTTCTCTTTGATAAAACAGGATCTAATCTCTCTCTCTCTCTCTTTTTTTTCATTGACTAGGAAAAAAATTACTTTTCCTAAGTCAACGACACCTTAATTTGAATAAAAAAAAATTTCAAACAAAACTTGTCCTATAATGGGGGTCACAACTGTTCCTGAGAATCTAGCCCGAAATTATTAAAGGAAATCCTCACAGATATATGGAGTAATGCTAGGATAAAAAAAGGAATGAAACGACATTTACAACTGCCATATCTAACAATATATTTATTGTATGTATTAAAATTCTGATGTTAACCATTGGTGAGTAAGTAGAACGAAAGTAAGTAAAGTCAGACAGTGAGAGGGACCTCGGTGTCTTTTGCGAAGCATCCTGAAAAGGGCAATGTAGCGAGAATATATATGCTATAGCTAAGAAATATGAACTTTATAATTACAAGTAGACAGCAAGATAGAGACATATATATATACCAAAAAGGATATCTCTCCTTTGTTCTCTGATTCTAACCCGAAAGAAAAATGAAAATCAGAATATGTCACAAGGAACACTGTACATTCATATAGAACTATAGAAGTGTCTAACGAGTTGTACCTAATATGTATGTTTGTATGCCTTTGTCATCATGGAAATGGATGGGATAGAAATTGTCCCTCAGGAAGCGATAATGATTTAGCATGTGTTGCCACTAATGTGTACTTGTGCTGAGATTAGATGAGTGATAGAGGTATCAACACTGATAAATCACCATCATTGTTCTATTATTAGCCTTGTTGATATTAAGCATATCACTCTCCCTTTTGTTTGCAAAATTTGTCTCTTAACAAATAACGAATAGAAATGTTTATTCAATGAAA
The DNA here is from genome assembly GCA_029884605.1 of Ormosia emarginata. Taxonomy (NCBI): domain Eukaryota; kingdom Viridiplantae; phylum Streptophyta; class Magnoliopsida; order Fabales; family Fabaceae; genus Ormosia; species Ormosia emarginata. The sequence continues at coordinate 84,387,751 of JAQQTP010000089.1, forward strand.
GATTGTGGTCATTCCACGTCACACTAGTTGAATTAAAATTGATCCTTTTTTTTAAAAAAAAAAACCTTATTTAAAGTGATTCTTTTTGCTTTTCTCTCTCTCTTTTTTTTTTACCTCACATTTCATTTGATGATGGAATTAAACATTTTTAATATAAAGGACCATAACCACATAAGTATACCTATAAGAGGTGGTTCAAGTTAAACAATCTTGAACTCAACGATTAAGGGACACCCTCTACAATTAATGTCAGGAATTAGAGTCCATAGAAATATAAGAAAATACTTGTAAGGAGAGGTAATCTCAGTATCCTAAATGGGAAAAAATCTTGTAACAAGGGGAGGGGGAGGAGCGGAGGGCGCGTCAATTTCATTATAAAGTTGTTTATGATAAACTTTTTTCAAAGAACAAATTTGATTTCAAATCTCGATTCAGGGAAGAAAATCACTTTTTTAAAGAATTTTTTAGCATTTAGACTAATATTTAATCAAGAAAACTAAGAATAATTTTGAGTATTTCACAGGGATGTGCAAATCGAAAAGACAATAAGAACAATGTTTGTAATTGACTTAGTAAAAATTAAGAAAAATAAGTGGAGCACTGAAAGTATAAAGAAATGAACTTGTTTTGAAAGTTAAAGGTTGCTTTTAAGATAAAGAAAAAAGTTAAAAGAAAACAATTAAATGACATTAAATGTAAATGATAAGGAAGTAAAGTGCAACACAGTAAACTTGATAAACAATATAAAGTGCAAAATTATAAAGAACATAAATTAAAGGAAAATAATGTAAAAGCAATAAAAGTAAAGTTACATATATGTAAATGAACAGAAACATAAATTTGAAAAAAAAAAAATAATGAAAACAAATAAATGAAAACAATTAAAAAGAACTCAAATAATCTTGAAAGAATCACTCGATCTGAAGTAGAAGAGAATTTGCAAGAAAATAAAAGACTAGAAGTATAAATAGAATTGAATTTAAACTTGCATTGAAAGTGTAAATGATACAAAAATGAAACAGTATAGAAACATACTTGACTAGACTTGTGTGCTTAGTCGAGAATGTCAGCATGATATGATAGTGTGTTTACAAGTGTTTGTGAGTTTAAAATTTTTAACTACTAAATGTTTCTATCATTTCAATATTTATAGAATTTCTAAGTAACTACTATTTCTACAAGATATTGACATGTGTCTAAAACAAAAAAAAAATCATCTAATGATTATCAGCGATCCTTATCAAGTAATTGTCTAATCTTTATCAGTAATTCTTGTGCTACAAGTAACTGTCAAATCTTTGTCAACAATCCTCGTATTGTTTGGATCTTACTTCTTCAACTGTTGTCAATTTTTATTTTAAATTTAAATCCTTTTGGATGAATTTAAATTTGAATCTTCAAATAATTACTAACTTCTGATCGAGTCACTTGCTTCTGTCTTTAAAAATTTACAAGTGTAGTTACTCTTTAAGTTTCAATTTTCGAGACTAACTCGAAATTATCATTTTTGATAAATCGAAATTAACATTTTTAATAACTCTAAGTCGTTAAACCAATTTCAACTCTGATAGAGTTAAAATATGTATATTTTTATGACTTAATAAATTTCATTCATACTAAATTTTATAATACACATTTAAAATTACCTTAAATTGAAAAGTGTTATTTTTATACTAACAAAAATATAAATGAAAAATAGAAGTCCGAAGTGATCATAAAAAGAATATCATCATGTAAAAGAAATGTCTTACATACACATTGTTTTCTTTCTTACGTATATCAATAAATAAAAAAATTTATTTTCAAATGGTGGATTCAATTATTATTCGGCAAGTATTCGTTAGCAATGATTCCTATGATTATAATGTAAGGCCACGAAGGTTAGCTCAATGGTACTGAATTGCGTCGACTAAAAGATATACTGGTATGTAAGCTCTTGCTTAAACTTGTTATTACAATGGGTCAACTTTCCCTTCTCCTAAATTTTCTCTCATAAAAAAAAAAAGCTTATTAAAATTTAAAATCACAAAATGAGAGGTATTTAACTTTTCTTCTCTCCTTAAGTTCAATCTAGCTGCATATTATTTTTGTACCCCAACATTCCTGCCGACAATCTACATAATCATCTGCAATTTTTAATTCCATCTAATTAGAATTCAAACTAATATTTTGAGGATAATTAACAAGTTTTTGATTATTTTTTTTGGCGCTAGCCAATCTTTGACCACATACTATCCTAACTTATTGTATTTGACTATCATTAACTTAAGCCGATTTTAGGGATTAGATGATTCCAATAGTTATACTTAGATGTAAGTTAGTGATTATCATTCCAATAAAATAAAACCTTCTAGAATCTGCGTGCGTCATTCATAGATATCTACAAACATAAAAAAAATCTACCAGCATGCTTTACCTAATTTAAATAAGCAACAGTCAAGCCTATATTTAAAAAGTGTTGGGACATCTCGTAACTTTTTTCATAGTAATGTTATATTCTTTTATTAAATTATTCTAATAATTATTTTAATATTAAATAAAAAAATAAATATATTTAATATCTTAAAAATATAAAAAATATTTAATATTTTATTTATTTAATAATTAAAAAATTAATAAAAAAATTGAATAGAAAAATAAATCATTTCTTTTTTTAAAAAAAGCAAAAAATCCTTATCATTCATCACTACAATCAAGGGCCAAAACCGTTACGGGTTTACGAGTGAATTACAAAGGCAGAGTCACTTTCGAAATCAATGCTGCGAAAGATAGACGCTATCGTATATGTTCCTTAGATAGATGTGTTTTTGGCCAAAATTCAAGGGTACATGGCTGTGAGTTATTTTAATTGGACAGCAATTTGGGGAAGATATTTTTTTAAAATGAATAAGTAAGAATATATTTATTTTTATATTATTTAGTGAGTTAAAATTTTAATATATTTTATTAAATTAAGAATAAATATATTTTTATTTATTTATTTAAAAAAATTACTTTAAAAAATCTTATTCAAACTTAGATTAGAAGCTGAAGCACACGTACGTGAGGTTGACAGTGGAGTGACCACTCAGACGCAGACGCATTTGCTGTTTGTTCTAGCAACAGGGCCATGTGACGGTGTAAACATGCACTAACTACTAGCCAGCCACGGTGACATGGGTCTTGGAGTGTGGTAATTAAGGCACCAACACCAATCGCTTTCTCGGCCGAGCATGTTGGTCTTTGCGTGAAGGCGCCGTTTGTCTAAGCCATGCGTTCCTTCCTATGTACGTATTACACAAATTACAAGTGCCCAAAACCCCTCAATGGAGCACACCTGTTTCATGTGTATTTGGTCGTTGCATGTGTATTACACAAACAAGTTGCATTTATTTTTTAGTTTAATATATTTTTTATTAAGTAATAAGAAGATTATTAAGAGGATGCTTTAAAAGGATATAACCAAATTTTTGTATGCACTTCATCCATATTAACTTTATAGACCTAATGGTTCGAAACAATTTTGTACAATGCGATCCAGTGGTTTTTTTATATATGATCCACTGCAGAGAACAAATTTAATCTTCAAAAAGTGAATATAAAATTCATTTTGTGACTTCTAGCCAAACCATATTAAATAAAGAGGATGAAGGGTTCTTCTGATCAATAGGGAACTTCAACGCTAGTTTGTTGTGCGTGTGTCCCCTGCCAATTAAAGATGCATGTTACTAAATTGAAATCTTCGCATAGCAATGCTATTGTATCTGTGTGTGTATATATATAGGTGTCTTTGGTAAAATTAAAATTTTACTATTGAATTTTTTTTTTAAATGATAAACAATTATGCATTACTGTTGATTTTTTTTTTAATTTTAATATGATAAATTAATGATGTTATACTTGAAGATTTTTTTTTTTTTAATAATTCAGATAAGGAAGTGGCCACTTCAAAATATATTTAGAGACCTCTCATGTCTGAATCTCCGTTACATTCTTTCACTTGATTTCATTTTTTGTATGTATAAAACAAAAGAATGATGTTAATATAGATTCAAGTTCATTGATAAATCTTATATGTGACAACATATACATAATTCAAAATATAATTTAAAATTATAAATATATACATATCATAAAATTTAATGATAAATATAATGTCACGTATAAAATTTATTCTAAACCTGAATCTATATTAAGTAGATCACTCTAAAACAAATATTACTAAATTAATTTTATTACTAATTTTTTATTTTGAGAAATGAATTGATTGTTCAAATAAATATAGATATATGGATCCTCTCCAGTGACTTGAGAGGATCCAATTTTTTTTACACACAAATTTATAACATACCTCATGCGGTATGTATTATCGCATGCGGTATGTCTAGTTTTTACATGTAAAAAAAATTGAATCCTCTTAAGTCACTGGAGAGAATCCTAATCCACAAATATATATAATCGAGTCACAATTGTTAATGTATTTTGTTTTGGAGCGTATGTGGTAATACATACTGCATGTGATATGTTATAAATTTGTGTGTAAAAAAAATTGAATTCTCTCAAATCACTAGAGAAGATCCTGATCCACAAATATATATAATCGAGTCACAATTATTACTGTATTTTGTTTTGGAGCGTAATTGACCTCATCTTGTCAATGTATTTTGTTTTGGAGCGTAATTGACCTCATCTAAATCCTTTTATGATAAAAATACCAAATTAACGGTGAAAATTAATTGTGATTTAAATGGTGTAAAAGTAAAATTATTTTTTAAAGAAGCTGTGGATTAATTGCTGATTTCGATTGATAAGAATATTGGGCAATTGAGATAGCTTTGATTGAATTTATTGGTTGCTTCACCTTACCATATATAATCTAAATTTTCTTTTCCCATATATTAAAGTAAATAAAGGATATAATTTTTCTTCTTGAAATTAATGCATTTTTTAATTTTCCTTTCGGCGGCTGATCCATAGAAAATCAAAGGAAAAATGGAAAAAAAAAACCAAAAAAGAAAAAAGAGTTGGAGGCCGGAGGGGGGAACGACGAAGTGACAAAGAAAATTCAGGTTTGGATGGGCCTCAAATTGCAAGCGTGTGATTAGCTTATGGGTAGTAAATGATGAAGGCCCAAATCGAATAAAATGTGGCTTAATTTTTTTTTTTTTTGGTTTATCATTTTTAGCAAACGTGACATACATATTTCAGACAAAAAAAAAATTGACATATACAATCAATAATTCCATAAAATGATAAATCCCTCAAGAGCTTGAGTTTTGATTAGTTGAATTAATTTATCACAGTGAACAGTAAATAGTAAACTGATTTATTTCTAAGCCATTATAAATCTTAAAGAACAGTTATGTTGTAAAAAACAACCTTTACAAGAGAAAGAAAGATATTATGGATTAAGATATTATAGATGAATTACTTTTTGTTTATTGATTTTATATATATAATTGATAGATGAGTTACTTTTTGTTTATCTGATATATATATATATATATATATATATATATATATATATATATATATATATATATATATATATATATATATATATATATATATATATATATATATATATATATATATATTTATTTATATATGAGTGTTTGTAAATATTATTTGTTAAAATTTATAAATTTTTTATATATACAATTATTCATTAAAAAAATATAGCGATCTAATTAAATTTATGTGTAAATATAAATATTATTAATTGAATCTAACTTTTTTAATCTCAATTATTAATTTATTTTAAAATAAATTAATAATTAATTTACACTTAATTCATCTATAAATCACTTCTAAAATGGTTTATATTAAAATTCTCCTTATAAATAGGTGGCTTCTAGGATGCACCTTAAATTTGTTTATGCATCAATGCACCTTACTTTTGAACTAAAGTAAGCCGTTTGTTGGCTTATTATTTTTTAATCCACAAGTTATGCATATTACAATTGAGCCATCTAATTATTTTGTTTATATTTTATAAAGAAAAGTGAATGAGACAGAAGAAAAGTGAATCAAATGATACCCGCGACAAATCTCTCACACTTGAAACTTGAAAGTTGAAGAGAGGCTCGGTTGAAACCGTCAACTTTTACAAAGAGGCTTGAAACGATGATGTGCAAGTTGAGGTCGTAATCAAATGGGCTTATTCGAGTATATGAGTGGCTCATCGGATTTCAGCTGGTGAACTGTGAATGGGGGCAATTTCAAAACAACTCTGGAGAAACCATGAACCAAACTTGTACAACCATCAAATACAAAATCTTGGCTCAGCGTTGCAATAATTTTGTGAGCCTGCAAAATAAATCAATTTGGGAACTAATAAGAGTAAGTATTTGAACTTATGTGCCAGTGAGCAACCAACTCATTGCTTAGTAGTCTAGTTCCATACCTTGAATGAGATTTCCCCAAACTTCTCGGCACGTTCAATCAAGCGAGATTTTGCTGAATTGAAGTCTTCATATTCTAAAGCAGAAGTCCTAATTACATATCGCATAAACAAATCACAAACTGCTGTCAAAGAGATAGAGGTTGTATCCCAGGACTGTAAAACCACATTGAAGTTAGCAATTAATCATAAAATTCAAGAATTAAAAAATGTCAGTACCTATTTTGTACTTTTAACTTCTTTCAAATATAGTTAATTTGAGGTTGTTCTCAGATTAGTTTTCACTTTTCAGCATATTTATAAACAATGAATAAACCATGTAGACGACCCCCAAGAATCGTAAAGTAACCCACACAAAAATAAACTTTGTAACAAAAAACAAACAAAACTACAAGCTACCATAATAATAATATTACAGCTGAAATTCCCGTTAACTCCAATGCAAATTGCAACAAACATCAACAGAAATGACATGTTTCACTTTAATCTCGTATTCTTGATGGATGCATATAATAATAAAATGCATATAATCTACTTCAAAAGACGTTTTTCTTCAAGGACTACCTTATGCAAATTTTAAAACTTCAATATGACCACTTCTAAAGGTTGTTGGTAAATGATCTCAACCATTGCTTTATTAAATTATTTTATCTACAGCTATTTGTGTGTGGTGCATTCATGCACCCCCTTTTTTCTGGAGCATGTTAGAAGCCACCTTATAAGAGATATACCATTCTATACAACTATCTCATAAGTCATATATATATATATATATATATATATATATATATATATATATATATATATATAACTATCTCATAAGTAAATCACTTTATTGCTTTTTACTTTACTATGTTGCAAGCAAAAATGAAATTTTTTATACAACTACACCCTATGTAGTCAAGGATGTTTTACTTGCACCGAAGGAGAATATTTTTTTTAAAATATATTTACGCTTCATGCGCTTTAGAAAGAATGTCACCTGAAATGGGTGAGAATTTGGTAAAGGTAGCAAGTTCAAGTTGCAACAATGATTACAAAAAAAATAAATAAAATTAACATTACTAACATAATATTCACATGATGATCAACATTTATTATAATTGTTCTCAAGAGGAATGCTAGTGCACAATTTATTATAATTTTTTTACAATGGTAATACTGAAATTTAAACCTTAAATTGATGTAATTTATCCTAATTTCTCACCACTACTCACTCTTACTAATTTCAATTATCCTTTTTATTAGACCATAGCGTACATGTTCATGTATATTAACAAATAAAATGTAGGTGTATATATAAAACTTCTAAAATGATATGTTTATATATCATTATTGTTTGAGATATGCTGTTTGGTACGAAATGAAATTTGACGAAGTAGATGGCGTCAGATAAAAAATAACCATACATGATGTCATGATGGGCCGTGTATTTGTTTTACTAGACAAAATAGAAGTATTTTTGCTCTTTTATATAAGAATTTGTATGTCATTTCACAAATGCCATTTCGTGCAATTCAGCTTACTGTCAAGTGTTTACATAATCAAACTTTTAAGTTATGACATGTTTATTAGTTAATTAAGAAAATTTTAAAATAGTTTTAAGAGATCTTTAGATTTTAAGAGATAAAATTTAAAAGATATAAAAGATAAATGTGTGAGGAGCTAAACAAATTATAATTTGTGATTAAAATTTCTTTTTCTTTTACGATCAAGTAGCAGTACCAAATGCCAATAACTTTCCCATTTGAGGTTAATCATAAGCAACCTCTCAACTTTAAAGGTAAACTCCATGTTTTGCTCTTCATACCTAGTAGACGCCTACTCTCCTCTTTATGCACCATCTAAGGTTTGAGATAACGATTTTTTTGTTGTTTTTCCCTTACAACTGTCACCATATGAACATAATTGAACGACCCTTTAGGGATGATTGAATGGGATGTGGGATGAGATGAGGTTGAAGTGCCATCATTTTCCTGGTAAAAAAGTTGAGTGCTGACCAGCCCACCTCCATCCCCACCCTAGCTTATCTCTTCATAAAGGGTTCTGACTATGAGTTACTAGCTAGTTAGGGTTGTGGGCACATCAATAGCCAAAAAGCATAAAAGTAAGTTTTCTGCTTTCTCTGTTTTTTTTTTTTCTTTCTTTCATTTTTATTTTTTTTTCAATCCCTCACTCAATTTCAGAGGAAAAGTTCATACTCTCCACTTGTCAGAGAGGGAGTTACGTTATTCAAATTCCTGAAATAGGATATTTTTACGACATTCTATTCTACTCACATATAAATGGTGTAAATTTTAGAAACATACACACGGTATATGACAACAAAAAACCATATTCACATGCATGTACAATATCCCACAAAGTGTGATATTTAAAGTGTAAAAAAAACATTTTCCGTAAAAAGACGAAGTGTTTTGAAAGTTCAACTCTCACTCTCATGGTCCCAACTTTTTCCACAGTCTGCTTATCTTTTCGCCAGAAAAATAACGAAGACACCTTTTTTTGTTGCTTTTACTTCAACAGATAAAAAATGTCAATTAAATTACGTAACTAAAGAATGACGACAAACGCAAATAATTGCCGGATCCGCGGACCATCAAAGACAAAACACCAATAATAATATAATAAAATTGAAGCATAAAAAGTAAACAAAACGTTAAAAAAGCAGTCTTCCTCTTATATTCCAATTTCATTTCCTCTACCCAATTGCTAAACCGTCTTTGTTACTTGATGACCCAAACATGACTTTCTAATAAAATTTACAATGCAGATACGGAGGGAACCATTTCTAGATATCATTGACTCTTCTTATGGTAGCTTTCCCTGTTTTCCTCTGGCTATGTCTCCCAAATGCTGTACTTGTTCCTTTCTCTGTGGTTCTTGAAAACTGTGTCACTTTGGACATAATTAGGGGCATTAGAATCATGAGGATTTTGGCCAATCGGTCAAATTTTCTTAAGTTCCCAAAATTTTGGAAACTTGGAAGGATCTCCTGAGTTTTAAGGATGCTAGTTTGTGATTCTCATTCTCTCCACCCAGAAAATCCTCATCCTTGCTAATAACAGCACAATCCAATGTGGTCTCCATGCATGCATGCTAACTCCCAAAGTATAAAAGGTTGTAAAGGGTCATTCATTCTGTTCCTTGTCTACTACTGTAAAGAAATTTTACAAACCAAGTAGAATGTAGTAGACTAGAGTAATTGGTAGTGCTATCAACATCCCAAATATAACCCTGCAATTAAGTTTATATATATGTTAGAAAAAGACTCAGCTCCTTTCTTAAAAGAAAAAATTGAGAAAGAAAATAAAATAAGGAAGTTTAATTGCTTACGCTGTACTAAGAATGGCTGGATGGACATTGTACTCCTTGGCAAACACAAATGGAACAATCCCTTGTGGAAGTGCAGCCTATTTTCAACAATTACATTTCCGTAAGCTCATAATCGAAGTCTTTTTTTTCATGTTTAATATGTGAACTAAAATTATTCACATAAAAATCACTAAAGTTATATTAAAAAAATATCATATAATGTAGAGCTATTGCGTTCCAATTATTCAAAATTTCTGTAGTATTTTTTAGCATTCCTAGATATACAAGTGATTTACATACGCATGTAAAGATAGCAGCGTATTTCCCAAATTGTACACTTCGTTGTAGACCTATTTTATGTAAAACAAACATGATTAGAAAATAGAAATTAAGGTTAATTACCTGAACAATAGCTACACGTAAGAGAGTGCCACGCAGGCCAACAGCGATGGAAGCTGCCGCCATCACGGCTGGGCCAGTAAGGAATCGAACAGCCATGGCAAATGTAGCAACCGAGTTACCACATGCAATTATCTTAGGCTGAAGAGCCATAAACAGACCTACAAATATCAAACCAAACAGGTAAATCCTCAGAGTTTTTAGCCAAAAGGGTGAAAAAATAAAACAAAAGGCATCCACAATTTACATTCACAGCATCATGGAAAAAGGCTTTTCAGTTTTCTCTGAAAAAGTATTTTTATAGTACTGCATGATTCGTCCAATTCAACTACCTATGCCTAATTTGGGTCCAACAATGGTACACGTCACTACCACCGCTCCTGGACCGCAAAGCGACGTGGTTGAAAACCAGACCCCACATGTCGGGGACATTGCACTGTCACTATGCGATCCCCTAATTATCGTCAAGTGAACAAGATCATTTGATTTGATTATGTTATGTGGTAACAAACTTCATGGGAATGGACGGCTATTAGTTGCTCAATTGCTTTCCCCCCAAATCCATACTTTTAATAGATTCATACCCCCATGTTACCATCACATTCAATCAAGTGCACTTGTACCCCTCTTCATCTTATTGTGATTTTAAATTTCTATAATTATATTTAAATTCAATATTAAAAATACAAACAAATTAAAAGAAAAATAAATTCTTCTCCCAAGTAATTTTTTACCATTAGGTTTTACTGAGTATGTTAGGAACTCAAATTAATTGAATAGGTGAAATCTTCTTGAAGGAAGAAAAAATTCTTCCTCCAAATAATATGTAAGAACTTCTCAGAAAATATACATATCTAAACTAGAAATGGGAGTCACTATAATAATATTGTTTATGTAAAAAGAGGAAAGGAATTGCAAATAAAAAAGAATGAAATTATTGTAGGAGTAGGAATTTGGAGAAATGGAGACCACTCACCTAAGCTGAACATAGCCATTCCAAGACCGGCATCAGACAGAATGGAGATTGATTTCTCTATTATTTTAGGCATATGCACATGCCACCTGCAATCAATTAATGATGATCAAAACTTCGTCAACACTAAACAATTACACCACAGTAAAAATAATCAAAAGTCAAAAGTCAAAACCACATATATTGTTAATTAACAATTTTTGCCAGCATCTTGACTTTGATTTACCTAAAGGCAACGAGGGACCAAACGACACCAATAAGGCTGGAGTATGTGTTGGGGTTGCGGATAAGCTTCCGCCACACCATGATCAGTATGAGACGGGTCATAACACTCGCCGGAGGCATGTGTTTTCCGACGCCTGACCCGGCGGCTCCGGCAGCTTTCGGGTGCAGCTCCGCCGTTGAGCTGGAACCCAGCTTGTTCAGCCCATTGGGTCCCTCCTTCTCTCCCTCTAACTCCTCTGATTGTTCTCCTTCTTTCCCAGGAAACTTCAACTCTTCCCCACCAAACTCTGCTTCTGACATAGTTTCAGTTTTCAACCAATGATCACACACAATCACCAAATCAAATCAATATCTCATAAGATTTTGTTTCCTCAGAAAAATTAAAAAAAAAAATCTCGTAGTCTTACCTTTGTTGGCTTCTCCACTATGAGGGTTTTCGTCAGCAACCAACATCCTGATCTCCTTGGCACCCTGATCGGAGCGTCCAGACTGGTCGGACGCTCCTAAATCGGCACCGCTGAATACGTGGAGGCCACCGCCATCTGAAACCGGCGACGCACTCGAGCTCCACACAAACATGTGAAGCTCTTTAGCATCGTGGCTTGGTTTAGCACTATTTGGCGGTTGAGCTTGAACCAATTGAGATTGTGGTTGTGGTTGCGGTTGTGGTTGTGCTTGTGAGTTCTTAACAACACTCTTACTCAAACTGGATGAGAATTCCGGGTTCGGAGCCGGGTAAGACGCGGGCACAGTTTGTGCCTGGTAAAACCCGAACCTAGGCGAGCTCATAGTCTGCGCCATTGGAGCACAGTTCTCTTCGAAATTAGACGGCCGCGGCGTGGGTCCCCGAGACGTCGACTGAACGGAATATAAATCGGCGGCGCCGAAATTAGAATGCCTCGCCGGATACCCCATCATGGAGTAGAAATCGGCGTGGTTGAAGTTGGAGCCGCGCGGGGTAGGGTTCCGGGAGGAGCTCAGGCTGTAAATCTCAGCGCCCGTGAGGTTGGACGGCCGGGGAGTCATCATGAAGGAACGGCGCGAGGCGTTGGATTTTCTCACGGTGACGTGGAGCTTGCCGTCATCGCCGACCTCAGCGTCGGTCTCCAAGAAGTCCCGGCCGTCGAGCGAAACGACGTCAGAGTCGACCTTGAACGACACGATGGAAGCGGCGGTTTCAGGAAACTGTTCCATGATGAGTAACTTGGCGCCGCGGTACTCGAAAAGAAAGAGGAGGAGGGTGTACCAGATGATGCACTGGAGGACTACCACCTGAACCATGAGGTTGCCGGAGTACTCGCCGTACATGGCGATCAAGAGGGGGATCCCCATGACGAGGGTGTTGGGCAATGTGGAGAGAGAGAAGATGGTGATCATCCACTCCAAGCTACCGTTGGCGGTGAAGTTGGTCCAGATGGCCAAGGCGAACAGCATGATGATCTTCTGCAGCGTGTCGGCGGCGATGAACCGGAAGTTCATGGTGTACGGGTTGTTGGTGGAGATGAAGTGGAACGACAGCAGCGGCACCGCGAAGATCGCCACGAAACGGTTTATGCCTGAGCACTGGTCCGGCGAGAATATTTTCCACCATCGCACGGAGCCGTACGCTAATATCATCGCCACGTACAGTGGAATCACCGCCGTTAACACGCTGTATAGATCTTTCCAGCTTATCATTTTTTTTGGGGGGCCGGGGAGGGGGAAAGAATGGAGAAAGTGGTGACTGGTGAGAGGGTGTGAAGCTCTGTTAATGGCGGAGGTGGTGCAAGTGGAATGGCACTAGAGGGAAAATAAGGAAGAGGATGAAGGGTAAAGTGGGGGAGAAGATGAAACAAAAAAAAAAAAAAACAAACCGTTAGTTAACTAACTGGCAACTGGTGTGCGAGGGGATATATGTCCCTGCAATTTTGCCTGCTCCACTGCTGTGCTTCTGATTAGCTAGTGAAGCTTTAGAGAGAGAGAGAGAGAATTTACAAAGCAAAGGGTGTAACTTGGAGAGTATATATAAGCCGTGACATAGGGGAAGATAGAGTCATATATAAAGGGAGAAGAAGTGGATATATATGTATATAACTATATATTTATATATATTTAATACTCATTGCAATAATTTTAGTCTAAGTGAATGATGTTTAAATTCTTTAAACATGTAAGTTAATTTTGATATCAAGATTTGTGTACGTAAATAATTTTGATATCAAGATTTGTGTTCGTAAATAATATTATTGAGAATAATTTTTACTTTGACTATCTGATTATATTTTAATAAATTAATTTTTTATTTATTAAATATAAAAATATTTTGAAAATTGAAATATATATATATATATATATATATATATTTTTTTTCATATGATCATGTTATAATAAGTAGATGAGGATTTTTTATTTTTTGTTTTTCTTTCTATTTGGGTGTTATGAAATTGGGAATAAAGTATTTTATTTTAATGGTATTATTATGAGTAATATTGTGCTGAGTTTGGGGAAATTGGGGGACCAGGCAGGGAGGCAGTCTAATGTTGGGTTAGAAAGTGACCGCCTGCTATGGTTAAGGTTACCCAACATGGGTTGAGATGTGTATGCATAAAGTTGAAAGTTGCAGTGTACCATGTGGTGGGGAAGAATGGGTATTAATTTCAGTGACGTGGAAACGCTCAGTTCTTTTCCTTTTGCCTTTTCAGTTTTTAACCTTTTACTGTTCTTTCTTTTTCTTTCCTCAAATTTCCTTTCTTCAAAGTTGAAAATAGAGATAGTAAAATTATTTATACTTATAAAGATATGTGAGAATTATTTATGATGAGAAAGAGAATGAATATTTATTTAATAAATAAGAGTGATAATGGGGATATAGTATTCATCTTAAGTGTATTGTATATTTTTTTATTTAATATATATTATATATTATAATTTTTTTAATTTTAAGATGAAATAAAAAAATATATTATTTATGTAATAATTATTTATATAAATTTATTATTATAAAATTTAATTTAATTTAATTTATTATTTATAATATTTTTTTATTTTTATAAAAATTTTAAATTGTTAAATAAAATTATAATATATAATATTAAAATTTATTTTATTTATATTTTTTTGATAATTTTTAAAATTTTATTTTAAATTATTAATTATTCATAAATTTTCATAAATATCCTATTTATCTACAAAAATTATAAATAAATATCCATAATAAAGACGGGACCAACACACTGCATTGCCGTCCCTAGTTGAAAAGCTGTTCCGAAGAACTGAAGAGACCCCAAGCAGTAAATAATTGAATTTATAACTGTTTAGTTATAGATTTTGACAGATATTTTAAAAAACTTTTCCCAGATAATTAGTTATAGAATGTCAACTAGCAGATGAAAACTATCATTATTAACACCAAATTATTGATTGAGAATTAAATGTGACCAGGAAAAAACACGACTTACCTGAAATAAATGAATGTTAATAAATAAATTATACTTGTATGAGTGAAATATATATTTAGATAAATTTCTTTCTCTTTATTTATTTTTTTACAAGATAAATGTCTTTCTCTATTACTAAAGAGAATAAAGACTAAAGAAAGAGAATACTAATTCCCCACTGTTGTTTAGAAGTATTTTAATGAGAGAAATAAATAAAAATGTTTTCCTTTGAAGTTCTAAAATTCTTCTTTTTAAACGGAGATAAAAAGAGAAAAATGACTTATTTTAATTTAAATAAGAGGAAGTAAGAGTTAATTCCTCCTAACAAAGTTTTAAATCACAGATTGCATGATGAATAACTCGCGACTGCAATTTAAAAACTTGTCCCCTAATTAAACTTTATTTATGTAACTTCCAAACAAGAAGAGAAACCTCTCTTTTCTCACACTTACACATCTAAATAAAAAAAATAACACTCCTTTGAAAGAAAATTTATCGGATTTATTAATTTTAAAAAAATAGGACATATTAAAATATATAAAGAATTTTAAGATTATTTTAAAAATATGTCAATGAGAAAATTATTGTTAAAACCTTTAAAATCAATATCGACGAGAGAGATATTATTCTTATCTCACAGTAGTCGTTTATGCATCAGTGTTAATGATACAACTATACGCACTAGAGTAGCTAAGAATAGAAGTTTCTCCCTATATATATAAAATAACTAAAATATGTTAAACCTACCTATTATGATAAACTCATATACAAGATCCATAAAACAAAAACTCACATATGAGCAATGTTTTAACAACAGTAGGTCTATTAATAATACTGATCACAATTTGGGCTAAACAAAATACTCTAATAATTTTGACATCCAATTAATCTGGGTTTTATAAAATTATAATATGATTTATGTTAATCTACAAAAAAAATTCTAACATTCTATCACTTAGACGACATAAGTCATATTACATTATTTCAATAAGAAAATAATTCTCTAAATTAATCAAATAATATGTGATCACCACATAATGTCAAAATCAAGTTAGCATTCTCAACAACAGGTCCAAAATGAGACAACAAGTATCACAACAATACAAAAAATCATACTTGAAGGAGTATTAACATCATACATGCAAGATATTGATATCCTGGTGACCTAACAAACTATGATATATGGATAATGGGAAAACACATCCAAAATTGCATGTCAATATGTGATCAAAGTGCATTTTCCAACAAAATGGTCCCAAGCATCAGCTCAAGATACTTTCTAAGATTTAACAAACATCTTAGCATAATAACAAAATGAGACTGCATCTAAAATGTCTCAACAATATGTCATAATATGAACAAATAATACCAAGCAGATAATAATAATAACATAATTGCTCAAGGTCTCGAGACATAATCACAAAATGATGTCACAATAAAATTACAAAACAAACTCTCACTAACCCAAAATATCAAAAGACCTCACTATACCCATATGTGTCACATGATCAACAAAACTTTGACAACTAAACATTTGGTTAGAGGATATGTAACCATAAGTTATGTAGGAATATACTCAATATGAGTTTGAAACTCTCGAATCTTCTCTCTAACAAACATATACTTTGTGTCAAAAGCTTCGAGTGCTTAAAACTTCTATTGATTTGAGAGAAGCACACTATGACAGAGGTATCACAATAGATAGTAAAAGGCTTAGAAATACTTTCCACAACATGAAATGTAGTAATCAAATTTTTAACTATACCGCTTAACGTGTAGCCTTATAACAAGTTATATACTCTGCCTCCATAGTGAAAGTAGCTGTAAGTGTTTATTTAATACTCTACCAAGAAACAACTACTGCTCATAACATAAATATATATACTCTGATGTGGACTTGTGGTCACCTGGACAACCACCATAATCAAAATTAGAATATTCAATCACCTCAAGGTAATCCAACCTCATATAAGTTGACATATGATCTTTAATACCATTCAGATACCTCGTGATTTGTTTTGTAGCCTACCAATTAGCCACACTAAGTTTGCTCACGTATCTCCTAAGTACACTAACAATGAAAACAATATCAAGACATGTACAAACTTGAGCATACATAAGGCTGCCAACAGCAAAAACATATGGGACATTCTCTATTTCAGCAACATCTTTACCATTTTGAGGACACTGGGTATTAAAGAGTCTTTCACCTTTTTAAATGGGTGTAGTACAAGGATAATAAGATTTCATATTAAATCTATTCAGAATTCTTTCAATATAAACTTTCTAAGACAAACCAAAATACTACGAGATCTGTCACGGTGAATCTCAATGCCCAGTACAAAAGAGACATTACCAAAATCTTTCATATCAAAATGCACTGCTTACATTTGCTTAGTCTCATTTAGAAAATCAACATCATTACTAGTCAATAATATATCATCAACATATAAAACAAGAATGATAAATTTGCTCCCACTGAACTTCAGATAAATACATTAGTCAACAATATTTTTTTTTAAAGTCAAGAGAGCCAACAATATAATCAAATTTCAAGTTCCAACCATTTTCATTAAAATCATAAGGTTGATCCATATACACATCATCATACAAATAATCATTTAGGAAAACGGTCTTAGCATCTGTCGCGACCGAGATCGCGGCGGGATAACGACTTAAATTGCAAAAATTAAGGAGTTGCCACCAATTTTATTTTTATTAGGAAAAATTAGAAAACCTAAAAGAGATGGTCTATGTTCAAAAACTCAAGTTCGAGAGTCTAATTATGCATAGGGAATGGTGGAGACTTAACTCCACAACGCCCCTAATACATCTGTCCACAGCACCCCTAATACATCCGTCCTAAGACGGTTACCTTAAATTAATTGTGCAAATTTTTATAACTCTTAAAAATATTTATTTTACCCCCCTTAAAAGAAAACTAAAATAAAAAAAAAACTTTGTTTTGAAAATTCATTTGATTATTATTTGTTTATTTTTATTTCAAAAAAACAACAAATCATCAAGCTGTCACAACTTAGATGATTTAAAAAAAAATAGGATTAACAAGCTGTCGCAACTCAACTAATCCTGTCCTACTTTATTTTATTTTATTTTTTTTAAAAAAAAAATCAGTCATAAAGTTAGTGCAAGATCAAGATATATATATATATAATATAATATAATAAACATACCAATTTCTAAATAAATAAATAAAAAAAATAAAAAAAATAAAAATCAACAAAGAAACCAGGACACATTTTTCTTATCACTCTAATATTAACCTAAGTTACGTAAATTAAAAAAAAATCAATAGTTTTTTTTTATCAATTTTTTTTAAAGCAGCCTAAGAACCCAAAGCCTTATTGCTAATTATTTAAACCCAACCCCAATATTCCCAAAAGCTTGGCCCAAAGACTTAGCAGCCCAACTAAAAAATGCAAACAAAAATTGTACAAATTGAATACAGAAAAAAAAACGAAAGGCAGAACAGAGAAATAAGGGGGGAGTGCGATTTGAACCATTGGTTCATGACAAAAACGAGATCCAGACGGTGGAATGGGCAGCTGAGGTGCAAATCAGAGGTGGCCGCAGGGATGGAATGAGCAACAGAGGGCAGAGGCTACGGCGCGGCTCGTTGGTGGAGCAGAGAGATGGTGGCGGTGCGGCTCGCGGATGGTGAGTAACGACGGTTTTGGGTGGTTGTTTCTCGTAAATTAGGGCGGCGGTGGTTCACAATTCGCGATGAAGGACTACGACTCTAGTGCAGCATGGTGGTGTCTTGGGTCGGTGGCTGACTGGTTGGGCTCCGTGGTGGCTGGTTTGGAGCAGGGGCAGAGAAATGGGTAGTTGGTGTCGTGGGGGTGGCTGTGCGGCTGATTTGGGGGCAGAGAAGTGGAGCTCGGCTAGGTGGGTGATGGTGGTTCTGGGTGATTACAAGGTGGAGCTCGTATTTGGTTTGGTGGGGGTGGCTCGGCTGAGGGTGACATAGACATCAACTGGGTTGAAGTTGCTAAACCAGGTAACGCACCTGGGCTAGTGAAAGGGGCTGAAATGTTCTATGCACATGATGCTGTCAAATATGTTATGCCAGAAACAGGGAAGCTTCTTGAGTTTGCTATGATGCTTAGGGCCAAAATGGCTGCTTATACTCCAAAGTAAATGTCTTTCTCATAAGTTTTATGAAATTAGCAGGGCATGCTGTTTGGTGTTGCATTAGTGACCATGTTTTGTTGGACTTGGGTTTCTATTTATTCATGTTGTAGGAAACTTGTGTTTTTGTGAGGGTGTATGATGCAAGGAATGCTTGAGTTGAAACGTAGATGTAGATGGTGATTATGTATATGTGATAGAGTGTGTGAAAAGTGTAGAAGAAAGTGGGAGCAAAACATGGGTGACGACCAGAACATAAAAAAAAACAAAGGCTATAAACCAGAAAGCATAATGGGAAACAGAGGAATGGTACCTCAAATTCTTGTATTAGCAAAATTCTCTTACAACTATCTTTCTTCTCAACCTCACTTTCCACTCTTACTAACACCAGAAGAGAGTAATTGCAGGTAGGATCTCAATTTCCAGTATGTAGAAAACGTATACAAGAAAAAAACCAAAACCAAAAAATCCAACCCTCTTCTTTACGTTGCTCCCTGTTATATAGGCACAAAAATTATCTGGCTTAGTCTCCATGAGAGCAAATTGTCTAGTCCTTTTCCAACTCCATTTTTTTGCTTGCTTCACTTTTCCTTTCTTCTGCAGGGCTGTAACTTTTCCCTTTCTGTGTTTAGATCTTTGGCTCATTTTTCTTGAGCCTCAGCATGTTGGCAGCAGCTCTATTCTCTTTTTGTGCTTCATTTTTGAAAATTTTTACCATCACCCTTTTTCTTTCTTCTGCTACCGCCAGGAAAGCTTGTTTTGTCATTTTGTTCTTGGCTATGCTTCCAATGTATCTGTCTCAGCTTGCACGCTTTTGTCATTTGGTTCTTGGCTAGGCTTGCAACATTTATGTCTCAGCTTGCAACGTTTTTGTCTCAGCTTGCATGCTTTTGTCATTTTGTTCTTGTCCAGGCTTGCAACATCTTTGTCTCAGCTTGCATGTTTTTTTTTTGTCTTCTTCCTTTTGATCATTTATCTGGTTGTCCAACGTAGCTCCCTTTCTTCTCTATCAAAGTTTGCTTTTGTCAATTTTGGCTTTAAGTGTAGTGTTTGGCCACTTGCTGCTACGTTACTTCCTGTTTTACTATTTTTTTTTTTTAACAGGAACCTAAGACAAAGGGGTCATGGTGAATCAATGGGCCAAATGGATCTGAACATTGTTTCAATTGGGTTGTACTTGATCTGGATCAAAAATTAGAGAAGTGAGTATAAAATAAAATAAAATAAAAAATCTTTTGTTATTATTTTATTTTTATTTTTTTGTTAAATTAAAAATTTTAAGGACTCAGACAAAATTGGGTGTTCACAGCATCCATTTGATGAACCTCCAAATCAAAATGAGTAATCAAAGTCATCACAACACGAAAAGAGTCTTTAGTAGAGACCAGTGATAAAGTCTTATTATAATCAATGTCTTCCCTCTGGTTATATCCCTTAGCAACAAGTCATGTCTTATACCTTTCAATTTCATCTTTAGCATCACATTTGGTCTTAAAGACCTATTTGCAACTAATAATTTTACACCAGTAAGCAACTTCTCAAATTCCTAAACATTATTCTTTCTCCTAGAAGCCAACTCATCATCTATAGCCATTAGTCATTGTGCACTATCAGGACTTACCATGGCCTCTTGAAAGGAAATAGGATCAGAATCTTCAACTGAATTAAACTCATGCTCTTGCAGGTACATAACATAATCCATAAATCTAGTAAACTTAGTAGATATATGAACCAGCCTAGATCTTCTCAATGGAGTCACAACAACATTTGGATTCTGTACATTATTTTCGATTTGTTGCAGGATATCGACATTATTAACAGAATCAATAACATCATAATTGTGGATCAAAAGAGATGACATTATCCCTAGAAAGAGAACAATAGGAATAAGAACAACAACATACTCCTCTCTAAAATCAATAATATGTGGCTCCCGAGTTCCACTATACTCTAAGTCCCCTTTAAAATAGATATCTCGATCAGATTCAATAATTCTAGTAGTATGTGAAGAACAATAAAACCTAGAACCTCTTGAGCCAATACAATAACTAATGAAGAAACCACTAATGATTTTGAGATCAAGCTTATTTAAATGTGGGTTACAAGGCCTTACTTCTGCCTTACAACCCCAAACATAGGAATGCCTCAAAGTAGGTTGTTTGTTTGTCATAAGCACATATGAAGTCTTTAGTACAAGTTTACTTAGCACATGATTCAATATATAAGCAGCAATCTCCAAGACATCACCCCACAAGAATTCTGGAAGAGTAGAATGACTAAGCATACATCTCTCCATATCCAAAAAAAGTATGATTTTGTCTTTCTGCAACTCTATTTTGTTATGGAGTACTAGGCATGGTGTACTGTGCCTCAATACCTCAGTACTGTAAGAACTTAGCAAAAAGTCTCGGATTTCTACTAGTTTCATCATACCTATCATAGTACTCACCATTCCTCCTGGTAACCCTACTCCTCCTGGCTGCAGTTATAAATTTTCCTTTTATACAATCAATATAGGTATATGATAACTCTTAGAAATAAGAGTTATTACCATCCTTTTTGCTTAATCATCGCTCTTGTTTTGATCAATTTTTGGAAAAGAACTTCAAGTTTTGTTTGATTGAGTAAATATCTGTGTTAATCTGAGTAATTGTGAAAAGATATAAATTCTGAGCTGTTATTGCTGAATGTTTGATTTATTTCTGAGCAGGTTTTAAAGGTGTAGTTGCTGAAGGAATTGCTCTGGGTTGTTTTGGAATGCTGCAGCTTTGGGGGAGCTAATCACTATAAAATAAAATCATTTCCAGCTCAGCTCTTGTCCACTAGAAGACAAAATACCTGCTGCGCTGTACTTAAAAGGAAGAAAGAAAATACAATGCAGCAGCTGTGTGTACTTGGGAATTGGGCCAAGGAGTATTTTAATATTTGAATTTGTAAAAGTCCAAAAAGTGAGGCATGAGAGAGAGGGTAACCCTATTTTGGGAGCCAGTACAAATAGTGAGTGTGACCTTGCTTTTAGTGAGAGCTTTTTGGAGGGTACTGGCAGAGCCGTCAGCGTCTGGTTTTTATCTATAATTCCAGTTTTTACGTATCATGTCTTTATTTTCCATTTCTTTTTTTTACTTTGTCTTCAAGCTCATTATGAGCTAAATTCCATTAGTTAGGATTTTATGAATTTGTAATTGTACTGAAGGGTAATCCTATGTTATGGATGTTATTCATTTTCTTCTTTTCTGCTTAAATGTTTAATTTCGGTTTAGCTTGATCAACTAATTTGAAATATCAACTAATTTCGTTTGGAAAAACCAAGTTAGTGGACTTGATTAGAAGATAAAGATAGAACAGTTAATTAGAAAATTAATTGTGTTGAATAAGCTAGGAATAACCTTCAAGTCTTTAAGTAGCTGGACGTGCTTCTCTGACAACTGAGGGAAATTAATTTGAACTTAGGAATAAGAAGCTTTTAATGAACTCAATTTTTACTGCTGGAAAGCAAATTTCATTTTCTGGACTAAATGCTGTAGCATCCTGAAGCATACGTTACCCTGAAGTAAAGAATTACAAAGAATTAAAATCCTAACTGTTTCCATTTCTGATTTAAAACACTCATTTATTGCTTTTATTAATTCCTTGCAATTATTACTTACTGCTCTGATACCTCATTACTCCAATTACTTTACATGCTTAAAAATTTCTCTTATTTTATTTCATTAAATAGGAAAGGTTAAGTTTAAAAATTATATTCAATACATTTAAATCCTCGTGGGAACGATCTTTACTCACACTTTATTACTTGTTTGACTGTGTACACTTGCACATCTTTTGACAAAAATTAATTCCAACAGTATAAAAAACAAATAAGTTCATATCATGAAGAATACTCTTCTTAATAAACATTTTCATTCTCTCCTTAGATATATGTCCTAAACATTTGTGTCACAACATAAAAGAGTTTTCAGTAACTCTACCACACTTATTTCCAACAATATTATTGATATCTAAACATCGTTAGATCAATAGAAAGAGGTCAATATTTAACATATGAAGGTCATTAGACGAAACTTCAGAAATAACTAGAATGGAATCATAAGGTAGGGAAACTATCTTATCATTAAATAGACATGATAATGTGACTATCAAAAATAGAAACCAGAAACAAGTTCCTTCCTATAAAAGACGCATAGATGGTGCCTTTTAAACCTAAAGAATATCCAGTACGCAACTTCAAGAAAATAACACATATATACTCTACTTTGACACTAATTATATTTCTTATTGTGATCATCGACTCTACTTCACTCGACTTTCACATATTTTTGAACTCCAATAATGAGCTTGTAACGTGAGTAGTTGCACCAATATCTAACCAACAAGTGTTGGAAGGAACATTAATAAAATTGGATTCAAAACACATTAGAGTTAGAGGTTCAACTTCTTTATCCTTAATCTAATTATTAAAATCTATACAATTAGCTCATTTGAGCTAATCTGCACATTGGTGCGTTCACAATCACCATTCACACCATCATGCTTAGTCTTGGTCAACACAGAGAGGTCACAGACCCTTCTAGATGTGTCAATAGCCTTACAAAATTGGTTGACATTATCCGCTTCATGAAAACTCTCCTTAATGGCTTTGTCTTATGATCATGAGACGAATTTTATTTAAATGATCCCACCTTTCATATTTCACCCCAATCGCAGCAGAAAACATATCTATGGGTTTTAGGGCTCATCCACAGCGAAAGTAACATCAATAACATAGATGGTCAGGAATAAACTCATTGACTCAACTCAATTCTCATAATTGGTCTCACACAACTTTGTCAAAACATTTCTTTTCATAAGCAAAAGTGAATCAATATTTCAAAGAGAGATTTTCTTGTCGAGTATTTCAATAAACAAGATGAACAACAACCATAATGAAGCTTTCTCATGCAATTGCAATCCCGCTTAAGGATCTCAAATTACAACACACGAGTAAACTCCCACGGACATCAAAATTATGTCCTTAAAGCTAGTACTGGGAGGATATTGAGAACTCTAAAGGTGTATTTAATAAATTATCAGGAATTACATTAATAAAGGTCAACCGATAGAGTAAGCGCATTATCAATATAATCCTTAATGCCACAAAATAACAATATTTTATTAACAAAATAACACCTTGTCACAATTGGTCTTGTGAAGGTGAGTTCACAATCATGCAAAGTGCTAAAAAAATATATCACTTAACAAATCATCAAGAATTACATAAATAAAGGTAAACTAATAAGGTAAGTGCGTTATCAACATAATCTTCAATGCCACATTATTAACAAAATATCAACAAAACGACACCTCAACATAATTGGTCTCACAAAGGCGAGCTCACAATCATGTAAAGTGTCCTAAAACAATACCATAATACTTAAACCAACAACTCTCATAATCAAATCGCATAAATAATAACAAAATAAATAGTTTTCAAAATATTACATATTAATTTATGCACAAAATAACACTGAAAATTATTTCAGTGACCAAATAACATCAACTTTGAGAGTGCACAATATATATCATACCCAGAAACATCATAATAATACACAAAAATTTTCAGAGGCAAAAGATGATAGTACTATTTATTTTTTATAATTTTAATCTCTAAAAATTTTGGAATAAATAATAAATAGGCATGAAAAAATAAATAAAATTCACTAAAAAATAAATCAAGGCACATGAAGAACAATGCAAAAAACGGAATTGAAAAATCAATTTTATATAGATCACACTCTCCTGCACTCTCTAGGACTGCGAGTGAGCGTGAATAGATCACCACCTTCTTCCTTACCCGTTTGACTGAATTAGGATAATTTGACCCAGTTTATGGTGTGATGAGTTTTTTGCGATATCTCTCTCGTTTTACATCTGTTTGACACGATTCTTACGTCGTTGGATTTAGAATTTCAAGATCTACTAAATCCCTTGAAAAAGTTTTGAAAGTTTCGCATGAAATTTCTAGGCTTTCGATCGAAAATGTGAGTACAAAAATATGGGTTCAAATACCATATTTTAGCGATTTCTCCACCGTTTCAACGAAAATCAACGATTCAAGTGTCATTAAACTTAGAAAATTGAGATATATAAAACTCCTAGGTCAATTTTCAGAATTAATTCACAAACTTTATGGGTTGTTTGAACTCAATCCGTTATGGTTTCGTGGGCCTTCTATTATGAAATTCTCACTATTTTCTCAATCATTTGACACGATTCTTGTGTCTATAAAAACAAAAGTTAGAGATTTTTAATAACCCTAAATTAATTTCTTGAATTGATCATCAAAAGAAAAAGCGAATCATAAAATTTAAATGTTTTAGGATTGTATGGATTTAAGCAAAGTTCTTTGTGAATTCACAATATTATAATGTAATATACATATTTTTAGACTCAAGATAACC
Source organism: Ormosia emarginata (assembly GCA_029884605.1). Classification (NCBI taxonomy): domain Eukaryota; kingdom Viridiplantae; phylum Streptophyta; class Magnoliopsida; order Fabales; family Fabaceae; genus Ormosia; species Ormosia emarginata. Next base: position 84,413,050 of record JAQQTP010000089.1, read on the forward strand.
TAATCTATAAAAGCCCTCACCCAATTTTCAAGAAAAATAATAATCATAAAAAATTTGAATTGAACATCACATGCGTTAGGATTTCGGATTTCTTCAATTTTAAACCTTATATGATTTTTAGGTAAAACAAAAAATTGATAGTCATAATTAGGATTAAAACTTCTGCGATACTAATTGAAAGAAAATATTCCGGATCTATTAATCTTAAAAAATTATGACATATCACAATATATAAAGAATTTTAGAGTTATCTTAAAAAGGCGCTAATGAGAATGTCATTGTTGAAACCCTTAAAATTAATCTCGACGAGAGAGAGATACTATTTTTATCACACAGTAATCGCTCATGCGTCAGTATCAATTGGACAATTGTACGCACTAAAGTGAGTAGGAATATAGATCTCTCCCTGTATATATAGAATAATTAAAATGAGTTAAATATACTTAATATGGTAAATTCATATACAAGCCTCATAAAACAAAAATTCACATATGAGCAGTGTTTTAACAACAATAAATTCATTAACAATACTGATCATAATTTAAATTAAATAAAATACTCTAATAATTTTAACATTTAATTAATCTAAATTTTATAAAATTATAATATAATTTATATTAATTCTCACAAAAATTCTAACACCCGTTACTTACCTTCCCTCTTATTTCCCTCTCGTCGTTTAGAAATGTTGCAGTATTAAAGCTTGTACTGTATTATTATATCGTACATAATTAAAAGTTGCAATATTTTCAAAGGGGGGAAAGTGTTACAATTGGCTCATAGTTTTGTAACCTTTTGTCCAACTCATACTTCTTCATTCAATGGCTAGAATTAAACATAGACCTTAAAGGAGATATTATATTGCATATACAAAATTTCACTATGAGAACAGAGCATGTTATTAATACTAAGAAGATGCATTTTCTACTTTTAATTGTGAAAATTTTCTTGAAGAATTAAACTGAGGTTCCCTTCTTCGATCTAGCTGTTTCTATCCTTGTTCTAATTACATGATTTTGCATTTCGCATCTTAGGATTAGATGTTACAGTAGCTAAATTCTATTATCAACAACTTAATTTTCCAACATTAATTCTACATCTCGTTCTAACCTTTCCTAATTTTACTGTTGGTTAGATCTTCTTTCAATAGTTCCAGCTTCTTTCCTTTTTATCTACAAAAAAAAATAGCATCGTTTCTTTTTCACTCTTGCTAGTCCTGAAGACCATTATCTGGAGCTAGTTTGCTTCCATGATAGCGACCCAGTATAAAACATGAAAAAGTGAGACCATACAAAGAACGTGAGGGAATCCCATAGACTGGAAAAATATTCAAAAGGAATGCAATCTCTAACATGAAGCCTCAGCATAGTTCATGCATCTATATATATTTTCTCCAACAAAATCTAATTTGCCTATATAAGTTAACATATTTTTCTTCAAAAAAGAAAAGAAGACTTAAGTTTCAAAGACAGTAACTAGTTACGTTATTAATAAGAGTAATAATATTTGTACATTATTTTTTATATCATTTTTATATTATTATTTTTAAATAATAAAATAAAATAAAATACATTTTAATATATTCTCTCTATTTTTTATTTCTCAAATAAACAAAATGTAAACATAATATAAAAAAATGATGCACAAATATTATTTTTGTATTATTTAAAAGAATAATTTAAATTTTTTTTTAAAGCACAACTTCGTTCAACGCACGTCATAGTCATGTAAACCGAAGGACTGTACAAAAAGTAGTCACAGTTGTAGTTTCGTAGAAGAAAAGCTTACCGGCTTCAGTCTTCAACATCTAAGTCTTTTCGCGTCTCAATTAAATTCTTTGACCTGTTTATAATTATCTTGTTGATGAGACTCATAATAAAGGAAATTGATAGTCACTCATGGGTGAGCATTAAAGTGCATGTCTTTGACTTCTTGTTAAGATGAAAGAGGGAGGATTAAGAGGGGATATATAATTGAGATTAATGAGAAATAGACGTGATTATATGCTTAACAAGGAAGATCCTATCATGCATCTCAATATGTTTTGGTACATGATACATTGTGTTTATTAACCTATAATCATAGGTTATTGTGAGTTTGTCTCCTCTTTTTTTATTTTGTAGGTTAATTCTTTTAGATTTTATTTTTATTATAATTATTTATATTTTAATTTATTTTCGTCTTACTCGAACCCCTGAACTTCTACCACCACCATGAATTTCTATTACAAGGAGCAGCCACCATCAACCACAGGAAATAGCCTTTGCCCAGCCATAGAAACCACCGTACCACCCTTATAGACAAACCCAATGGAACCTCCATTGTCAAACTAGCCATCATCCACCATCATCATTGCTTAACCACATCTTTTCTCCAACCACGACCTAACCTCATACTTCATTATCGCATTCCAGAATGCAACCTCAGCCACGAATCGCCGTCGTCAACTTGTGATGATAGCGCTCCTACCACTGCCTACAACATTCACCTTTCTCTCATCCAAACAAAGATTCCCTCATTGAGATGCATGACAATGACATTGAGGAGGATGTCGCGACAACAGTAGTCAAGGGCGAGCTTGATAGAGGACTGATCTTGGATGGTGGAGATGACATGTCGCGTGCGCTGCCATAGCCACTGTCGACCTCTGTGTCGGACCTTTCTGCCACTGAACTTGCAGAGGAACCTCCTCGTCATAACTGAACCTGTATACCTAATGGTGAAACCACCTCGCCTGATAAACTGAACCTATTCACTCCATCGTCGACAAACACGGCAGAGCAGTCGAGGGCGAGCTTGATAGAGGGCTGATCTTGGATGGAGGAGATGACATGTTGCGTGCGCTGCCAAAGCCATTATCGACCTCTGTGTCGGACCTTTCTGCCACTGAACTTGCAGAGGAACCTCCTCATCAGAACTAAACCCGCATACCTAACGGTGAAACCACCTCGTTTTCTAAACAGAACATATTCACTCCATCGTCGACAAACACAGCTTCGCCACACCTGACCACTGCGCATACACCCAGATTCGTGACAATCACCCACAACCCAGAACCGAGCCCAAATCGTAAGTATGAGATTCTAACTTAAAATCAATTGACATTAAGTGGAGTGACTCAATAGATATATAAATCACATCTAAAAGATTAATGTAGACAATGTGAGACTCTTAATACCCCCCTCCACAAATGCCTGGACGGAACAAGTGAGCCTAGCGAAATAGGCAGAAGTAGCCTAATGAAGTAGGTTACGTAAATAAGATCTTAGCTCTAATATCATGTGAGATTCCAACTTAAAACCAATTGGTATTAAGTGGAGTGACTCAAGATACATATAAACCGCGCCCAAAAGATTGAGACAGACAATGTAAGACTCTTAACAGTAAGGCTAATCAAATAGACTATGTCGCCTTTGAACTGAATCATCGGAGCCTTCTAGCACGAACCCTTGCTACCTCTGGCTAGCTGCACGTCGTCATCGCCTCTTTCCACCATCCATTTCTTTTTTTCTAATTTGTTTTCATTGTAATTTCAAAAAGTTGACATTTTTACCTTGTCATTAAGTAACCTGCCTCTCAATCCTACCATTGATTTTTTAATTTAATAAATTTATGGCTCTTTGCTATTAGCACATTGTGCACCACATATGTTTATGGTGCATGTTAGACAAATTATGCTTAACAAAGAGGAATACATAGTCACTGTTTACATCTTAGTTCATAAAATCCTACTCTTACTCATACCAATCAAAAGGATACAACTAATATTAAAGTTACTATTTTTCATTTTACCAATGTACAAGTAAAATTAAATTAATACTTAAAGAGTTAATGTTACGACTTTTTAAAGCCTTAAAAATACTTGCAAGTATACTAATTGTAAGTCAGTATAGTCCAACAAATACAATGTCAATCATATATAAAGTAAAGCTTTAGACAATTGATAAATTTCTCTAATCCAATTAACAACTAAGACATAAATAAAAAAAATTGAAACAACTAAAGCAAATATTAATTAAAGATTCTTGCTAGGGTTAGCTACTCTATGTGAGTGACTCCTTAAGATAGGTTCCCACTCCGCCTGTGGCAGCACTCCTCCACCAACGGTGGTCTTAGTCCTTGGTTGATCTGCTCGCTGACAGACCAACCGATGGTGGTTCTCAGTCTCTATCCCTCGATCGTCCTCCGCCTGCTTTCCTTAGTTGTCGCTCAATCCCTTTTCTATTTCTTTTTTGGTCCTGTGTTGGCTTGGCAGCCATTGCTACCTGCCTCGTAGCCCAATCCATTGAGTCACCACCGCTCCTTGTTACCTACTCACCTTTTTCCACATCCGAGGCCCAAACTACCGAGGCCAATTCTTCATCGCCCATAGCTCCCAAACTCGTTGTTACCTATCACGAAGTCTCCTTTCTTTCATCTTTCCCAATAGTCCATCCACCGATCATAAATATCGGCCACCAGCCCCAACAGGTTTTGTCAATCCCAGATCTGAACTGATGGCATATGCTTGTGAGGCCACCGTTGAGGAAGATGATGATGACGATGCTAAGCAAGAAGAGGCCAAATCGATCTTCTTTAATGAGGATAAATTTTTCCACCAGATTAAGACCTCAAGGATATGTTTCATTGGGCGTTTGGATGTTACAAGGACTCTTCCTTTCTGTTTCATGGTTATTGCTTGAGGGGGTCAGATGAGAAGCAAAGTTTTGACTATTAGGGTGGTAATAATCTAATTTCTCCATACCACATTGTTAGCCCTATCTACTTAGCATATGACAAGGTCATAAAGAATGAGGGAGATGACCATCCAAGTCCAAAATAGAATAAAAGCAAAAAGTAATATGAGCAACAAGAGCAACACCTTCTTTTGTTAATACTTCAATCCTTCAAGCTACCTTCAATGTTTTACGAAGAAGTGTAGTTTTGATTCAATGAAAACGAAGAAGGCAATTGATTTTATAGGAACATATCATATTCCATCTTCTTTTCACCTTTCCATTCGCTATTTCTTCTAAGCATGTTGGAAGATCTTTAGATTATTTGGCCTCTTATTTGTACTTGGGATGTTGTATCCTTTTTTAGTCTAAGTAATGAATTTCTTTATCATTGGAAAAAAATATATTAATCAAATTAACCAAGTTTAAATTGATTAAAGATTAGAATTTTCCAAAATTAATTTTAACACCAACTATATATTTTCAAATTTAATATCCCCAAATAGTTTATCTCGTAAAAATTTTACAACAAAACATGTAATCACGTAAAATCTATTAATTAAGCCTTAAAAAATAATCAAGTGTATGCTTTATTTTCATAGTTAAAAGCATTGGAAAAATATGATTGAATTCATCTAATTGGCAAATAAAACAATAAACAGGGTGTTATACTAATAGTCAGAGTTTCATACTAATAACGAGCTTTCGTCATTCCTTTAATATAGAAAATCTCACTTCCCTTTGCTTCATTATCTCCTCCTAACCGGCTTCCTTGTGTAACTTTTTTTTATTTATACTAATTTTATTGGGCCCAAAACTAATATCGGGTGTTTCTTCTAATGCTTCCTACTTTCTTATTTGTGTATAATTTCATTTAATGTGTAACTTTGGAAAACAGAGTAAGTAGATTGCTTCATGAAAGTCTCCAAAGAATAGGAAAATGATTCAAAATAAAAAATTACCATATCTGAATTGTTGATTTAATGAAATATTACCAAAATCATAGTAATTATCAGAACCATTTAATAATTAATCTTTCTTAACTTGTAATCAGTAATTGTTCACCATACTAAAACCAAGTTAATTTGGATTCGTTAATAAGTTGGTATTTATTTGTATCTTCATAAGACAATCAGTTATCAATTTTGGACATAAGTATGGAATTTTTCTATGAGTGTATGTTTGTATGTAATAATAAAACAAACCAGCAAGGAAGCACATATACAGAAAAATGCTTGTCGTACTAGTGTCAGACACGTTTCTGACACCGGAGCGCCGACGACACAGTCAGACACGTGTCCGTACGGTGTTTAGCCCCATTTTCTCAGTTCTCGTGTTTTACCGTGCTCCGACACAACTCGGACTCAACCCACAACGGCCCACCGACACAGCCCACCTCTAAAAGGCCATGTTTAAAATTCTTGTAGCTCTCCTTCATCCTCCACTGAAAAACACAACTGCCTCCTTCATCTTTCTTCTCTCCTGGTGGCCAGCATCACAGCAAAGTCTTCTTCCTGACTTCCTCACGCAGGCATGCAGCGTTCACAGCAATAGTTTTCTTTTTTCGGTCACCAACACTCCAGCACTGTATCTGCTAGACTGCTACTCCACGACCACGTCGTCGATGGATAAGGCTAATAAATTGTATAAGCTTTTAAAAGAAGAAGATCATATATTGTATATTGTATAATAATATTTTTACAGTGATTGAGACTGTAGCATTTTCTGTTCAAGTTGTTATAATAATATTTTTTTGAAAATGTGAAAACTGAAAAGTTTTGAAAATTATTTTAATTTTGTCTTTTTGTGATTTACTGTTTTAGTTTTCTATACTTTTTTTGGGTGCTTTTTCTTGTGTCAGTGTAGTACTCATACTTCTAATTAATAGTCATGACTCATTGTTATCTTCAAAGAACTTGAAGCTGCGGGCCTATGGCCTAGAATAAGATAATAATATTTAAAATGTTTAAAGATGAGAAAGAGAATGTATAATAAAATAATTAAAGTTATTAGAAAGTTAGAAACCACATTATAAAGACATAATATTATACATAATCTGTCACGTGTAACATTTAACTTTTGATTTAGATTTGGTATAAAATAAAATAATGATAATTGATAAAGTAACAATAAGTTAGTGTTTATATCTTAAATTTTAATTCTTAAATCCATTTTATAACGTATAAATGTTTATATGTTTAATTTTTGGTGTTGATAATTTTAATCTTTGCTAGGACAATGACTACATCAGTTGGTGCAATAGAGAGCTCAACAATGAAGGTCAAAATGCCTCCTCAGCCCCTAAAGGTTTGATAGGGAAAAGAAGAAAAATAAGTCCTTTGGAAGCAGCATTCAACAATGAAAAGAGAGCTTAACTTACTATTGAAATTGCTAGGATGCTTTATTCTACAGGCTTACCATTTTATCTTGCAAGAAACCCTTATTATATGAGTTCTTTTGTTTTTGCTGCTAGCCATTCATTATCTGGTTTTTTACCTCCTGGTTATAATGCTTTGAAAACAACCCTCTTACAACAAGAGAAAGCAAATGTTGAGAAATTGCTTCAACCCATTAAAGGTTTGTGGGCTTCAAAAGGTGTTAGCATTGTTGCTGATGGATGGACTGATGCACAAAGAAGACCTTTGATAAATTTTATGGCTGCAAGTGAAGGAGGTCCTGTTTTCTTGAAGGCTATTAATGCCTCTGAGGAGATTAAAAATAAACATTATATAGCTGGCTTGATTAGAGATGTAATCAATGAAGTGGGGGCTGAAAATGTAGTGCAAATCATAATTGACAATGTTGTTGTTTGTAAAGTTGTGGGGATGTTGATTGAAGCCGATATTCTTCATATATTTTGAAATCCTTGTGTGGTATATATTTTGATTCTCGCGCTAAAGAATATATATGCTGCTAAAAATACTGAAAAGAATGAGGTTACATATGCTGAGTGTCATTAGATCACCCAAATTACTGATGATGTTTCATTTATCAGAAATTTTATTATGAACCACTCTATGAGATTAGCCATCTTCAATGTGTTTATGCCATTAAAGTTACTTGCCATTGCTGATACATGATTCGTATCAGTTGTAGTGATGTTGAAACGATTCAAACTCATAAAGCATGATTTGCAAGAAATGGTCATTAGTCCTGAGTGGAACTCTTATATAAAAGATGATGTGGGAAAGGCTGCAAGAGCAAAGGCTTTTATTTTTAGATGATTTGTTGTGGGATAAAATTCACTGCATCATTTCTTTTACAGATCCAATATATAACATGCTTCGATTTTGTGACAAAAATGTTCCTACTCTTCATTTGGTATATGAAATGTAGGATACAATAATAGAAAAAGTGAAAGTAGCAATTTATTGACATGAAGGAAAGAGGGGAGATGAGCCATCAACATTCTATGAAGTGGTTTATGATATTCTCATTGATAGGTGGATTAAGAATAACACCCCAGTCCATTGCATGACACATTCTTTGAACCTAGAGTAAGTTTACACTTTAATGATTTATTATTAAAATTTATAACAATGTAATATATTATTAACTATTGTTTTGCTTGTAGGTACTATAGTAATCAGTGGCTTCAAGGGGCTTCGACTAGAAAACCTCCTCATCAAGATGATGAAATTTCTGCAGAGAGGAACAATTGTATTACAAGATATTTTCCTAATTCCAATGATAGAAAGAAAGTTGCTATTGAGTTTTCTAAATTCTCATCAACTGCTGATGTATTTTCTAGTTTTGATTCAATTCAAGATAGGTGGACATTAGATCCTAAATCTTGGTGGGTGAACCATGGAGCTTCTACACCTTTACTTCAAAAACTAGCTTTAAAGCTTCTTGTGCAGCCTTGTTCTTCATCATGTTATGAGAGAAATTGGAGTATGTATTACTTTATTCATTCTGTAAGGAGAAACAAGATGAATCCAACAAGGGCAGAGGATTTAGTATATGTAAATACTAATCTTTAACTCTTGTCTAGGAGAAATGAAGCATATAAGGTTGGAGAAACTAAGATGTAGGATATTAGTGGAGATGCATTTGAAATATGTGATAATGGTCCTGGTCTTCTTGAAGTTGCAAATTTATCATTGGATGAGCCAGATTTGGAAGCCGTGTTATTTGCAGATGATGGACGTGGAGGATAAGAGATTGACATTATTCATATAAATCAGTAATATTTTCATTTGCAAATTTGGAAGCCATATTTTTTTTTTTAACTTTATGTTAAGGATTTGGGTTTTTATGTTAAAGATACGTCTTTTCATGATTATAACATATTTATTTTATGTTTTATTATATAACGTGTCCTAGCCATGTGGTATCCAATATTTTTTGAAATGTGTCGTGTCGTTGTGTCTGTGTCGTATCATATCTGTGTCCCGTGTCGTGTTCGTGCTTCCTAGCAAACCATAGTAGCTTTGGTCATCTGTGCCGCTTCTCACTCTTGTGGTCATATGGTTTCTCTTATTTCAGACTTCCTTTCCAAGGATTGGATGGTTTGTATTCCACATACCTATCGGGAAGGAAATAGAATGGTTGATTAGTTGGCTAACTTTGGTCACTCTCAGGATATCGGTACTCATTTGTTGTTGGATCATCCACTCGGTTCTGCTAGTCTTCTTAACCATGATTTAGCATGTGTTTGTTTTCTCGCTCCTTTTAAAAAAAAATTAGAGTATTCCTATTTGAGAGTAATAATAATAGAGGTAGCTTACTTAATTAACTTTTTACTTATGATAATAGTAAAATTTAAGTTTAAATCTAAGAATTTTTATTAGTAAGTGATCTATAATTTAACTGTAAAATTAATTGTTATTTTGCCTTGGCCTTAATTAGAACGTGGAGAATCTCTCCTCACATTACACTTTTTATGCATAAAAAAAAAATCATCATTTGCTATCTTCACTCTTTCATAAACCATCCTTGACATTTATTTGATAGACCTCATTTGCAAAGATAATCTAGTTGCTGAACCCATTTATTATTACACTTTTAATATTGAAAAAATTTACAATATTTCTAAACAATTTTGGAGCATGGATGCACCACAAATAAATATCGATAGATTTAATCATTTTAAAAACCAATGGTAAGGATGGCAAATTGGGAACTTGTTAAATAGGTAATCCTGAACTTTTTAAATTATAGAATTAGTCTTTGAAAAAAATTAAATTTATGGCTTCAAGGACCTTCATCCATCCACAACTAATCTTCTCACTTGTGCCCAACGGCTCTGCCTAGCCACACCTCTGCCACCCTCGACATCGATGGCAACAACTTCATCAACATCACCAAGTTCCCTGCCTTTTGCTGCTCCAACGACGGCATTATGCCTCATTCACCCTCGACACCGACGATGATGGCCTCGTCAACCTCTCTAAGTTCGTTGCCTTCTGCGGCTTCGACACCACCGACGACGGTGCCTCCGAGCTCTGCGACACGTTCGACCTCTATGACCAGGACAAGAACGAGCTCATCCCTATATTGTTCTCCACATAGTAGCACTATGTTCTATTCGTACAGTACGACCTCCATCGAAGTTTCAAGCTTTCTAATTATGCACAAGTTTCAAGCTTTCTGATGATGCAAAAGAAGTCTTTCATGGCTGCTCAAAGTGTAAAGTTTTCTTTATTGTCATAAATTTGGAATCCTATCCTTGTTTCATCAAATATTGTCGTACCCATTTTGTATTAGACAATTTGCAACCTCTCCTCAACTAATCTCAATCATCCAGTTCCTCAAAATGGACTATTTAGGGAACAATCACTGTATCATTGTGATATCAATCTCACCGGTGCATTAATGTACATAATCTGAGCAAGAGTTGTTTTCCTAAAATGAATTTGCAATAATTTTGTATAATAATATACATTTTTAATTTAATTTTTTGTAAAGACAAATGAGGATTAATTTGCAATAATAAGCAGGATTAAAATAAAATGTAACAAAAATTATGGATTTAAATATAATAATCAAGAAATGTAAATTAATTTATTATTGCAAGTCATTCTTAAAATATATCTATATATAAATCTTATTAGGTAGATTGTAAAAGTTGCCTTTAATATTAAGTGATCTCGCCATCATAAGATTTGCTAATATAGCAAATGCAAGCTCATACTGGCTTGCCTCGCGCGTGATTCATTTTTAAATGGAGTTCAAAATGGCTAAACTACATAAAGATTTGTTAATTTTTAAAAACTTAATCAATGACATTGAACGAAGACTAATGCTGACTAATTATGTGATCAGATAAGAGGGGATTAAAAAATTTGTAATATATACAACCTCCAATGGGGTTGGAGCGAAGATTGCCAATGATGTGGCTAATCAAAACAAAGCAACAAGGGCAGATACGGGAGTAAAATTGTTGAATGCTACACATCGGTCATATTCATGCACCTAAATTATCAGTGTGATTGGCCCCCCGCATGATTTCAAAAGGCATTATCTTATCGCACAAAAAAAGAACCTTTTGAAATTGAAACTTACCCACCATGGAATTTCATATATAATGTTAAATAATATATAAATAAACACATTTGGAAAGGTGGAAACTTTTTCTAGAACTAGAACGTTGGTAGAAGAGCATATGTCAGCAAGCTAGATCGTTATTCCATTAAATAAACTCTAATATAACTATATACTAATTAATAACAAGTGATGAGACTCTTTAAGGATGATAATATTATCTGTCTCACGGTTATCTTAATATTTGTGATAAAAATAGATAATATTTATTTAATTTTTTTATAATTATAAATATTATTTATATTATTTTTATTTAATAAATGAGAGTAAAAACAAGAATAATTCTTCTTATATCATAAGTATTCGTAAAAAAATATAAAAATATTTTATATAAAATTATTAAAAATTTTATTATATAAATTAAAATATTATGATATTATATTTTTTATTTTTTATTTTATTTTTTAATTTTATTAATTTTTTTATAATTTATTAAATATTTACAGATATCCGTAAATACTCGTTTACTCGCAAAGAAAAAATAAACGAATATCCACACAAACATAAAAACAAAAACAAAGAGAAATATTATCTACGAGAATAATGAGAGACAATGAACTACTATTCGTCTCCGCCCCATTATCATCCCTAACCCTGTCCTTCTATTTTCTCTCCCCTAAAACAAGCGCAGATATTTATATATTCAAATGTCTTCCACCGAAAATTTAATAGTTATCACGCGCATGATTAACTACTTGATACCATCTATATGAAACCGCTCATATTAAATTGTCAAACAGATTACAGGATCTCAATTGCCACAAACCAATTAACTCTCTTATCATTTTCATCATAAAATAGTTTGCTTAAAAATAGTTTCGTATCTTTTAAAATTTAGATGAAAATTTTATAAATGAGTCTTTTATAAAAACTTTCCAGATAACGTTCATTCATAAAATCGAAGACATTCTCACCATTTTAAGTTTTAAGGGGGGAAAAAAGAAAGACATTCTAGTTTCGAAAAGTGAAGTTTTTCTATACACAAATTATTTAACTTCTAACTCCTAATTAAAACACAGCTAACTTAACTGTAGTTCACCCATTTTTTATTCTAAAGATATTTCACATAAATGTGTGGGTGTATTAAATTTGAACTCATTTAAAAGTATTATCACTTATTCTAACCTTGCTTCGTTACTATAAATATCGATCCATCATCCATGTAATAATTAATGCTCATATACGATTTAAAAATCATTGGAGCGGCCCCGTCTATTTATAAATAAAAAAATAAAAAAAAATATCGGAGCAACTAATTATTTCTCAAATTTTATGCTAGGCTAAGCTAAGATATAGGTTCGATTCCCATAACCAAATAAAATATATCCTCAGTTTCACTATATTATACCCTTTTTTTTCTTGCCATGATTTAATATAAACCATTCAATGTATGTTTCGGACTATACATTTGGTTGTTGTATTTTTTTTTTTTAATAATTGATTGTGTGTTTTCAAAATTGAGTTACATAAAACTCGAAGTGATTGACATAGTAATATACGAGTATATGATAGGTAAATAAACATATAATTATATATTTAATTTTTAATTATATTAATTTTTTAAAATTAAATTATAAAAAATATTTTAGTAAATTTTTTAATTTCCAGATAAATAACTTACTTTTGATCAAATAAAAAAATAAATTAGTGAAAATGAATGCAATATGAACCAAATAGCCGCTACCCGCAACACAAAAATGGAGTTACATGAAAGTTTAAGACATACAAATTTTATTTTTATAAACTGAAGCGTAGGTTAGGCTGAGGCACACCGCACATGTAAGTTATGCTTTACCGGGTCACTGCACACGTGCATATCTATATCACCAACTTACATAAAACACTCGCATGACCCACGCTTATCTTTTTTCGCTGCGTCCTCCCCCCCCCCCACCTTTCTTATTCCTCGAGGAAAACAGAGAAAGAAAATTGTTGTTTTAAATAAAATCAATAAAAAAAATGTAACTTGTAAGAGTCTAATTCTTCAAGAATTCTACAACTTAGTTTTTGGTTTTTTTAAAAGATAATGTCTTTATATAAGTCACTAACTATAAATAAATAGAGTATATTACATGTTTAAAGAAAATATACTATAAACTCGTTTGAATGAACTTCTTAAATAAGATATATTTTTATATTATCTTTTTTAAAAGGTCTTTAAAAAATAAAAGTTATTTTATGTTTGAATGTCATATTTGATAAATATTTTTTTATGTTATAAAAAATCTTTTTAAGAAGCACAAAAATCTAGCTTGAAAAAAATATTTTTGAATGCTTTATCTTTTATTTAAAGAACTTATCCAAACATGATAACAAAAGTAAAAAAAAATATATTCATGTAAAAAAATATATCTTTTTTATTAAAATAAACAGGTCCATATTGAATGAGTTATACTTTTGACTAGGAAGAATAATAACTGTAACTATTTTTGATGAAATAATTGTAACTATTTTAACTCTTATTAAATATATATTTAATTTTTTTAAATGTCATCATCCATGATAAATAGAATATACATTTTTTTTTAAAAAAGAATATAAACATTTATAACACTTATCGATTTCCCTTCTAGTTCTAGTCAATGTTTTAAAGCTAATCATTGAGTCAGTAAGACGAGAGGATTAAGGTTTTAAAATTAAACTAGCCAGATTAAACCTGAGTTTTATTATATATATATATATAGAGGAGGATCAATTTACACTAATGTAAATTTTTTTTTACTTACATTTATTTTCAAATTTGTTAGATTACTTTCATCTAATGGTTGAGATTACTTTTAATAAAATAATTTGAAAGTGGATTAGATAAAAAAAATAAATGATTAAAAAAATCTGTAACAAAAAAAACTTCTTTATATATATATATATATATATATATATATATATATATATATATATATATATATATATATATATAAATGTATAAATAAAATCATAGAAAAAAGTTTAAAATATATTTCTAATATAATTAAATTAATTTAGCACATACAATGGGCAATAAACTAAAAGTATTTTGTTCTTATTGAGGAGTCTTGATTCTCTTTTCGTCCTTTCTTTCCTTGAGGCCGCACCAGGTTAGCGCCATTGAGGTGTATGCAGTGCTGCCTCACTGCACGTCCAACTCTTCCCAAGGTGGTCATCTCGTCTACTCGACGCATCTCTTGTCCTGTACCTGGCTTTTCTCATTGTCATCATTATTTCTCTAGTGGTAGTCGTTCCATCTTCGTCCGTCGGTGCTTGCTCCGTGCCAAGTCATCGACTCCCTTGTCGATCGAGTTGCTGGTTCTATTTATTGGTGCATGGAGCCAAGGCAGCTACTCGCAAAAAAGGATCGGTGAACTTTGATGAAGATGAGGTCGTCTATTTGGATGATGAGGAACTCCATTTTGAAACTGTTGTGACACGGTACAATTTAGTGGGAAGGATTTTCTTTGAGCATAATCAAATCCAAGGTTATGCCATGAAGAAAAGAAGTCAAAGAGCAATGAAAATTGAAGAAGTCAAAATATTATGCTTGGAAAACCCCCATTCTTTCTCTTGATGCACCCGCTTAGTAGTCTAACTAGTAGTCTCTCCAGAAGTAATGTTAGGGTATCCCGCTTAGTTCATTCTTGAGAATGTGTATTCCTTTTATTTTTAGTAATGACAATATATTTTTGGCAAAAAAAAAAAGACAAATTTTTTACTAGTATATTTCTTTACCCTATGTTAATCCCTCAATAAATAAGTAAAAAGAAAGAGGTAAAGCTTCTTATTATATCTTTGTCCCAAATCGAATATGTAAAAGTGGGAGATGTGAGGCTTCTCAATATAAATAAGAGCCAAACTAGTCTTCGGTTATATACTCCAACTTGTCCCACATTGGACAAATTAATAGGACAGAGGATAAGTTTTGGTTGTACATGGAGAACCAAATAATTCAATCCAGTGTCAAACTTTACACTAGTTTCATTTTTTTTTTTTAAAAAAAAAGGGTCCAATTCAATCGTGAGAACTTGATCGGTGGTTTTCCAATTCAAATCTTGGTTTTAAAATTCCAATTTTTAAGGATTAATTCGACCAACTTGAGAACCAGTTCTCGATTTTTCCAATTTGATTGGCCGGTCTACTCCAATTTTGAAAACCATGGTTCTAGCTCTAGGGGACTAAACATCGTTATCCTTGCTCCAAATTCTCTAGTCATGTTATTAAGTTTTCATATATATATATATATATATATATATATATATATATATATATATATATATATATATATATATATATATTGAACTATTGGAGAAAATGGTAATCTTACAAGAGATTTACTATTTAATTGTTTTTTCTCATATATAGAAGAGTAGATCTTTTGTTCTAATTTATATATTTTGGTTTTCAACTTAATCTTCAATTAATATTTATATTATTAACATAATTACTCTAAATATACTAGATTGATGTTGGATATGATCTTAAAATTATCTGAAAAAGGCATTTAATCTTAATTAATGTAAAAGTAATTAGAATTATATCATATTGTATAACTAAAAAATAATTTATCCTAACTTCTTTTTTTTTTTTTTGGTATTGTAGTCAGGTGGGGACTAGGTCAACTTGTGCGCACCTCGACTAATCTACCTCCTCGATCTGATCAAAGGCAAGCCATCCACGTTGGATTAGGAGATTCACAAGGATATTCCTTGCGACTTGACTCCAAGAAATTGACATAACAATGATTCAAACATGTGACCGTGCACCTGCCCATACATCACATGCTCTTCTACTGCTAGACAACTCCTTGGGGTTAAGAGGTTATGCAGGGAAACATATTCCCCCAGGTTAGGTAGCGCTTAAGAGAAGCTCTCTCCAAGATAATGGCTCTAACAGGATTCAAATACATGTTCCCCTCTAGGGGTCATATGTAACATTTTCTGAAATCTTTTAGTCATAAGAATTAATATAGAAGTTTATTAATATTAGTTTCAGTTATCTGTTAATTTTGGGATTATTCTGAGCTCATTTAGGCATGATGTTATAATCCAGAATATGAAAAATAACTCATATTAACTCAGAATTTAACACAAGTTGCTTACATGAAGAAAATAAATAGGAAAAATTTACTTCTAGGTCACACCTAGTTAGAATGAGTTGTAGTAGATTTTGGAGGATTAACTGAGTTAATTTGACATCTTTAATAACACAGAATGAATGTGTAAATGTCAAATCAAATAGGAAAGTGACTTGAAAAATTATGAGATTTTGAGGAGAAGTCAAGTAAAGGATGGATGCTATTTTGGTAATGATTACAAGTTAAGGTAAATACATGTGAGACTATTAACTTAATTTCTTAGGTTTAACTTAATTTAAGGAAGAGTACTAGAGTTTAAGTGATAGTTAATAGTGTATAGAAAATTATAGAATGATGAGAATAGAGACTAAAAGAAGTTCTAAAATTTTCTATGATACTTATAGAAGTTAAAAGATTTATTAATGGAAGATTAAAATATCCCTAAGAAATACAAAATTTTCACGTAGTCATGAAATTTAAAGGATCCTATCAATAATTTCTTTCTCCACTGCCTATCACTTTTTGACTTTTCGTGTTTCATTTTTACACATTACTACTTGCAGAAAAAGAGATAAAGATAAGAAAGAAAGAAATAAAAAGAAAAGAAAGAGAGAAATAAAAAGAAAAGAAAGAAACAGAGAAAAAAAGAAAGAAGAAGCATGTGAGAAATAAGGAAGAGGACGAAGGAAAAAAAGGTGAAGAACCAAGCAAAAAAAAAAAAAGCTAACGAATAGAATAACAACCACATACGAATAGAGGGTATGGGGATTGTGTGATTTTCTATACTCTTTTCTCCTTATTTTTTGGACTTTTGCATGAATAGTTAAGTTAATAGTATTAGATGTCTATGCGTGTATAGTTGATGAGATTTGAGTATAGTTATATACATAACCAATAGTGATGATATTGATAAAGTAGTATTGATTTACATTGTCATACAACATTATTTAGAGCTCAGTTTTATGTATATGGTGATTGAAATGATTTGGTGCATGGAAGAATGACAAGGAATGACATTATCTGGTGTTATTGGTGCAATTTTGTAGGATCTATTCGAATAGATACTGGAAGAATGCACGAAAATGAGAACTAGAAGTTGTTATTGAAATAAATCAATGGTCTATTTGAATATATACTGGCGTAATGCACGAAAATGAGAACTTGAAGCTAAGATTCAAATAGACCATTGATTTATTTGAATAGAATATTTCAGGAAGGTTAAAATTTTTAAGTTATTCGAATAAACTCGGTTGCTATTCGAATAGCAAGTTCCAAAATGCCATAAAATTTGAATTTATTCAAATAGCACACTAAATTATTCGAATAGTATGGCATAAAATTTAAACTTATATGGTTCCATATGCATCAAATTGAATGAGATCTTTAACTAGATCATTGTTTACCATAAATGTGCAATTGAACAATTAGAAAGACGATGAAAATGTGCACTAGACATATTCAAATGATGAGATAGATTGAGATGTTATTCTTTCTATAGATATAGTTATTATTTGCTATGGTTAATGACTGATGAAGAAGATGATCCTCACACCTAAGGATAATCTAAATAATAGTAGCGTGAGAAAGGAAGATTCCCTCCCTACTATAGTAACTGAGGTTGAGGACAGACATTCCCTCACTCTTTATTTGAAATTATCCTAGATGGATAGTAGATTGAGGATGAACATTTCCTCTCTACTTGGAATGATTCTAGATGATTGATAGTATGAGGAAGAATGATTCCTTCCCTATCAAAGTAGTTAAGGATAAACATTTCCTCTCTACTTGAGATGACTCTAGATGATTAGTAGTATGAGGAATGGTGATTCCCCCTATACTTGAATATCTAGATTGAGGATGAACATTCCCTCAATATTAAGGTAGTATAAGGATAGACATTCCCTTTCTACCTATTGATGCTTAAGATATTATAAATGATGTTTTATTTAGTTTGAGCTTATCATCTTTTGACTTATTAATGTGATAATGAGATACAAATTGCATATAAAAATGATTTTTGGAATATAATTTAAATTGAGATTTCTACTTCAGGATGAGAAAGGAAATCATTTTGCCTTTAGCCACCTTCCTATAATAATTTATGATTTATTTTATTTTTCCAAAGTAGCTGAAATTATTATGATGACATGGTTTATACATTTGTCCTACTAAGAATTTTAAGATTCTCACCCCATATATTTGAATTTCCATGATAATTCTAGAAAAAGAGACTACTGAAAAGTAGAATACAGCATGTGAAAGTATGGAGCATAATATACTTTTTAGGAGTGTAGTTATGTATATACTTTTGTATTTAGGATTTTTCTGTTGTAAATTTGTATGTGCCTTAAAAGGCTTAGTTTGTAGATAATGTACATGTTGTATTTATGAGTAATATAGTTATAAGTGTATTAAT
Source organism: Ormosia emarginata (assembly GCA_029884605.1). NCBI lineage: Eukaryota > Viridiplantae > Streptophyta > Magnoliopsida > Fabales > Fabaceae > Ormosia > Ormosia emarginata. Next base: position 84,431,771 of record JAQQTP010000089.1, read on the forward strand.
TATCCCTCGTAAGGTGGTAGCTATTTTACACAAAATAATTGAACTTTATAAATTGGAAATAAGAAATAAACTTGCAAGAATGTAAATGTTATCTTAAGACCTTAGATTTTTTTCCCCAAATGACAAAATTACTTCGCACAATAGCAACTAAACAATTTGGGAAAAGATAATTGCACAACATATTTTAAATATTTTTACATCCCTCTTACATCTATACCTATTTAGGAAAGAAAAAAAGAGAGAGAATGTGCATTAAAATATGTATTTCTCTCATTTTATTACTTAAAAAGGAAATAATATAGAAATGATACAATAGAAATTATGTGTAAATAATATTGATCAGACAATTTAACTAAAGAGAAACATTACATAGCTCATATTACAATTGTCTGGATTGAGCTGGATGACAAGGCAAACTTTTCCTTCTCCATGAAATTAGAGATGATCCTCCGAACGCTATCCTGGTCAAACAATATCTTATTGTCGTAGGTGAATGACACCACTACAAGGTTATCCATTGTCACAAGCACAAGAATCAATAAGATATGCTTCTCGAGCTTTCCCTTGCAACGACTTGAGGCTTAAATGTAGATTGCACATTGGATAAGGAGGTAGAGGAAGTTGATCAGGAAAAACAAAAATAGCTTTCTCAGAGGGAAAAATAAAGATGATGGACTACAGAAGCTCATGGTGTTCAATTCTAAAAGTGAATCAAAATTGTCAAATCCAGCAATTAGATTATGTTGCTACCATGCAACAAGAACAATTACCAGATTCCACTAATCACAATCCAAACCTCTCCTTTCTTCTCGCTCTCTAGATTCTTCCTTCTCCACTAACAGCTTCGCTTGTTCTACTAGGTTGCTAAAAGTTGGACGCTATCTAGATTTAGAGAGGATGGTGATAAAGTAGAGTCGTCATAATGTCACTATGGCTATACCAAAGAAAGAGCAACAATTTTTTGAGTAATAGGTCATCATCAATTGGACCATTAGGGAAATTAAGAGTGTTTTCATTTAGGCACTACAAAGGCATGAAGCATTTGTTCATCCAGTGAAAAAGGTTCTTTCCATTATCAGAGTCAAGCATGACATATCCCAAAGTTAGGAGTTCGTTAAGGCTAGGCAACTTGTTGATGCCAACAAGGGTGGTGGCTTTCTTGTTGAACTAGCTTAGGTGTGGTGATCTGGAGGCAATGTTGTCACCAATTTAATTGATGATGAAGAAGAGATAAAAAGATAAAAAGAAAAAGGTTGAAGTTTTTGTGAAAACATAATAATAATTTTTATTTAACTTAATTTTTTAGTTTAAAGAGAATAATTAAATACGTAAAAAGAGAATTAAAAAATTAACATGAAGGATTATGATTGAAAACATATAAAGAGTGAGGATCATGCCACATCACTTTTCCCTTGACAACTTAAAGGAGAGTGAAGAATGAATAACTTATTGTAATAATTGGTATAATTTAGAAATGAAATTAAAAGATTTTATAATTCATGTTAGAATTAGACATATGTGAAATGTGTACTTGTATTTAATAGTGATTATCATTAATTTGTAATTGATTAATAGCTGGTTAAAATATGTGATAAGGTTGCAATTACCTCTGTACTTTCTATATATATAGCAGTACACTTGTGTAATAAAATACACAATTTTCCTCAAGCCCTCTCCTTTCTACATGGTATCAGTGGTTTAACGATCCCTCACACCACTGTGCTTTCACCAGTGGTTTTGGTGCTCCTTCTCGTGCACATAGTTGCACCTCCACCAATTGCAAATATTCTAGCGACATCGACCATCACTGGCAACCACCAATTAGAGCAAAAGCCCTCTAACCCCCCCTCCCACGAAGACCCACCTCTATTTACCATCACACGTGCCTCCACTTTTAGATTTTTTCCTCTGCGTGTTCTCCCATGTGCCAGCACGTGAATGCGGGTGACCTACTTTCTACCTACTAGAATTTTTTGGTGACCCAATAAACCTTCTTTTTAACCTTTTTTCGATTTCACCCCTTATTCCTAGCCCAAATTGACCACCAACCCCATTACACCTATTATTTCATGTATTAATTGTTCACGCCACCCATCCTCTCCACCTCAGATCCAAACCTTCGAGTGCTTCACTACAGCTTTTTGAGACCTAATCTCACTTAAACCAGCACATCTACCTCTAGGGGTATCTTTGACATGTCTTCCGCCATCAGCTTCACCACCATCCTATTGGTTCTATATGACAAATTGGCGGGTGTAACCAATTAAACCTCTTGGACCGCTGATGTGGAGTTATGTTTTGAAGGGCAAGGTTTTCATAACCACCTAGTCAAACAAGCCAAGAAATCATACTCCAATGATGTCAAACATCCGTACAACATTATTTCTAACTTGATGGCCTTTAAGAAACAAGACATGGACATACAGACCTATTTGAGTAAGCTTGATAATTTGATTGTTGAGTTTGATGCACTTATGCCCTTCCTTGATAATGTAGACAAACATACCAAACAACGTGGAAAGTTCTTCATAGTCCTTGCCCTTATTGGTCTACCACCTGATCTTGATTCAATTTGCAATTAGATTTTCTCAAGCCCTACAGTTCCTTCATATAATGTTGTCTCAGAACAATTATTATGCATCTCTAACACTACAGTTTTTGTTCCATCCCTTGCACTTGTTGAATCTTCTGTGCTGGTTTCCCAATCTAACAGGGTGGACGGGGAGGAGGTCGTGGTGGCAATTCCTCATTACACTTATTGCAAAAGATTTGGTCACATTGAGGAGCAGGACAAAAACAAGGCTAACCAACAGTCTAAATCTATGAATGTTGCTCAAGTTATCCCATTTAACTCATCTAGCAAAATTTCCTTCTCTGCGGCTAAGTATAATTAGATATCAAGCTTCAGGTAGCCATGTAGTCTACTACACTTGCTGCTTTTGTTGCTCAAACCGCTAATCCTGTAGCCTTTCTTTCAAAGTATTCTTCTCTGGAACCTTGAGTTCTTGATTCAAGCGCTTCTAATCATATGTCTAGTAACAAATTCCTTTTCTCCCAACTTACTTATATAGATACACTACCTAGTGTCACTTTAGCCAATGATTCACAGACTAAAGTCCAAGGAATTGGTCAAGTTAATCCTCTTCCCACACTTTTTATGTTTGGTTATCCTTTTAATTTGATTTCCATCATTAAACTCATATTATCTTTACTAACGATTTTGTTTTTGTGCAGGATCGGGGTATTGAACAAATGATTAGAGTAAAATGTGAGTCTCGAGGCTTGTACTACCTCATCGTACCTACATCTCTTATTGCATGTTTTTTTATTGAGTTACTAGGGATGAACATCAACGCTTGGGACATCATAACCTACAAAATTTACATGCCATGGTTCCTAGCTTTTTTAAAGTATTAACACTAGAGTGTGAGTCTTATCAGTTAGGAAAACATATACGTAGTCCCTTTCTTAAAAGAATCAATAAATAAATTGCGTCTCCTTTTCCTTTAGTCCATTTAAATGTTTGAGGTCATAATCGTGCCACTTCTACTTTGAGTTACCAGTACTTTGTTACATTTATTGGTGATTTTTCTCATTGTACTTGGCTATTTCTAATGAAAAATCATTATGAATTTTTTTCTATAATTAAAGGCTTCTGTTTAGAAATTTGACTCAATTTCGTAGCCCTATTAAAATTTTGCAAAGTGATAATGCATGTGAATATTTTTTTGCTCCCTTTCAATTTTTTTGACTTCATAGGAAATTTTACACCAATTGTCATGTGTTTATACCCTACAACAAAATAATGTTGCTAAAAGGAAAAATTGATACTTGGTCAAAACAACTAATACCTTGCTCCTATACTTTAATGTGCCATTTCATTTTTTAGGCGACGCAATTCTTACTGTATGCTATCTGATCAACCATTTGTTTTCTTTTGTCCTCCAAAATTAGGTGTCACGTTCTCTGTTGTTCCCTAATCAGGATCTTTATTCTCTTTCTCTCTGAGTCTTCAAGTGTACTTTTTTGTCCATGACCTCACTCCAAGCATAGAAAAAATTGGTCGCTAGATCCTTGAAGTGTCTTTTCTAGGCTACTCTCTATTATAGAAAGGCTACCGTTGCTAGTCTCCAGACCTTAAAAGATATCTTGTCTTTACTTATGTTAGCTTCTTTGATACCCATCTTTTTTTCACATGTGCTTCCGATGTGCATCCTAACATGGATATTAGTTCCTAATTGGTCATTCTCACTTTTAGGTCGATCCCACATCTATCTACGCTCCTCCCTTACTCACATATCAACGAAGACCATGTTCATAACCAGTTTAATCAGCTAGTCATTCTTGTTGATGCCTTACCAACAGAACTAGCTCCCAGTAGTCCTCCTCTTGACTTATCTCTTACTTCATCAGACTTTCTTGCTCTGTCTCTTACACTAGATCTACCCATAGCATTACGTAAATGTATCAGGTCTATTCGTAATCCTAACCACTTTTATGCTTGTCATTTGAGTTATCATCATTTGACTTATTCTTATTACGTTTTTATGTCCTCTTTGTCTTCTATTTCCAATCTCAAAACTACAGGTAAAGTTCTATCTCATCTCGGATGACGACAAGTTATGGTTGACGAAATGACTATTTTGCACTCTAGTGGTACTTGAAAACAATTGTTGGTTGTTGATGGATCTATGCTGTCAAGATTGGTCCTGATGTAAATGTTGATCATCAAAAGGCTCACTTATTGGTAAAAAGATACACAGAGATATTCATCCTTAATTATTGAAATACTTTCTCTCTTATGGCCAAGATTGTTTATATTCGTCTCTTTTTTGGCATGATTGTCATTTCCCATTGACTCCTTCATCAAATAGATATCAATAATATTTTTTTACACGGTGAATTACAAAAAGTCTATATACAATAGTCATCGAGTTTTATTACTAAAGGATCACTTGACTTAGTATGTCGACTGCGCATATCACTCTTGATTTGGGAGATTTAATTCTGTCATCCATCAATTCAGCATGACTTATGCATCTATATTATTATTTATGTTGATGGCATTATGATTATAACTAATGATCAGGCTAGTATTCGGATTTTTAAGTAACTTTTGTCCAACCACTACAATACCTATTTGCAAATGAGTAGAATCGCTTTTAAATATAAGAGAGGTGTCATTTGCACAGACGGATATCCAACATTGACTTCACAGGTGGTACTTGTTTATAATTTTTTATTCACTCTCTTAATTCTCTTTCTTTCTCAATAAAAGCAAATAATATAAAAATTTGGTCTGTGTAATATTTGTGTTTACTTTTTTTGTGTATCTGGCTTTTTTCTAAATAAAATGAAAAATATTTTTTGTCTAATAAAAATATCTATAATTTTTGTCTACCGTATCTTAATGTTAGACAAATATTAAATTATATTATATGTAATTATAATGTTTTTATAGGATAAAATATGAATTTGTGAATAAGTTAAAACAAAAATTAGCGTATAAAAATTAAACAAATGATGAGATTGAAATATAATATTGGATGACACCTTTATGTTTTGTCAAAGAAAAATTCAAAGAGGTGCCACTTCATTTCAGATAGTCAAATTAACATAACAAACTTTGAACAGTAAATAAAATGCCAAGTTAATGTGTGTATGAGTAGGTATCACCCAAAGAAAAGCTTATGTGCAGGAAACGAAATGCTTTGAACAGAAGAAGAACGGGGAAAAAAACGAAGGGATTAGTCTTGTTTTAGATTAGGAATTGGATAAAGCTCATCTCAATCAAGACACGTAAACTGTAATTAGTCTTTTATGTATTGGATCGATAATTCTAAATGAATAACATAAATAGAAAAGGGACACTGTAGTTGTATACTTGTACATAGATGAAGAGTGTCTATCATTAAGTTGAATAGAGACCGACAGATTGAGTCACCAAACTGGTTAGGCCAATTAGAGGGTCAAAGAAAGGGTTGAGAGACATGTGAAGGCAAAAAGGAAAGGTTTAAAGGTCTTCACATACACAAATAGATGGTCCCCAATTAGGTTGAGTGGTTCAAAGTGGCTCTCCTTTTTTTTTTCTTTCTTTTTTGAAGTAAGCAAGTACTGCATGGTAACCAGAGTTAGGGCATGTGTAAATCACGATCTGTGAGCTTGTCGCCTCCAATGGACCCTCCCCAAACGCCCCACCACCATATCCACCATACTCACCACGCAGCTGGTTCCACCATTAATTGCCCCCATCTTCAACCCTTTACAATGCCAACCCCAGCAAATTAATCCCATTTTGCCTTATATAATGCATATAACTAGCTGGATCAATGCATATAGGTGCAAATGTTATTGGGTATATAGTCCAGAAATCTAATTCATTCTTGAAATTGAAATACTTAACCGCAAGGTTTTTAGGTTTTGTACTACTTCAAGAACCGTATAGAAAATAGAAAGTAGAAACAGCCTCAATTTTTGCAATGGCATCATGAATGGCATATATTATAACTATTAAGTGGGTATAAGGATTAAGGAGACCCACTCACTCCTTTCCCGATAAATTCTAAAACCCTTTCTCTTCCTTCTTTTTTCTTGGTTCCTCTTTTTGAGAAGGAAAAGGTGCACAATTTCAGAGATCCACTTTATGATTTAGCAGTTAGAGGGCTTTGCAAAACCTAATTATTCAAGAATCTAGGACCATAACGCATGGGAAGTGATAGTGGTATGAAGGTGGGACAATAACGTTGGGAAGTCAGTCTCATCCAACAATGTGGTAGGGTTTCCGAGTTTTGATCATCATGCCTCTAAGAACAATTTGCAATGCAATGTTAAAAGAATCGAAGTCATAACATAATTGGGAGTGGGTACTGATCAATTTGAAGAGTGTGGTCTACTGCCCAAAAGATACACTCTAATTAGCAGGAATGCCAATACATAATTAAGGTGCTGCATATTTTTGGGTATGGAAAAGTACTTTTGGATAATTGTTGAGTTTGGTCATATTGCTGTTGGGTTCTTATAAGTTTTGAAGTTCCTTAGGCATTCAAATTATATGTATTAAGTGATAATTTCTTTCATACGCCCACCCAATTGCTTGCAGCAGATGCTTTGTACCTTCCAGAAACCTTCAACACATTTCAACTCAAAAAATTTGGTACATATGATAGTAATTTACTCAATAAATTAATTAAAAGGTTTTGCTACGAGCACTTATTAATAAAATTTTTTAAATAAAAACAAGATAAATAATAATAAAATTTTAATTTCCAATGCATTCAATGTTCTTATTTTCATTTAAAAAAAATTATTTTGATTTTTTTAACAAGTGTCCTGAATTAAAACCTTAATTAAAATTGATATTTTTTGGTAATTAATTAAAATTGATATTTTGTTTAATTATTTAAGAGTGAATTCCCTCTTAACTCTCATGCTATGGGACCTGCAACTAGCCAAACCCCACGTTCCTCTATGCGTGTGCGGCTGATCAACGTGCCCATCAAGTTATGCTTCTCCCCTTTATTGGGCCTATGGGAAATTTTTGGATCAAGATCAACATTGATTGGTCCAGTTTTTCTTGAGGTTCTATCGCTACTATTAACAAATAACAATCAAAGCAACGAACACATGTTAAACATAAGGTGATGAACGAAAGTTTTTTTTATTTTTATTTTTTTGACTTTGTGATGAACCAAAGTTGCACAAAAACTTTTAGAGAGATTTCTAAAAATTCAACAGTTTAAATGTCAATTTAATAATTTAAATCCTAGGTTCAAAAAGGTCATAATTGAAAGAAAAAATTATATTTTTTTTACTGGAAGAAAAAAATGAAAGTAAAACTGATTCGATATTAAAGAGAATTTTTATGGTATCTATCTTTTTTTAATAATTTAGTACTTAGGGTGAGTTATTAAGTATTTCATTAGCTATTAATTTTTTAAATATTTATTATGAATTCAACATTCAATTAATGCTTGATAACTTACCTGAATACTAAATTCATCAAATACTATAAAAATTCCCAACATTAAATGTTTATAACTTAATCGCATAACCCTATAACTCACAAAAATTCTAAAATACTCTTGTAATATTACTTTGAAAGATTTTATAACTGTCCAAATCTAATTTAGAGATATTTAAATTTTAATTCAATCACTATATAATTTTAAAATCTTATGTGACATAATTTGACTGGAATAGTGTAATACTCTTATAATACTTCAAGAGTATTGAAAAATCCCATGCCAAATTTATAGGATGGGATGCCGCTTTCACAGTTGAGTTTGACTTGAGTCTTCATTAGCTATGTGACCAAATTATTTCGGACATTGTGAAAATAAATTTTAGATTAAATTTAATGATTTTTCACTTTTATTAAGCAATAATGATTTTATTGTCTTGCTTAGTTTATAAAGAGTAATGTTATATTCTCTTACTCAATCATCTTAATAATTATCTAATACTAAATGAAGAAAGTATTAAATGAAAAAATAAATACATCTAATATCTTAAAAACATAAAAAATATTTAATATTTTTTTCATTTAATAATTAAAAAAATTAGTAAGAAGATTAAGTAGGAGGGTAAATCATTTCTCGACTATAAAATATATAATTTCGCTGTGAAAAGACTGAAACTTTCCCTCACGTTGTGCTACTGTGCATCCCAATGTGCAGATTACTAGTATGAACTTTGCTAATACCAATGGTCAATGAATTTTCGTAGGATTTAGGCTTCGATTTTTAGGGGTTGTTTAGACTACATGTTTCAAGTTTCGAAATGTAGTTTATTTATTTATGAACACCCAAAGCCCAACCATGGGAAGGAACATTCCTCAAACTTTAGAGGGTGTCCCTTATGGACTCTCATTCCTCGTCCCTTTCTATACTCAAAATTGGCCATTCCCATCTTCTTTTAGCTTTTTAAACCATTCCTATAAAATTCCTCCAAAAGAAGGAGCAATTTCCAAAATACAGCTAAGGCATTGTTCCACCATCTCACGACCTCTTTGAATTTGCTAGCTAGCTAGTTCTATCTTGTGAAATAGTTGGGGGATCAAAATTGGGGACATATTCAATGGGTCTCCTAGACATGTTTGGTATATGTTTGGACACGAATTTAGTTCGGAAAGGAAACTTTGTGACAAAAAATTATGACAGTGTTTCATTTACAGATTTATCAGTGGCCATTCATTCGGAATAAAGCTCAAGGAGACGTGAGCCCATGTGGTATTGCTTAAGTGCCTTTAAGTGAATTTATTCTACTTGTTCGGTAGGGAGGGTGTTTATATTAACTACCTCATTAGAATTTATTGCTTGTTTTGTTCCTCTTGCTTGCTTTTTCTTCTTAGTGATTCGTCTCCCATCTAAAACATAGAGAAAAAGAAGGAAAATATTTGATTCGAATACCTTTGAAAATGTTGCTTGTAATCATTTTCTTTTTTATATTTTCTTATCATTAGACTTGGAATTTCTTCCCCTCACCTCCACCATCTACTATGTAGCTTTTAAATTCTTTTGGTGGTTTTGAATAATTAAATTCTACTATAATTTAATCCAAAAATTAAATGATAGATAAAATTAAGTTATTATTATACTCATATACAGTGGAACTCACGATCAAAGGAAACAAACACGGAAGGCTCCACCATAATCCATAAGGGCACAGAGTTTGTTAAGTGTTGGGTATACACATGTAAGTCTAGCATAATTCATTTGTCACTTATATATCATTGTAGAACCACACACCTTAGCCATGTGCAATACTTTCAAAATATAAGCTTTTAAATGGAATAATATTTTGCTTGGTATTATATATATAAGCAAAGTGTATACAAATGGCAATTTTCAAGCTGTTAGATTCTTTTGAATTTTTTCTTAATTAAATTCAGACTCAATTCAGTTATAAAAAAACAACATTGCTATTTCATACGAAACAAGAAGTGCCAATGTCCTCGCAAATAATATGCCATAGCTATTTTACTTTTCTTTCATTGAATACATTAGAAAAGCAAAAACAAAAAAGCTCATTATACATGATCCCGATTATTTGTAAAACTTTGTGATAAAATTATTCGTAATATTTATCATTTCTCTTAAAAAAACAGTGTTATTTTACAGTCGAAAGAAAGTTTTAGGGAAGTATTATGGATAAATATAAAATGAAAGTGGAGTTTGTGTAAAAAAAAATTGAAAGTGGAGTTTTAATTTTCTCATACTATTTTTATATTTTTAATGATATATAAATTTGTGATTAATTAAATAATTTATCACTGTTATATTAACCAATCAATACATATAATGAACCGTATTATATAAAATAATATAAGCAAAAGTTGCGTAAGATGAACATTTTTTCATAAAAGTGAGTCCTACTTGCAAGTGGAAATCCACTAACAGAAGACCTACCAAATTGCATGCACCCGGGTGGCTTCGGTATAAGACACTCCGAGCTTTACTGTGTTTTCCACAACAGCACTGCTATATACTACGAAACTGAATTTCGTAAGATGCACACGAAAGAACAAATACAAATAAAGGTTGAATAATTGTAATTATTATTTATTTAAAAAATATATTATTTATAAAACGCAAATCTTGTTCTTTCTTTTTGTAAACGTTTCACGAATCTCACTTCGTGGGATTTAACATTTTCCTTTCCATAAAAAAAATCTGTCAAGTACTCAAGTACCTATACAAATAAAATGAGTAGTTATATCGTAGATTTGGCCATAAATAAAAGAATGAAAAGAAATATTTTTTATATAATTAAAGAAAATAATGCATACCCAAATAATAAACGAAGTGGCCCAATTGAGTTCACACATGTGTTGAGTAGGATATTTGTCTGGGACAGGATAATGGTGTGTCCCCTGGGCCTTTGTGGGTTTGGTTCCTCTTATTTGAGTATCTGGATTTGTGGCACTTATAAAGTTTGATGGTCCGTAGGCTGTAGCCCACCATCTATTTGCTTCAGAAACAGCTTGTGAGTTGTGAATTGTTGACCAAAAACAGAACAAAAAATTAAACAGCTTGTGCATTGTGATCTTCCATGAACGTCATGTGGGGTATGCCATGGCACTTGTTTCCACACATCAGGCAGGAAACTGACCAGTCCTGCTACCCACGGCCTGAATTTGTTTTGGGCTTTTACTGATTTGAGCTGCTTGGACATGTCTTCTCGTTGTGGCATCCCTTCAACTAATGTGTGATTTATTTCTTCTATGTCTTTCTGTCATTTTGCTTTCTTTTAATATTGATGAGAAAGCAAGACCGTCTATAATACTGGCAATAATGATTGTGATGTTATATAACTAATCAAACTTATAGAAGCATATTGAAGTTTGGAAAAGAAAATTTGATAATTGACAATGAGGAGAAAAGATCATAATATGCTTGCTTGATAAGATGATTAAAGGTGATAGAAAGAATTGAAGTAGTTATCATTCACATTTATATTTCCCTTTTTAATCGTGAATTGGGATGAAAATTGGGTGAAATTGCAATTCGAAATCTCTTTTTTTTTATGGATAAAACTTGACTTCAACTTTGGTTGGAGGGAGTCTCTCCAACATTTATCTAATTCGTTGTCACGTATTCATTATTCATTTAATTTACTGTTATGTGTCAATTAACTTAATTAAATAAAATTAAAAGTAACACATGACAATGTATTAAATAGATAATAAATACGTGACAATAGATTATATGGGGATTGGAGAGACTCCCTCCAACCAGAGTTGGAGTCAAGTTCTATCTTTTTTTTATTATGTTATATTTGTTAAGAAAATTAAAATAACAAGTTTTAAATGGAAAAAAAATCATTTTTTAATGTATAGAATGTTTTGTTTTCATTTAAAACTTACTATTTTCACTTTCTTAATAAGTGTCCTAATTGGAAAAATCCTTTTTTTTTTTACTCTTTTTTTTCTATCTTTTCATCAAACAATTTCAACAACCACTAATAAGGGCTGGAAATGGTAGTAAGTACAAATGAAAATATGTTAAGCTAGGTTAAGCTTTTACCTAAATAGGCTCAATCCTGTTTTGTAAAATGTTGTCCTGAATTTGATATATTACTTGTCATATTTTTTTTTTTTTTGGAAATATGGTATGACTTGTTTATAAAAATATAAAAGCTTAGTTCAGCACAATTTATTTAAAGATTTACATTACATTAAGACTTTCATATAATTAATGAAACTTAAATTTTTTAATTTTTAAATATGTATAACTTTTAACAAAATTATTATATTTTATATAAAATAAATATATTATACTAATATATAATTAATAAATTATGTATATATTATAAATTTTTAATTATATATAAATAATAAGTAAATAGATCAATTTGGTAAGTCAAATAGACATTTTAAAAAATTCAAATCGTAACTTATATAATTAAATATATTTTTTTAAAAGTTTAAATTTGACTTATATGCTCAATAAAATTGACCTAAGTCAAAAATAGGCTAAATCCAAAGATCGTAGACCTCTGATAAACTACATGTCTTATTCTCATCTCTAGTGCTAAGTGAGCCGCATTATATGAGAAACTAAAGTCCAAACCTTGATAAAAGTAATTGTTGGAGGAATACTCAAAAAATTTGTCTCATTGCAATTTTTTTAACATACCTTACTCAGACAAAATAATAATAAAATAATAATAATAATAATAATAATAATAATAATAATAATAATAATAATAATAATAATAATAATAATAATATATTCCAACGCCTTTTTGATTGATTGTAATTCACAGATACTTTAATAGTTCAGCTAAACTTCAAATGAGTCACTATAACAATCTTCGAAACGAAACAAATGACACATGAAACATTAATTTTGTCTTCGAACTGTTCAATTTGATCGATTGTCATTAACAACCTAGCAGGGTGTCTTCCCTTTGCCCCTGTTCTAAAGTACCTAAGTGCGAAAGTGAACCACAAGAACACTACCTAAAGAAGTATATTCTTATGCACAATATGACGATTTGAATCTGAAAAATCGAGGTTATAATTAAATTCCTTATTTTTTATAAATAGGTAACATTCTCCTACTTAAACTTCCAAGTCCAAAATTTCCTCCCAAGTGGCCAAAGAAAGGGTGGAAAAATGCTTCATGAATCATGATCGAATTCCCTAATCCCCAGTCCCCACGCCTAACTGATGCTGTCTCATCCATGGGCTCCGGTATTTGGGTAATTGGATTGTCCTTTTCTGTCTACAAACCTGAGTAGCTTTTAAGATAGTCCTTGGGCTATAATCTAGAAGTTTTGTAGTTAGGTGCTTCATGGGCCTTTGTATCTTTTTTTTTATCACTCGCCGGTTTTTCTCTCGCAGTCACCCGCATATTCGGCTTTAGGTTTTTGACTCACGATGGGCACATATTTGGGTTTTTATCGTATTATTAGATTCGTCGCTCACGTAACCAAATTATTCAATGCACGAACTTGAACATATGGTATCCTTCTTTGTTTTTTTGAGAAGCTGGGCCTATACCTTGCATCTCTATGGCCAGCTTTTAAGGTGGACCATTTAGTCAATGACACTGTAACAGGTTTTAGTTTATTACAAAATGCTCAACTTGGGGTGAGGTAGAAGCCACGCCTATGCCACTGCTTTTGCTGGCTACCGCCACTTGGAGCTATTGCACCGACAACCACCAAAATCCAGAGCCCCAAATTTCCCTCAACCAACCACTTGGTTGTTGTGTTGCGGGTTTCAGGTTCACTGGGGTTAGAAAGAGAAGAGTTGCAGTTGGATAGGGGTTTGTAGTTGTTTAGGGTCACAACAGGTCGATTTGCTTCTTACCATGGATGACCTCACAAGATGAGCAGCCTCATCATCCCTATCCTTCAAAAAAAAAAAAAACTAGGAAGATGGGGGTAGGGATCATTTTGCAATAATCAATATTTCACATGATTACCTATTACACAAATTGTAGGTATTCACTCACAACTAATCTATTTTCATAACAAATCAATGACTCTAAAGGAGTGGTCTACCGATGGTCCATTGACCAGGTGACTCATCTTATACGGAGCCATCTCTATGTTGTTAAAACTAGATGGAACAATTGAATTGATAAGATATTTAGTTCATATTCAACCGATTCAAACGTTTAAATTGGCTGGTCAAATTATATGATAACATAAAAATAATCTATATGTAACAATATGAAATATATAAAAGTATTTATGAACTGTGAAAAAAATTGTAAAAAATTATTAACTTTTATGATCACTTGGTTCAACCAACTGAACCATTTTGATTGATTTTGATCGGATTTTACTAGTTCAAAGTGGTTTAACCGTGGATTCAGTTATAAGAATAAATTACAACTAAGTGTCCAATTCACGATTAGACCTAATCGTACCATCTGATCGTGTCCGATTTTAATAACACTAATACTATACAACTTAAAAAAAAAAAAAAGATTTACTAGAATCTGTCAAAATTTAAGCATGCTTGTTGAATAAGTCAAAGTGATAAGGCCGCTCATGCAATGCATCAAGGCATCCATAATAATGGCAACTAATTTTTACAAAAATTCTAACAAAAAAACTTCCGAGTGTTTAGTATTTTTCAGTTATTATATACAATGGATAACTTTTGGTATTTTTAGTATCTGTTTTAATATTTTTCCTTTTTCTTCCAGCAGCTTTTGTTAAACAGTCATGATAACTAGAAATAATTTGATATGGCTGCTGTGAATCCCAATCTAACTAATTAAAATAAAATACATTAACACGAAAAATGGTATAAAAAACATTTAAATACAAATTCAATAATAATATTTATACATGATTTTCATTATATTATTTTTATAACATTTTATTTTAAATAATGAAATTAAAAAAATACACATTTCAACACACTTTTTTTCTATTTTTATTTTTTCAAAATAAAAAAGTGTAAAAAATAATGTAACAATTTGATGTACAAATAAGATAACCATTTAATTATATCACGGAAGTACATAGCACATTTCATATGCATAATATTTATGCACTAATAACCAAAAAACCATTTAATTGTCTAACAAGGTATCTAAATTGTTCTTAAATCGTATAAAAAGAGAAAGAGAAGGTATGTTTTAAAAATGAGAAGTAATAATATACCATGCCAAGCGCAATATATATATATATATATGCATTGATCGTTGAAAAGTACCACTACAAAAGTTTCCCCTTCCTTCCCAAAATACCTTTTTGTAAAAGCTATAAAACATTTTTTTTTTCTAATCTCCTTCACTTTTTACTTTTTTTTTTTTTTTTTGCATTTTCTGTCTCATTTAATCAGGTGCCGTGCACGAGTAGAAGAAATGGGCTCAACAAGCCGCAGAAGGTCGATGGGATTGGAGGGTGGGCGTCACCACTTTAGAAGACAAAGTGGCGGCAGTGGTGGCTGCTTTGTCGATGTTGGCGGCGGCAACGGTGGTTGTGACACGCTCACAGCTGGGACACATGGTTAGGGTGGATGCTGGCAGTGGTTCACAACTGTGAGGGGATATCACAGTTGGTGGACCCACCTTCATAGCCCTCAGTTCCTCCACCTCCCTCTGAAGCCTTCGGTTCTGCTCTGTTAGCGAACCAAACCACCTCTTCAGGTACTCGCACTCCATCTCTGTCTGCTTCAGCTTGCTCCTGTTCATTATTTAAGTCAAGCACACGCATTAATTGCTTTGCACTGCATGGGTCACACCTGGTTCAACACTTTGCTCTGTTGGTTTTCAACTCTAGTGAAACGCTTGCTTTCTAATGGAAACAAACAACAATGATTGTCTCTATCTCAGGTTATACAAATTTGGGTAATGGGTAGATGTTAAAAAATATAAAATAAGAAATTTTAAATAAAAATAAAATATTTAATTCATTAAAATAAAAATTATATTTTTATTTTTGAATTTCTTAAATATGACACTTATTAACATAATTTTAAAAATTATAAGAATTTTGTTATTGTATATCTTAAAAATATATGTTAAAGAATAAAAAATAAAAATTATTAAATAAAAAAATACAAACATTTAATTCCTTAAAAATTTATAAAACAATTCATGCTTTCTTTTTTAAATAATTTAAATGAGTAATAAAATATTATTTTAATTTCTCTTACAAAATCCAAATTTTAAAGTGAGGTGCAGCTGATACAATTTGACTCGTTAGAAAATATAACATATAATATGTAATTAAAAAGTATGAAGGTTATAGCCTTCTCATAATTAATTTGTTCAAAGTATAGTAGATCAGAATATTTTCTAGTACAGTTTTACTTATGGGAGAAGATGACATAAAATAAGTTTCTTTTTTTCTTTCTTAATTATATTGCACTAAGAACTATATTAGAGAGGATATGATCATGTAAAGTAAATACGCAATTGAAAAATAATTTGGATAGAAAATCCAAATCTGTTGGACAATTAGCTAATTATTGTGAGATGAAATTTTATTATTGGGAATAAGTGAATAACCCCTTTGCTTTTATGGATACGTGTCGATAACTTAATGCATGATGTTTAATAGTATACTAATAATTCATTATAAAATCAAATGCATGGTTGGTCTATAAAGGACCCAAACAAGTGGTCAAAGGCGCACTTATTAGAGTGATGATCGAAGTAGCACACGAGGCCAAATAAAACTCTACAAATGCGGTGCTATCATTATCGAGTTGTCTACTTTAATTTGGACAACAATGATTGTGTTTTTCGCACACAGCTGAAATTATGGTTTAATACTTTAACTACAGGATTAATTGCTCATATTTGCTCAGCCAGCTATTCTCATGTCATTGTTATGTCTTCCTGACCTATAATAATAATAATTCTAAATCCTGTTACTTAATCTTCTTATTAATTGTACTAATTATTAAATAAAAAAATATTGAATATTTTTTTATGTTTTTAAGATATTAATTATATTTATTTTTTTATTTAATATTTTTTTCATTTAGTATTAAGATAATTATTAAGAAAAACTTATAAGAAGATATAATAAAATTTTAATAATAATAATAATAATAATAATATTATTATTATTATTATTATAATACCACATTCCAATTTTTCGAATTTAAGTTGCGTTTTCTAACTTCTATGGAATAATAAATCATACATGTTTATATTAACATTATGTATAATAAATTAAGAAGATTATTCCCAACTATATACTCAACCAGACTCATTATTTTTTTTAATTTCATTTTTGGTATATTAAGTTTTTTCACACTCTTATTTCTTGAATTTCAAATAGCAGCTGTGGCTTCAGGTGTTGTGAGATCCAAACTGAGAAGCTATATATTTCATACCCTAACAACTCACTCACATTTCTTTCTTCGTATGTCGCTATGTCCTATACTAATGGGGAATTATGTATAAGGAAGGGTAACTGCAAATGTTCGCTTTCTACTTTTTTAAGAGGTTGTACGAATTAACGAGGGGTATAGAATCAGAATCAGATTCAGATTCATCAGGCTTATATCATAATTTATCATTATTCTGTCAACATTTGATATCTATCTGTACCCGGAGAATATAGGTAAAGGTAAAATTGCATTTCGAAGTCACGAATCACAAATGACATTCCAGGATTAGCCATACCTGGCCCTACGGTTCTGAAACCACACCTCCACTTGCCTTGGTCGCAGCTTCAGCTGCATTGCCAAAGACTCTTTCTGCTTCTGCTTAACCAAGAAATAAAAAAACCGTACATCAAATAGTAGGAGTATAGCGACAATCTGTCATAGCGACAATCTGTCATCTTAAATGAGGCTAAACTAAATAATTAAATGGCATTTTTTGGGGGAGGGGGAGTTTGCTTGTGTTTGAGAAATTATTTCATATTACTGGAGTAACAATAATTTTACATGTTCATAGAAGATTTTTATCAATGATTTAAGATGTTTCTTTTAAAATTTATGTAAATATATTTAAAATTAATAATAAATATCTTTTTGAAACATGTATTTATTGGTAGTTCATCTAATAATTTCTCCGTGTTAGTAACTGAGAGAGATTAATGAAGGGTTTACTGGGTTTAAAGTGTGGTTTTGTCTGAAGCTTTCTTCAAGGAGACGGGACTGTTCCTTTGTGAGACGGAGTTTCTTGCGGGGAGGGTCTCCATGGCTGCTCTCTTCTTCGTCTTCCATGTTTGATGCCATCCATTCTTCTTCTGAGGGTACTTGGTTTATATCCAACTCTTTCACTGCAATACCAAACAGTGCCTTATAATCACCTGTTATATTTATATATATGTACTTCCAAAATTTTATTGACCAAAAACAAATTATCTTCTATATATAATCCAATATATTATTTAAGAACAAGAATTGTGAAATATGATGTTTATAGATATCACTTTTCCTTAACCATTTTTTCGCTTCTCCTTAACTACCAAACATAAGAGAAATTAAAAGAGAGAGAGAGAAGCAATAGAACCGTGGTGAGTACATATGATCGTGATTTTAATGTTAATTTAAAAAAGGGTAAGAAAAAATAAATTATCCCATCCAAAAGAAAAAAAAAACATATTTAACAAAGGGACCACTTTTATGATGGAAACAATTCTGGAAGTAAATAAAATTAAAAGAATTTATTATAAAATTAAACAGCAAGAACACCAAAAAGGAAGGAAGAAGATTAAGAAGAGGATGATCAAAATAACAAAGAAGAAGAAGAAGATGATGATGATGATGATGGTAGGAAAAGATACAGAAAGACAAAGAAAGAAACTTGTCTATACTGCTTACCAGATGATGAGGGAAGAAGAGTTGGTGAAGAAGCAAAGCCTGGGACAGATATGGTCAATTCCAAGCTGGAGGAGCTTCCAGGTAAAACCTCCATAGAAGATGCACAGAAAAGAGAAGCAAATAATGAAGAGGATGAAGAAGTAGAAGAAGAAGAAGATCTCTAATCAAAAAGAGAGAGGAAAAAGGTAAAGTGAAAAAAAAGAAGGAGACATACATGAAAAGCAGAAAGAAGACAGAAGCAGCAAAGGATCTGACTAATTGTTTGGAGAGAAAAGGTAAAGATACATAGAAAGGTCAAATAAACAAATAAAGGGGTATTATTTAGTCGTACAGGTTTATTAATTAATACCCTTAGAAGGGGCATAGAAAATCTAAGGGAGGTTTCAATAGTGAAGACTTATACAAAGAGTTGTAGGTTTCTGACTGTGGTCGCCCAAGTCAAAGGGTATGCTGCCCGCAGATGTTGACACGTGTTAAGGACAAGTTTAAGAGATGAACCGTTTTGCTGTTTGGAACACATGTTTGGTGTAGTGAGAACTGAATTGGGAAAATGTTTCACAAATATTACTTTATACCTCACATCGTTAATATCTTTCTACGTGCGAGAATCACAGTATTAGTCTGTAAAAAATACGTTGAAGTGATTAAATGATAAAAAATATATAACTATAAAATAATATATATAAGTATATCAACGTGTGTAAGTAAAATTATTTTTAAATTATACTTTTAAGAAATATAAAAATTTAAGTCTTTATAAAAAAAAATTCAAGTCCTTAAAGACTCGCATAAATTCTTTTAAAGTAATATTATCTTTGTAAAATGAATAAATATATAAAGGTGTTAAAATTATGATATATTTAAATTTTTTTTGTAAGACCTTAGACTTAACCTGTATACTTAGCGGAAGGGTGGGGGACACAGCGCCTAGAAAAATGAGGTAGAAAACAATTTTGGGAATTGAACTCCACTTTTCTTTTTACATGACTTCAATTCTTATTAATTGAGTTTTTAATATAAGATTGTTATTACTTACTCATTTTATAGGCAAAATTATTTTAGCGGAGCTTTTTCTCTTGAGGCCCTACTTGTAAAAAGAGATTAATCGCATTATTGGAAGCTTGTTAATATGAATTCAATAAGTGTGAGTACATTTATAGATTACTTTTTTTTTTAATTTAATTGTATTTATATGTAAATTTGGATATTTAAAAAAATTAGTAATTAAAATGTATAAATTAGTTATATGTATAGTTATTTATAAAAAAAAAATTAATTAGACTAAATTTCTGTGGGAATCTGAGTGTTATTAGTTAAAATTTATTTTTAAATTGAGTCATTGATTTATTTTAACAATAAATCAATGGCTCAAAAGTCATAATTCATTCATAGACCACTTTGCAATTGGTTCATATTCGAATTCTTCATATTACTGTGTACTTGAAGGGATTAATATCTACCTCGCAAGAAATTTTTAGATGCTCTTAGAGTAAGAGATCTATTTATCATTAAATTTATACTACATTAACTTTATGAGTCATCTATGTCTCATATTTTAATTACATTTTTAATACTATAATTGATGTATCATAAATTTAATGATAGAGAACATAAGAAGTCTTTTTTTCCGAGAGCACCTAAAAATATCTTTGGAGAAATTTTTACCTGTTCTTAGAATAAGTATCATGTACTATTTAATGTATACTATCTTAATTATAACATTAGTTGTTCAAACGTTAGATTTAATGGAAATTAATTCTTTTAAACATATCAAATATAAAATTTTGGATAAAGTTTCTCTAAAGTAAGTAAATGTATATATACAATTAATTTGATAAAGTGTATCATGATCTTAACTCACTTAATGATCTAACGGTATATATACTCTTACTTATTCATTGTAAAAATAAATTTATTTTAGAAGAGTCATTTTCAAAAATTTCACCCTTAAAATTTTTCATAAAGGACTTTAAATAATCTAATTATAATAACTAAAAAGATTAATTGTATTTTAATTTAATTTTAATATTGTCAATATAAAAAATTTTATATTGTCATCTAATGATACCGTTAATATATTATCATATCATGTAATGAATTTGATATTTTATATAAGTTTTAACCTATTATATGATGTAGAAGCATATAATTGGATAACAATGTAAAACATTTTTACACTAACAATGCATCACAATTAAACTTTTTTGAGTATTTAAATTTTTTAGTGATGATTTATTTATGAGTTTTTAAATACTTATTGATTGTCGATTTTTATTATAAATATTTAAAACTCAATAATATAAGAGTTTAATTTTAATATATTATCAATGTAAAAATATTTTGTATTATCACTCAATTATATATTGTCACATTATTAAAAAAGTAATTTTTTTTGTAGTTACAATAAGAATCAAATTTTTTAATTACATTATACTATAAAAAATTTTCATACATAAATAACACATAATTGAGTAATAATATAAATAAAGTTTACCTTAATATTATATGAAAATTATATTTTCATATAAATAATAAAAAATAAATATTTTACTTTATAAAAATATGTATAATAGTAAGTATCGAAGTGCATAATAATCATTACCTGTTTCAGAATGCAGAATGTGTTGCTCAAAATAGATAGTGAAATGCTTGTAACACATCATTAATAAATCACATTTCTTTACATCACCAAACTTAATAGAATAAGAGTGGAGAAGTATATAAAAAATAAAGTGAAATTAATTTTAATTAGATGATAAAAATTAAAAATTATATAAATATGAAATAATATATGTGTAATATGTGTAATTAGTATTATTCAAATAGATTATATAAAGGAAAAAACTTAGATAAAGTTATCTAAATGCTTGTGGTATTATTCTCTAATAAAATTGTAATATGTGTTAAGTATATCACATTGTCTGGCTCAATCTTCTGGTTGAAATAGATTTAATGATTTATATATCTATTAAGTCACTCTACTTGATACTAATTAGTTTTAGGTTAGAATCTCACATGTTATTATTGTGGAGGAAGGTGTTAGAGTCTCATATATATTATCTGCTTTAATCTTTTTATATATATATATATATATATATATATATATATATATATATATATATATATAAGTCACTTCACTTAATGTTAATTGTTTTTAAATTAAAATTTTACATGATATTTAAACAGATTTCATTTTCATTCGCTTTATTTCGTTAAGTTCGTTTGTTTCATTCAAACATTTATAGAGTGAGATATTAAAGTCTCACATCACATGCATTAATTTTTTTAATATAATTTATATATTTATTAAATCACTTTATTTAATATTAATTAATTTTAAATTAAAATCTCACATTATAATAATCTTTCATTTTAAAGTGTTTTTAGATAAGATGTAAAAAATAATACATATATTATATTTTTCTTTAAAAACAGTACTATAAATACTTAAAAAAACTTCATATAAATTTTGTTCCAAATACCGTAAAAAGGAGATGCTAGGCCTTGATGTCGGTTCAGAGGTCAGCTGTGGAAATGATTGGAATGCCGTAGCTATAGGGTCTTTGAGCGTTTCTTCGGCATCTGCCTCTCAACACAGACCAACCAATTTCATTAATTGCCGCCATAAACGAACTAAGACAGACAAGTGGTTTTCGCTTTTCAGTCTTTGGTCTTCCTCATAATCGTCATGAGAGACCCACAGCGATTATTTTAATCGCATTAATTAATTGACTTTATTTTTTGTCCCATGCTAAGTGGTAATTTGGGTAAAAGACTTTGAGAAAAATATTTCACCACTTTGAAAAGGATTCCTTTTTCTTTACAACAGGTAGATAATATTAATCAGTAAACTAGTTACACAGTTATAGGTATTAGGTAACAAGGCATGAGCCATTATACAGACCGAGGTGCAGAATAACGTTTAAAATCTGCCCAGAAAGTGTTCAGAGACAATACCAATTATAGATAATTGATCGTATTGAGATCATATTCAGTTGGGACCTCACTCAAAGGATAACCCTAATACCAATTATGTGGTTGGATGCGTGTGCTTTTAGATCATCTGCTTAAAGATTTTCATTTTAGATAGTCATTAGTTGAAAAACGAATATTCATTTTAGAGCTTCGATCGTACAAAGTAATCTAGTTCTAATGTGAATAAAAGTAGGTGGGAGGAAAGAAAATGCTCTTTGTGCTCTTACTTTGATTGTGCAATGGGGTTTGATATTTGTGTGTGAATTATCTTATCAAATATGAGATATGTGTTGGGTGTTTGACAGAAGATCATGATTCATTGGCAAAAAAAAGTTGGTAAGGTGGGCATAAATGCTATTGCGTAATGGAAGTCACTGTTTGGGAAATGGATAGAATGAGGATTAAATGCTTGTTGATATATTTGCGGGTAATGAGGAGCCCTAACGCTTCCTTGCATTGATGCTAAAGAGGACATTTATTATTGGTGTCAAATTTGTAACCGGTTCATCAATTTATGTGAGGTTTGGCCCCAATCTCAACGAGAAATGCTCATTGGTTGCGGGCTTGCGGCATGTTACTATTTACCACTCTCTCTTACTTTATTTTTTTGTTTGTTTGTTTTTTTTTAAAACGAATTATTTTAATAAATTATGAGTTTTTCTAAATATACTTATTAAGAATTTAAGATGAAAAGTGAAGTATTTAATATATTAAAAATTTAAAAAGTTATATTTTTAATAAAAATATCTTATTTTAGATTCTTTAAATAATTAAATATTTATTAGTTGCTGTCTATGTTAAGAGATTTTCAAATATTTAACTAATACTTTTTTCAATCTATTTTAAATACTATTTTGATGCAATGCACAAGACTTAAAAAATATTAAATTAATTTTTAATTGTGAGAGTTTTTTTATTAAGCTACCCTTATTCATTTAAGTTAATTACTTTACTTTATCATGTTCATCAAAATTTTCATGAATAATTGAGACTATTAAAGTATAAGAGTAAAAATAAAAAAAATAACAATTAATGTTTTATTAATATGCGAAAAGACTGAAAGGAGTAATTAATAAATATATAACAACAATTTAATGGGATTAGCTTAGAGGTTAATGTTATGTTTATAGTAGATCTATTGTTTTGTGTTTCAGCATTTAAAGCACTTCAAAACGACATTTCATAAAAGGAACTTGAATTTTTCTTTTACTAAACGCGTGTTTGCAGTGAGTAAAAGCTTAAACAAACATGCTGTAAAGAGGTTTGTCCTTACATTAACATTTCATATTAGAACTTTAGGTTAGCACCTACATGAATTAATTAATTCTTCTAAATTTTCATTAATTTTAGCCAAAATACAAATTATGATTTTGGTTAGGTGATTAAGTTAGTTTTGATCTAAAATATGTCAACTTGACCTCTATTTAGATACTGAATTTCATTTTCCAACCCCATTGAAACCCGATCACCTGAACTTATACATTTTAAATTTATTTTAATGTAACATGTTAAATTTTGGGTTTATAATGCCAAATACGATAATGTTCTGATTATTTATGGTTCCCCTTGTTTCTCTGCCAACCAAATATATTTTTTTTTTGTTTTTCAAGAGTATTTTTATTTAATAAATGAGAGACTAATTTTTTGAAATACAGTCCGACGTCTAAATAAGATTATTTTTAATGATATTATTTTTATATACATAAATCTTAAAATCGAATCCAAAATCACACATTTAAAAGACTCGAACTCATTTTACTCAAATTAACAAAATGCTAGTCTTGCCAACCAATTTGTTCTCCTTTTTCTATGTTGAAAAGAATTGTGGCTTGTTATAGGTACTAGTTGAGACCTAGGTTGGTAGGCTAAAGGAACTCACTGAAGACATACGGGGAAGGCAACAGCGAGGTCAAGCGAACCTAGGCAGGTCAAGAAATTGGAATGATCATACACAAAGTAGGTAAGCTAGAGTGTCTTGGTAAAAAATAGAATATGCTTGACTTATACTAACAAGCTGATTTATAGAGGGTTCCGGAGGATCAACTTTCTGAATACATTCCATTCAGACCATTTAAAATTTTGATCGTTATGTCTGGTCATTAAAGTGCGAAGACGTTAACGACCGTTAGTCATGATGGCGTCGAACGACCGACGACTATTAATAGATTATATTAAGTACGTGTTTGTTGAGTCGTTACTTGTTAAAGTATATAGGCTGGTCAAATCTTGCAGGTAAGACTTTGGTCCGGTCGACTCATACTTTTATGAGATTGGTATTTTGAGATGAGCCTACCTAACACAGATGTTAGACTTGTATGATTGTTCCATCAAAGTCGACTTTAGTTATGATAAACTTATCATATCTTTGGTCTCGAAGGGTCCAAGACGTAATATTTTATACTAAATATGTTTTTTGGAATTACATTATGAGTTTAATTTAATCTATTATAAAAAATTTTATGTTATCATTTAATTATATGTCGGTATATCATTTTACAGCACTTAAAAAATTAAGTCTTTTTGTAATATATTAAATTATTAACACATGATTAAATTAATAGTATAAAAACCTTTTATAATCCTTACATTATTTATTTTTTTTAACTCCTCTTCTTAAATTCTATTCCATTAATTATTACTCAATAATAATATTATTTCATTTTTAAGTAAGGATTAAGATTCTCATAAAAGAAAATGTATTTATAAAAAAAAGAACTTGGAATAACAAGAAAAAAAAAAAGATGAGTTGTAAAGACCATAAAATTGAAATAAAATTGAAACGAAACCGAAAGGGTCAGGTCAGGTTCGTAACGCACGTTCGACCTGACGCGACCTGTAATAGGGAAGGGGTGGCACACAGGGACAGACAGGGTTTGGGAAATTTATGGCAAAATCGTGAAAGTGTGGCCCCCCACTCATGATTGGGTCAAGGGCCATACATCCAACTTGGAAGCCCCTTCGATGATTTGGTGGGGAGCCATAAGGAACCCACTTGTCTGGTTGTCCTCTAATAACTATGCTCCTCATTGGTTATTTATGAAAATCTTCCATGTCTTGTAATCCTAGTGGATAACATGTGGGCCCCATTCTCTTCTAATCCTTTCTAATGTTTCATTGCTCACTGCTCATTAAAAGGAAAATGTGAGAAAGTAAGGCTTTTTTTTTTTTTTTTCCTTGTAGATGATGGAAAAAGTAGAGTTAAACAAAAACCAATCTCGAATCATCATGCACATAACATTAGAGCTTGATTTAATAATGAATGAGTATGTGATGAGTAAGTAAGCAAAAATTTACTAATTCAAAATTTAATTATGCAAATTATTTGGAACCATAAAAAGATATATAAAGAAGTAATAATATTTATACATAAAGAAGTTTATATTAAATTTATATTTTACTTGTTTTAGAAATAAAAAATAGTAAAAGCTTTGTATTGAAATGTATATTTTTTTATTTTATTATTTAAAAAATAAATAATATAAAAATAATGTAAAAAAATTATGTTTAAATATCATTTTTCTATATAAAGAAATTAATGTTGTAATCGTGTTTTGAGTGATGCAGAACATGACTTTTAGCCTTTTATTGTATTAGGCAGAAACTGACAAGTGAGCTAACTTTAAATGGTTATTGTAATTTGGGTTGGGTTTAATAACATGAATAACTCGTCCTTTGAGATGGTGTAATTGAGCAACTCCGAACCCCTCAGTTAATCATCATAACCATCCACTCATAACCATCATGGATGTATCTGGAACATCAACTCTAATCTCAATTGCTTGGGTGGATGGACTTATTTACAATGTATCTAAAAATATTTTGAATTAATATTTCAAGCAATTTATCAATGATAATAGGTAAAATCAGTTATTCTAAGTTTTTTTTTTTTAAATTTCATGTGAGTCTCATTTCTTCTCTCATTTCAAGTTTTTTGTTTTTCTTTTAAATTGATGTGGATCTCACGATTTTATTTTCTCTCTCCAATTTCTCTTCTTTAGCCGTTCACTTTCTCATCTTTTTTCTTCTTCTTAGCTTATCATCATTTTGTGATAGCGACGGCTGCAAGAGTTGTGGTGCGTGACGAAGAACAACGCTGAGGACACAGTACCTCAGGCTACACTGGATTGGGCATGCGACGCCGGCAACGTTGATTGCAGCCCAATCAAGTACGAAACCAAATCATTCCGCTCCGCCACATGCCACCTCTGCTCTGTTTGTCGCACCGCCACCCACACCGGTCAACCACCGCCGTTGAACTCTCACGCCCCCGCACTCTACATCGTCGTTTGTCTCAACTCGTCCAGCAACTTAAGTAAGGTCCTCCTCATTCGTTTTCTGTTTCTATGGTTTTGAGAATCTAATGAGCCATTATGTCCCTAGATCTTCATCCAGTAGAAAAACTCAGAATGGAGGTAAAGCCTTTCTCACCCATAAATGAAAAAGTCATGGAGAAGATTCATGTTCAGGAATCAAGCAAAGTTTTGAAACAGAAAAAATCTTTGTGATAATTAAAAAGGTAAATCTATTTGAGCAAATTAACGGATTGGTTGGTGTCAAGAATCGAATCTCACCCAAATCAAGCAAAGTTCTCTTTATTTATTTATTTATATTTCACGTTAAACATAGGGATGATGTCTTTCAACTTCTGGGTGGACGGGAGAGAAAGTGAGACAGACAGAAAAAATGAAAGAGGAAGAAAGAAGAACTTGTAATCCAAGTCTTAAGTGAAAAATGAGTCATTAATCAAATTTTATACAATATCAACAATATAAACTTATGAAATTCAAAAAAAAAATTAAGAACATTTAAAACGTTACCGTGGACATATATGCATCAAGTCCTAAACTTCTTATTGTTTCCTCTCTTTCATCATTTTTTATTTTTCCATGTAACAAAACAACAATTATATCCTTGAAACCAACAAGATATATTTAACTTCAAAATCTGCAGAAGCTGCGAAGCTGAGGTAGCTGCTCAGAATGTTCAGTAATTGGGTAGGCAAGACAAACTTTTCCTTCCAACTCATCCATCATCATATGCCTAACCGCCTTAGTGGTACCATTTGAATCAATATCATAAGGAAAGATGTACAAAACAAATCACGGTTCTAATCTTATTAAAATAGCACATAGCTGACAAATCTCAGCATGTCATATCATATCTCACAACAAGCAACTATTATCATACTTTTCCTGCACACTCACAAACTGTAAAACAAAAAAAATTGGTATGTATAATTAACCGTGAGTGGGTAGGTAGCAGTGACCTACATGAAGATTTTTTTTCTTTTTTTTGTTTCGGTAACTTGAGATGGAGATTCCATATGTCATGCGGCTCACGCCTAACCAATAATCAAGTCGATAGTAAAAAAGTATACAGAAGTTGTTCCAAAGTGGTCTCTAGTAATGTATACTACAGTTTGCCAGAATAATTTGAGTGTAGTATTGAATGAATCAGATCACCAATAATATAAAGTTCATCTCTTTTCTTTTTTGTTTTTTTTTTTTTGGGTAGAACTTCATCTCTTTTCAATTAATGAACTAAATTAATTAAAAGGGGAAAAATTTTGGAAAAAAAAAAACTAATGTTAAGATGAAAAAGGGAAGAAAGAGACACAGGAAAAGTGTTAAGAAAGTTTTGAGTGATAAGATTAAGGTCATTCATTGAGTGAGTAAAAGCTGTTAATGCGGAGATGAATGCTTGACATAATATGACTGTAATATTTCTCCAGCATCTAGTATAATTGTCGTATAAGCTGAGGGCAAATTGTACGATACTTCATCCTACAGCCTTTTACGTTCTCTCTCTCTCTATTTATGTCTCTAATCTCTACGATACCTTTTTTTTTTTTTCTCTTTAATATTTTTCAACAGAATGGCTATATATCACTGATTGGATCTGAAATTCTGAATAGTTCTGATCAAAGATAATGACGTTATGTTTATATTTATACTAAATCTAAGACTACCATTACACATTTTGCTTTAGGTGCACGTAAACCTTCCATTACCAATAAAAAAATCCTAAATTCCTAATTGCATGATAAAATTTATTGATTCTCAACAATCACTCTCAAGCATAAGCTTACAAAGGCATCAAATTGTTAAAAATAAATTGAAAAAGGGAGAATTACCACCTAAGTCATCGAATTGATAATTGATTCTAATTTAGTTCATGTGAAAAATTTAACCACACGATAAATTAATTTAATGAATAATTTATTTATCTTTAACCATTTTTTTCATTCAAATTTTAAATAAATTATTGGTTAAATCAATCATAATTGAAGAGAGTTTTATCTAATTATCACATTTAACTTGAAATTATGTGAGCAATTAGTCAAAAATTAAAAATTTGTCATATAGTTAAATTTTTTGCTTGACCTAAGCTATAATTAATTTGAACATGCTGACTCATGCGTTAATTTCTCCCAATGAAAAACCTCAAACATAAACTATAAATACTTGGAGTTAGCTAGCTTTACCAACCACAACTTTTAATGGGCTTCCCAAGAGAAAAGATATTTGTACATCATATTTTTATATCTTTCTTACATTTATTTCTTTTTGGGAAAGAAAAAATCTCTTATTTTATTACTTAATGAAGGAAATGATGTAAAAATGATGTAATAGAAATGATATGTAAATAAGATTATTATGTTTCACAAACAATAACATGCAACTTAACATACTGACCTTGAGCAACAAGCTCTAGGAAAGTCAAATAAAACTAGCACTGCTGGTAAGAAAGCAAAGCGGTTAATAAGAATGCGAAGTGAGATGGCTGTTGTGATGCGCTGCCTGGCAAAAGGGATAGCTGGAATAATATCAGCCAAGTGTAGAAACAGCCACTGCTAGCAAGAGGCACGGCAGCAAAGGGAAGGCACATTGAGAATGGGAAAGCACAGGTGGAATGGAGAAGCACTGCTGGAAAGACTAGAAACTTGTACACCGTAACACTACTGATTCTAAATACAATCTTTAATTTTTGGAATCACAAAAATTGTTGCTCAACTAGAATGTAGACGGGAAAGGAAACTCTGATGACAGTGAACTGCGAAGGAATTTAGATGAACTAACTAAGAAACAGGAAAAACAGAAAACAACGCTACACAAAGGAGTTCCATATACGGCAGACACACTAGAGGACACAAGTCACACTGTTTGGTACACCTATGTTTAAATTAAACTAACTAATTGAAAATCAGAGATGTAAAAATTATATTTAACAAAGGATCACAGTCAATTGAGAAAAACATAAAATTTATGCCATGTCCTAGAAACTCTGATTATTACAAATTTACAACATAAATATAGGAAAATAAACTACTTAAGATTAGAAATCTCTACCATGGTTAATGACATAGCATAGAAATAACTTGACAACAATGAAAACCCTCTCTAGTGATCTAGTCTCTAGACCGATACCAACCCTGAACTTTTTTCACAATTACCTACAACTTTCTAAATCTACCCAACTGCAGAACTCTTGTGCAGGTCAGCTTTTTCAAGGTTGTTAATAATAATTAAATTGAAGTAATTAATTATCTTATTCAACTCACTATACTTTATTGGGTTATTTTAAGTGGTCATGAATAAACATGTATTGCTACAAATCAACCAGTGGAAAGGATCACTTAATAGTAGAGGTAGGCCAAGTTATAAATTTCATGAATCTTTCCCCTCCGGTATCTTCGAGGAGAGTGACCATGATGGTGAAGAAGAAGAAGCAAGAAGGTTTGGTCAACCTTGCCGTTGCAGTATCACTACCATGATTGGTTTCACCTTGCTCCTCTTGTTAATACTAGCATAATTTAGTTTAGTTAGTTTAAGTTAACTTAGTTTTGTTAGTTGATGATAGTTATAGTAAGTTAAAGTAGTTAACAGAATTAGTTACAGTTAATTACTCTTCTCTAGCCGATGAACCACTTGTATATATATCAATTATATCAATAAATGAATTCAATTGTTCATTTTACTCAATTTTCTCTTCTAATATGGTATCAGTTGAGATCTAATTCTCTGCGCATTCCTCTCATTTCTTCTCTTCTTCTTCGTGTGTCAGTGTTCATCTTCTTCATTCAATGGCACATCTTTCTGCTACTATATATAATGATCTATGGAATCCGTTCTTCCTACATCCTTCAGATCACCCAGGCTTGATTCTTGTCTGTCAAGTTTTGACTGGTGAGAATTACAATTCACGGTGAAGATCCATGCAGATGGCATTGAATGCCTAACAAGCTAGGTTTTGTCGATGGCACAATTCCAAGGCCCATTGATACTGATCCTCAGGTTCTTGCTAGTTGGAAACACAATAATGATATTGTGAGTTCTAGGATTCTCAATTCCGCATCCAAAGAACTTGTTGCAAGTATCTTTTTTGTTGACTCCGTTGCAGCAATTTGGTGCGATTTACGTGATCATTTTCAACAAAAAAAATGCTTCAAGAATCTATCAACTGAAAAAGGATTTGGTGAATCTTGCTCAAGGAAATCTCACTGTCAATCAGTACTTCACCAATTTGAAATCAATTTAGGAAGAACTCAATGCTTCTCGCCCAGCCTATTCATGCACTTGAGGTGCTTGGTCATTGCTTGCTCATGTTGAGAATGACTATGTTCTTGCATTTATGATGGGTTTGAATGATAGCTACCAATAAGTTCAAAGTCAAATTCTGTTAATGGATCCTTTACCACCTATTGCCAAGGTGTTTTCTCTCATCATTCAAGAGGAAAAGTAACGTGAAGTTGGTTCCAGTTCCTCTAATGTTCTAGAATCACAGTTAGCCTTTGCTGTGAAATCTGTTTCTGCAAAGAATAATCTTGAAGCTCAATCAAAAGGGTCCAAGTAAGATAGATCAGTTTGTACACATTGTGGTATAATTGGTCATACTATGGAGAAATCTTATTGAATTCATCGGTATCCTCCTAATTACAAAACCAAGAATAAGCAATCTGCTTCATCTTTGATTGTTAATCAAATTTCTAATCAACCTGTTAATGTGTTAAATTAACCAACACCAG
Source organism: Ormosia emarginata (assembly GCA_029884605.1). Classification (NCBI taxonomy): domain Eukaryota; kingdom Viridiplantae; phylum Streptophyta; class Magnoliopsida; order Fabales; family Fabaceae; genus Ormosia; species Ormosia emarginata. The sequence goes on from JAQQTP010000089.1 coordinate 84,463,525, forward strand.
CTCAAATGCTGAGCGTAGCCCAATACATTTACCAAAGTCAAAGAAAAAATAAATAAATAAAAGCCTAAGCCCTTAGATACTTCTTAATAATTGTGCGATTTAATGTGTGGTTATTATTAAACAATAATGTGTGGTTGTAATTTATGTAGATTTTATATTTGTGTGGCTTGTGTTTGCTTTGGTATTGTATAAATACTCCCTCCCGTGCATTTGTAAATCATCAAGTAGTAAGCTTCAATAAACAATAAAAATTCTAAACTTTCCTAAGTTGTTCTTATCTAAAGAGTGTAGTCTTGAGTGAAATATAAGCTTTCTTCTTTGAGTGGTAAAATTAGAGTTATGCACTCTAAGTTTTTCTCTACAATTAGTATCAAGAGCTAGGTTGTGAGTTACTACCACATATACTATTCACACGTGTCACTGTATACTTTTATAGTAATTGTTAACGTATACCAAGTTTGTTCAAGTATACGATATATGATACTATTCACGTATACAATACTGTTCACGGTGAAATAGTTATTTGTTCACCGATACTATTCACATGTGTCACTATATACTTTTATAGTAATTGTTAACGTATATGAGATTTGTTCAAGTATATGACATATGATACTATTTACGGTGAAATAGTTGGTACTATTTTTGGGTTGAGCATTATTGAATCGTGAGGAGTTCGTACTCTATAAGTTTGTGTCACAAAATCAAGCTTGTTTGGTATTGTTAGAGTCTTGTTGACACGATGGGTGACCTTCAAGTAGTTGGAGGAATTAAGAAGCTCAGTCACAAAAATTATAACACGTGGAAGACGTGTATGATGTCTTACCTACAAGGTCAAGACCTTTGGGAAGTCGTTGGTGGTAGTGAAGTTACGAAGCCCAAGCAAGAAGATGCTCAAGGAACCTTGCGTAAATGGAAGATTAAAGTGGGTAAAACCATGTTTGCCCTAAAGACCACAGTTGAAGAAGAAATGTTGGAACAAATACAAAAGCTAGAAACACCAAAAGAAGCGTGGGATACTCTAGATGCACTCTTTTCGACAAAGAATGACACAAGACTTCAATTTCTCGAGAATGAATTGTTATCAGTTGCACAATCGGATATACCGATTGCTCAATACTTTCACAAGGTAAAAACATTATGCCGTGAAATTTCTGATTTAGATCCTACAACTGCTATTGGAGATACCAGGGTAAAAAGAATAATTTCCATGGTTTGAGGCCCGAATATCAAAGCTTTGTTGCTGCTGTACAAGGATGGTCGACTCAACCATCACTTGTGGAGTTTGAAAATTTGCTTGTTGGTCAAGAATCTAGGGCCAAGCAAATGGGAGGGGTGTCGCTGAAAGGTGAAGATGAAGCACTCTACACCAACAAAAGCAAAGGCAACTTCAAACAACATGTTGGTGTTGGATCTAAAAAGTATAGTGACAAGACAAAAAGTCATCAAGGAGAGAGAAGCACTCGTCCAGGGAGAGCTTCAAAGAATGACAACAACAATTAAAGATTTGAGGGCAAATGTTACAATTGCGACAAGAAAGGCCACATGGCAAAAGATTGTTGGTTTAACAAAAGGCACGCTGAGAGCAATGCTACTACTTCCAGTACAAACGAGAAAAACGAAGATGATTGGGACGCTGAAGCATATTTTTCTATGGAAGAGGATGAGTTAGCTCTCACAGTAACAATGGCTGACCAAATTGACTAAAAAAATAATTGGATTATTGATTCAGGTTGCTCAAATCACATGACAGGTGATAAACAGAAGTTACAGAGCCTGTCAGAATAGAAAGAAATCGCGTTGTTATGACAATTGATAATTCAAGATTACCGATTGCTCACATCGATAAGACGGTAGTTGCATCTCGATATAGTCATAATCATGTACCATTTCAAGATGTTTACCATGTCCCAGGCATGAAGAAAAATTTTCTTTCAATGGCACAATTAACATTATCAGGTCACCATATTTTGTTTGGTCCAAGAGATGTGAAGGTGTATCGTGATCTCAGGACAACCGATGATAGAAGGACGATGTCTGGAGTCGGTCTACATGATGTCAGTAGAGTCAGCATATGTAGACAAGACAAGAAAGAATGAGACAACAAATTTATGGCATATGCGGTTAGATCATGTTAGCTATTCCAAGCTAAGTATGATGATGAAGAAGTCGATGCTTAAGGGACTTCCTCAGCTTGACGTAAGAACAAACATAGTCTGTGCAGGATGCCAGTATGGTAAAGCACATTAATTATCATATGAGGAGTCAAAGTTTAAAGCAAAGGAACCATTAAAGTTAATTCACTCTGATGTATTTGGGCTCGTTAAGCAACCATCAATTGGTGGAATGCAGTACATGGTGACATTTATTGGTGGGTTTTCTTTATGAAAGAAAAGTCTAATATATTCTCAAAGTTTAAAGAGTTCAAAGATGTAGTTGAAGGAGAAGTGGGTAAGAAGATCTGTTGCTTGCACATAGACAATGGAGGAGAATATAGCTCAAGCAAATTCTCTCAATACCTATGACAATGCAACATACGTCATCAGTATACTTGTGTCAATACACCACAACAGAATGTTGTAGCAGAGAGAAAGAACCGGCATCTTGCAGAAATTTATCAGAGTATGCTGCATGCAAAGAATGTACCTGGAAGATTTTGGGCCGAAGCTATGAGAACCACATCTTATGTGATCAACAAACTTCCTTAACCAAGGTTAGAGTTTATTTCACCTTTTGAGAAACTATGGAACATGAAGCCTTCAATCGGCTACTTTCGAGTATTTGGTTGTGTATGCTATGTATTTGTTCTTGATCATTTACGTAGCAAGATTGATAAGAAAATAATTAGGTGTATCTTTGTGGGATATGACAACCAAAGGAAAGGGTGGAAATGTTATGATCCTATGAGTGGAAGATGTTACACTTCACACAATGTAATGTTCGATGAAGCATCTTCTTGGTGGTCCTCAGAAAAGGAGGTATTGTCAGATTTGAGAGAATTTGAAGACATGTTAGAACAGAAAATAGGAGAGCATATTGTCCAACTCTAATAAACTTCAGACGAACTAGGAGACCTATGTGACGATGTCAATGTCGAGCAAGGATTAATCCATAGTCCTTGGCAAATTGGTGTGTATCAACCAGATGTTAGATCGAGTGAAGTGGAAGAACCAACTCCACAATTACAACTCTGAAGGTCAACACAGAAGCTAAATCCCAAATACGCTAATTCAGCCATAGTTAAAGAAGCAATTGCAACAGAACCTGAGACGTTCGAGGAAGCATCATAGAGTTTTGAGTGGATTATGGCTATGAAAGAAGAGATCACTGCACATGACCAAAACCAGACTTGGGATCTGGTGCCAAAACCAAGAGATGTGAAACCCATATCCTGCAAGTAGTAGGTTTACAAGATAAAACGTCATCCAGATAGGTCAATCGACAGGTACAAGGCACGGTTGGCGGCTCGTGGTTTCTTTCAGCAGTATGGACTACACTATAATGAAACATTTAGCCTAGTGGCAAGGTTTACAACTGTACGAGTACTACTTGCACTTGCAGTCAACAAAGACTGGAACTTGTGGCAGATGGACGTGAAGAATGCATTCCTTCATAGAGAGTTGGATTGAGAAATTAATATGATTCAGCCATTAGTTTTTTAGAACCAAGATAATCCTGAGCATATGTGTAAGCTGCGAAAGGCACTTTATAGATTGAAACAAGCACCTAGGGTGTGGTATGGTAAGATTGTTGAATTTCTAACACAGAGTGGTTATTCAGTGACACTATTAGAAATTTAGGTTTTAGAGACCAAAAATTGGTCTTTAAATTAAGAAAATCGGTCTCTAAAATAGTTAGAGACCGATTTAAATCGATCTCTAAAAGTCTCATCGCTAAATATTAGAGTTCGATTTAGAGACCGATTTTAAAGAGACCGATTTTTTAGGTCTCTAAATTGGTCTCTATTTTTTAGTCAAATATTGGTCAATTATATTTCAAAAAAGTACATTCGAAATCGATTTAGAGACCGATTTTTCAGTCTCTAAATCAATCTCTAAAACGGTCTCTAAAAGCATGAATATATTATATATTTTGTAAAATCAGTAGCTAACTCGGTCTCAAAACTAGAGACTAATAAATCGGTCTCTAAATCAGTCTCTAAATTGATCTCTAAAAGGTTGAATATATTATATATTTTATAAAATCGGTCAGTAAATCGGTCACTAAACTAGAGACGAATTTATCAGTCTCTAAATCGATCTCTAAAAAGCTGAATATATTACAAGATTGATTTATCAGTCTTTAAATCGGTTGTTAAATATCTTTTTTTTAAATATATTTGATCCCTAATTTGTGATATGAATTTGTAATTATTTTTAAATTTATTAAAATCTAAATTTTTAAAATACCGAATAAATAACAGTCAACAATCTTATATATAATCAAACACATAAAAAAAAACGTAAACTAAACTAATTCAGTCTTTAGAATATCTCATTTAAACATCAAGACTTTTTAGAATACACTAAACTAAGCATTATCTACAATATCTCATTACTACAACATTTCAAATGTAAGAAAGTTGAACACAACACAAACTAAACTCTAATCATAAAAACTCCTCATCATCCTCTTCCTCTTCTGCTCCATCAGTCACGGGAAATATTTGAGAAGACTGAAAGTTCATGGACTGCATCATCTTTCGTACCAGCCGATTTGTCTCCTCTTCCTCTTCCTGGAAGGCTGATTGTTGGGACCAGAAACTTTTTGAGTTATGTTTCTTGATAATCTTACTAGTTGACTCAGTTTCAGTCATCTTGTTTTTTGAAGAAAAGTTCTTTTTGTCCTTATCAAAGCACATTCGAAGAAGTTCCTTCTTTAGACCATATTTTAGGAACTCCTGAAGGAGTTTCTGAACTTCTTGAAGCATCATCTGAATGGCCATTTTTTTCGGGAGTACTTTGCACACTGGATGAAAGGCTTTGAACACCAGAAACTGGATAGAAATAACAACAAACTGCAAAGTAAGTCTGTCGTGGAAACAGAAAGAAAAATGAACTAAAGTAAACAATGAAACTGAAACTTACAGATAAATGTCAATCAACAGAAGAGAAATAGCAAAGATAGCAGACAACAGACTACTCCGGAGTAAAAAAAAAATACATACAATAAATGAAAAATTAAGTTTAGGTTCCACTAAAGAAATATGAATAGAATGATAATCAGAGTGCAGCTCAATCTTTGACATAACTTCTGCCTTCTATAATTGAATCCATCATTCAGACCAAGGACCCTAAAGATTAGCTACAACGGAGCTGATTTGATTTCCTTTCAAAAATAAAATCATGGTCCTAATTGTTTATATTTAACATCAAATCTGAACTTATGCTGTTACTCTTGGCACATATAGTCTCTTTCTCACTGTCTAACACCTATGTTATATGTTTGATATTAGGACACCATTACCCACTTTCCATGGGCACTTGTAAACCTCATATTACAACATCATACATAGACATAAGAAGAGGGCAACATGGAAACCCAACAACTGGAGCTATAAACACTAGGTTATGTTTGTTTCTACCTAGTCATCATATATGCAATATGCATCAAGCAGCAGTTGCTATAACACTTGTACTAGATCTATGTATCTAATGGAGAAATATAGCCACACTCTATCTTTAGGGACATCTTGCCACAAAAATAGGTAATGAATTATTAGATTAGAATATTATATAAGAATCTATACAAGTTTAGTACAGCCAAAACAATTCCATCATAGAGCCTCATTTAGGCAAGGAACAACATATAAACAAAGATAGATATGTTGAGTGAGGATCTGCATACATGGGAGAGAAGCAAGAAGCTGGGGAATGGTTTTGTAAGCATATGTTTAGCACCTTACTTGCCATGTTATTGAATAAAGGAACAGGGAGGGGAAAATGGTACAAATTTATCATCATATAAAAAAGATTGACATTCCCCAGTAATGCTATCCAATACTTCAAGAATATGTTATCCAATACTTCACTAAAATCGTGTGGAAAAGATAAAAACAGAAATCTTTAAAGAGTTAATTCTGGATACAAACATTAACAAATGATTCAAATGCAAAATTCAAGAAAATTCAAAAACATTTGCACATGTTATCTAAATAACATTGCATAAGGTTGCTTTGACTCTGTATTGTAAATCAAAACCATTTGATCAAGAATTAGCAGCTTAACTCCAAATAAGAACACAATCATTGTCTTTGAAAAGATTACTCTTTGCATCAACGGAGTCAATGTCAAATCAATATCCACCTTCAACTTTAAAAGCTTTCAAAATTTTCAAACATCAATGTTGAAATTATGAGCAGATGCTAATACCAAGATGGTGGCAAACCTACAGTAAATGCATCTATAGCTATTTCTTCAGAATCACCCACCCAAGATGGCGATAAACCTACAGTAAATGCATCTCTAACACACCAAGGCACAACATATGATGATTAGACACAACGTGAAGCTCAAATTTTGAAGGCATAACTTTGACAGTGTTTCAAACTTGGGCTAAAGCATTGCTTAAGACTTAAGTCAGGTAGAATGACAAAATGAACATTATACTCCACATCTTAAAGCATAATGAGTATTGATAGGTGGACGAGAAATTCATAAATTTACCCCCAACACAAGTCAAACAATAAACTTACAAACTTACAAACTTACAAAAGGCCATATTAGAGGCCCCCATGATTCTTTGTCACACTAATAACTTTCAATTTTTCCAAACTACTGACCAAATCCATCAAGTCAACAAAATAATTTGTTATAACAGATGGTATTCCCCATCTGATATATGATATATCTTCCTTGTTAGATGAAGCAGATATGAAGAGAAAACCTTTATGGTTTCACTGTTATAAGGGCATGAATTCTTTCTTAGACTTCAGTCCACAATAGGAGTTAAAATCTCACAAGCCATAACTAGCAAGTAATTTTCAGAAGTGATGACGGGTATAAGGATATTAAGTAACTAAGGTTGACAAAGAAAGTAAATCAAACCAAACAAACTCTCCTAGTCCCCTCAGTTCAATATACAGAGATTCATTCCCAGATGTCAATAGCAAAAATATGTCAAGATACTGAAACTTCTCATCTATAAAGGTTTAAAACAAAAAAGGTTTAGGCGTAAAGTTTGGTCTTCAGAAATGATCATACAAATTCAACCAAAGGGAGAAAAAAAATAGTAGCTGAAAATTATATTGAAGGAAGTAGCTCTTCCACCCTTCCAGTCCTTGTTTGATGGACCATGAACAGTCTTCTGAGTAGCTGATTTGTAACAAAAAGTAGACAATGAATACCATATTCATCTTAAATTGAAAAAGATTAGAGATTAATTCAAAAAGATCATAGAGCTAAATAACTAACCTGTGATGGCGTGAACAATGGTCATAAGACCCTTAACAATTCCAAATTGGTCATTGATAACCTGCGAAAAATTTAAAAAAAACTAGACAAAACTACCATCAAACAAAAAAAGCGATCAAAACGATATTCAAAGTTAAAAGCTTAAGATATTTGGAAAGCCAAATTTCATGTGAAGGTGCAAACTAACCAAGCCTTGATAATATGAGGGGAATTGACAAACTAACTCCAGCCAATAACATAAATTATAACACTTTGGGATTCCATGCACAACCGCCAATCTGTCATGCCTTTACTTACAAATTCAGAAAATCCTAGCTCAATATTATTGCACAAGAGTGACTTAACAGTTGAATAAAGAAGAAGCAACCTGGTATATCAATAAAAGCATATCGATACTGAAAAATAATAGGAGGCTCCCTTCAGCCTTAACTACTTTACTCAGTCTGACACAATAGAGCAAACAAATGTTTCACACATGAAAAAAAATTTAATTGGAGTTATAACTAATAATCACTGGAAGTTTTACAAGATGTAAATATTAGATTTCTCCTTTCTGTTGATAAAAGCAAGCAAAGAACATATGTGCCATGATAACTCATGGTTTACTGAGAATACATATTTTTTATTTAAAAAAAACACATCTAAAAGATGCCAAAAGGCTCATTCTCTCACCTGAATTCAACTGGGAACTTATCTAGGAATATAGAGGAACAATTAGGATAATTTGTAGGAACAAGCAAGCGCAGGGACTGTATTGGTGACTGCATGGTAGTAAAACACAAATAAAGATTAAGTTCTACTGCAAAAAGAAAAAATAAATACTTAATATGCATATGGTTAAGAATTTTGCAAACCAAATCAAAATCAACACATTTTGCCAAAAGCCATTCTACAACAAGGTTTAGACAAATTTCTAAAGCAGCACCTTGAACATTGAATTCCTCCTTCCATTGTTGGAATACATAATGGAAGGCCTCACTCTCTTCATCATTTCTAAACTGGATAGCGACTCCCCTGGAAAATGATGTCTGGTAAAAAAATAGGACAGTTAAATAAAAGGCATAACTATTTGGCAGTACATCAATGAATTAAGCAAGAAAACAATGTACCATGTACACCTCACAAGACAAGAGCATAAATATCAGTATAGGCAAAGGAACAAAAGACAGAAAATAACATAGAATGCAGTAGGACCATGATAATAATATAAATCCTTTTTGAAGCTCAAATCACCTAAACACAATAAAATAAAATAAAATAAAATAAAATAAAATAAAAAATCCACAGGTTTTGTAATTTGGTAACCGAATGAAATAATAGTAGTTGAGGTAGTAGTATAAGTTGATGGTTTTGTACTTGTTTGCCAGCATCATACCCTTCCACTATGCAAACCGATTGAACAGGACCTAACTTGAATAATTGTAAACCAAAAATGTACAACAATCTTTCAAGATACCGTAATCAAAACGAGCATATCAATATGTCATTTACTGTATACTTCATCAATAGGTGAGCAAAGAAAGATAAAACTCCACAATGGGATATCAAAATTCCCAAAAAAAAAATCACAAAAAAACCTAATTTAACACTGGAGTGCTGCCCTAAAACACGTTATTCTAGCTCAAAGAATAAATTTTTATAATAAAAAAAATAATTGGTGTGTTTTTGTTGCACTTATTGTGCAAAAAATAGAAGGTGAAATGAACCTGAGCAGCTCAAAGATCGACATTGAGAGCAATATGGTGACCAACAGAGGGAGAGACGCGCGACGAGAGAGAGCGAGACGTGGCGGCAAGAGAGGACGAGGGTGAGACCAGAAGCGAGAGAGGGCGAGACGCGATGGCGAGAAAGACCAAAGCAGCGTTGAGGGCGCGATTTTGCAACGGCCAAATAGAGAGGAAGAGGGGGTGGGGGCGCGATTCCGCGACGGCCAAACAGATAGAAAGAGTGGGGGGGGGGGCGCGAGCGCGACAACGAAAAGAGAGGAAGAGGGGGTGGGTGGGGGCGCGATTCGCGGTAGTCGGCAGCGAAACAAAGACGAATAGGAGGGTGATGGAGAGAGGCCAAGAGAGAAAGGAAATTGGGAAAAAATTAGAGAAAGTGGGATTTGGGGGTTGAGAAGGATTTGGGTGCTTCGTGCTTATTGGGTGGGTAAAGGGGAAATTAGGCAGATGAAGGCAGAAATTTATTTTTTAAAAATCTTTTTATTTAAAGACTGAAATATCGGTCTCTAATTTTTTTTATTCTTTTTTTTTTTTACTTTTTTAGCGACCGAATTTGTGGTCACTACTTATTTTATTTTATTTTTATAATTTTTTATTTAGAGACCGAAATATCGGTCTCTAATAATAAAATATATTTTTAATTTTTTTATAATTTTTTTTATAATTTTTTTATAACATAATTTAGTCTCTAAAAAATTTAGAGATCGATTTAGAGACCAATTTTATTTCAGTAACAAATTAGATTGTTTTTTCTTAATCGATCTCTATTTCGGTCTCTATAGAGACTGAAATAAATCGGTCTCTATAGAGACTGAAATAAATCGGTCACTAAAATCCAAATTTCTAGTAGTGTGACACCTGTAGATTCTAGCTTGTTTGTCAAAGCTAATGGAGGAAAGCTAACTATCGTGTTGATATATGTGGATGATTTAATCATAACTGGTGATTTTGAGACAAAAATTCTTCAAACCAAGGAGAATTTATTAGTTCGTTTCCAGATGAAGGAACTTGGACAACTCAAGCACTTTCTTGGTCTAGAGGTTGATCACACATAAGAAGGAATATTTCTCTATCAAGAAAAATATTCTAAAGATTTGTTAAAGATGTTTGGAATGCTCGAAAGCAAGCCAATTTCAACACCGATGGAACCGAATGCCAAGATGTGTGCACTTGAAAGCAAAGACTTGGAAAATGCAAATGTATTGACAATTGGTAGGTAGTCTAATCTACTTAACCTTGACTCAACTTGACAAACCTTGACTCGACTTGACATCTCTTATACACTTGGTGTGATGAGGCAGTATATGCAAAATCCGAAGAAGCCTCATTTGGAAGCAGTTCATCGAATACTGAGATATGTGAAAAGTACAATAAACCATGGTCTATTGTACAAGAAAGCTGAAGACTACAAATTAGTTAGTTATTGTGATGCTGACTATGGAGGAGATCATAATACCAAGAGATCAACAACTGGGTACATGCTTAAACTTGGTTCCGGGACGATTTCTTGGTGCAGTAAAAGATAGCCAATGGTATCATTGTCAACCACCAAAGCTGAGTATCGATCAGTAGTAATGGTAGCTTAAGAGAGTACATGGCTAATACAATTGATGAACAATCTACATCAACCAGTAAATTATGCAATTTCGTTGTATTGTGACAACCAATCAGCAATTCGTTTAGCAGAAAATCTAGTCTTTTACGCAAGAACTAAACATAAAAGTGCATTATCACTTTATCAAAGAAAAAGTTCTGCAAGAAGAGATTGATATGAAGCAGATCAAGACAGATGATCAAGTGGTAGACTTATTCACAAAAGGTTTGAGTATCAGCAAATTTGAAATGTTCCGTTGTCAACTCAGCATGGTGCAAAGAGTAAGAGCTGGTATTGAGGGGGAGTGTTAAATTATCCAATACCAACCCAAATGGTTGGAGTAGCCCAATAAACTTACCAAAGCCAAAGAAAAAATAAATAAATAAATAAAAGCCTAAACCCTTGGATGTTTCTTAATAATTATGTGGTTTAATGTGTGGTTATTATTAAACAACAATGTGCAGTTGTAATTGTGTGGTTTAATGTTGTTATTAAAATAATAATATGTGGTTGTAATTTATTTAGATTTTATATTCGTGTGGCTTATGTTTACCTTGGTATTGTATAAATACCCCTTTCGTGCATTTGTAAATCATGAAGTAGTAAGCTTCAACAAGTAATAAAGGCTCTAAGCTTTCCTAAGTTGTTCTTCTCTAAAGAGTGTAGTTTTGAGTGAAGTATAGGCTTTCTTTTTTGAGTGGTAAAATTAGAGTTATGTACTCTAAGTTTTTATCTACATAATGCATCAAGCAACTTAGATCATTCTTCCCTATAACTAACCAGTGTTCAGTATCAGCATCTATTAGCTTTGCTTTCTTCTCGACTGTCACAAGTTGCCAAACCTATTGTTGATCCTTCATTAAACTCTGCAAGTGTTGTCCTATATGCATTATCTTCCAATCCTATGTTGAATTCTTTAACTTAGTTTTGGCTTCTTGATTTTGGTGCTACCAGTCACATCTCTTGTTCTTTATCTCATTTTACAACTCATGGTCCCTTGTTTAATACATATGTTACTTTACCTAATAAGTCAAAAGTGTTTGTTCATTCAATAGGATCAGTTCACTTCACTTCTGATTTTGTTCTTCATAATGTTCTTTATATTCTATCTTTTCATGTAAATCTCATATTTGTTAGTGCTTCGCTTGCTAATACCAATATCAACATACATTTCAATCTTGATACTTTTTATATACAAGACCACAATCTCTCGAAGATGATTGAAAAGGGTGACTTGGTTCAAGGACTTTATGTCTACAAGCTCACCCCTCCATACTTCAAGACTTTGTACCTGTTCACAAAACTTGATTTGATTCTATTCATGTTTTACATAATTCTGTATCAATTTCTGATTTTCCTGAATTTGTATCTGCTTCTACTGTTCATAGTAGAGTGTCTGCTTAAGTTTGGCATGCTTATTTATGTCATATATCTCATAAAATGTTGTTACTTCTTTGTAATAAAACTACATTTATTGTTCCTGCTTCTTTCTCTTCTAATTCTTGTGATATCTGTCCATTATCAAAACAAAAAAGACTTGCTTTTATGTCTAATAATCATAAGGCCATTGATTCATTTGATCTGGTGTAGTGTGATGTTTAGGGACCCTATCATATATCCACCTATCATGGTAAGAAATACTTTTTCACATTGGTAGATAATTATTCTTGGTTCACTTGGACTTTATAAGTCACAAATCTGAAGCACCAAAATTGATCCAATAGTTTTTTTCATTAGTTGAGACTCAGTTTGGTAAGGTTATCAAGCATTTTCAATATGATAATGCAAAAGGAGTTGTTATTAACTGACTTTTTGGCACAAAAGGGTACCATCCATCGATTCAGATGCGTAGAATGACCTCAACAGAATTCAGTTATGGAGTGTAAACATCAACATCTTCTCAATGTTGTTATATCCTTATTCTTCCAATCCTGGGTACCATTTTATTTTTGGGGAGGCTGTTTGCAGACAACTACATTGCTCATCAACAGGAATCTTGCACCTGTTTTTAAGAACCAATGTTCTTATACAAAGCTTTTTCAGAAGGAGCCAAATTACTCTTCTCTTAGAGTATTTGGTTTCCTTGCCTGTACCTCAACATTATCTTCTATAAAGGGCAAGTTCTCCCCAAGGGTCATTCCATCAGTTTTTGTTGGTTATCCTTTTGGCTATAAGGGAAACAGGCTCCACAACCTCCAAACTAAGACTTTTTTCATCTCCTGAGATGTGGTATTTCGTGAAACCATTTTCCCTTTTCAAGCTATTTCCCATCTTGATCACCTTATAGATTCATTTCCTTATATAGTTTGTACATTGCCTTGTTCTAATATTTCCCCTTCCACATCTATTACTCAACCCTCACCAATGCCACCTATTCTAGATGATTCCACATCTGAACAACTTTTGACCAACATCATTCCTTCATATTCACAACCTGTTGAACCTATACTTATACGTTCAACCAAAATTACCAAAATTCCATCTTACTTGCAATAATACCAATGTCATCATGTCTACCCTATAACTAATCACCTTACCTATGAAAAACTTTCACCAACTTACAGAAACTTTGTTCTACAAGTTTTCAGTGTATATGAGCCACAATTTTATCATCAAGTGGCCAACTACCCTGAATGGCATCTTGCCATAGTTGAGGAACATTAGGCAATGGAAAATAACAAAACCTCAGATGTTGTTCAACTCCCAAAGGAAAACACATCATAAGGTGTCAAAGGACTTATAAAGTTAAAAGAAAACAAGATGGCACTGTTGATAGATATAAAGCTAGATTAGTAGCTAAGGACTATACTAAGCAGGAAGGAATTGAATTCATGGACACTTTCTCTGTTAGAGATGACAATTCAGCAGAGAGAATTCTGCGAGTTTATTATAGGAAGAAATTTAAAAATAGGATCTAGTTAGTTTGATATATTAGGTCGCAAATGTAAGGCACTTGACTTGGTCAAGTTGCTGTGTTTTAGGAGGATAGTTATCAGGAGGTTAAGTAGTTATAGTTTGTTAAGTTTCTGTTGTATATTTCCTATAAATAGGGTCTCCTGATAAGTGTAGAGTATCTTTGGACTTTTTGAGCAAATTGCTGTAAACTGGGAGTGCCCAATGTGAGGGGAGATTAGCTCCTTTGTGTACTTTTGTTCCTAAATCAATAAAATTCAGGGACGAATAATTCCCTTTCCTATCGCCCTCATCCATCTCTTGCTTGGAGATCTAACAAGTTTAGTCCGACCTGTCGGATTTGAAGGAGAGCGCGATGGATAACAGAGTTAGTTCATTGGAGAAATTGGCCATTGATCATGGAAAAAAACTCACAGATTTAAAGACTGATCTGGAAATTGTCAAGGAGAGCTTGTCGGACCTGAAAGAAATCAAAGAACTATTGCTCGAATTCAAGAGACACAAGACACCCACGGAAGACGGTGAACGATCTGTCAACAAAGACGACAATAGGGAGTCGAGCAACAGTGAGAAAAATTCTGATGACAGCGATGGAGAATCACATCATTCTTGGCTGAAGAAAGTCGTGTTACCCACGTTCGAGGGGGACGACCCTTTGGGCTGGATAGCGAGGGCAGAGAAGTTTTTTGAGGTATAGGCGGTCCAATCTTCGGAAAGATTACGCCTGGCTTTCATTAGCATGGAAGGAAATGTTGTCCATTGGTTCCACTCGGCGCCAAAAATTCAAGAATGCTTATTGGGAGGAATTTATTTGCACATTTGTTACTGATTTGGGGGGAACGGGTGTGGCACCGTTTACGAACGATTGGTAGCAGTAAGACAGCAGGGAAATATGGATGATTTTATCCAAGAATTTGAACTCTTGGTGGCTCAAGCATCTCAAACCCCTAAGGATCAATTGATGAGCTACTTCTTGGCAGGGTTGCGATCTAATATTCGCAACCAGGTTCGGCCCCACGACCCACAAACCTTGATCCGAGCCATGGAGGTCGCTCGCGACGTGGAAGAAACCATGAAAGAAACCCGGTCGGGAGGAGGATCAATGAATCAGAATTTGAGGATGCGTTTTCAAGGTGGTAGAGGTGTAATTTCGCGTTTCAGCACGGTGGGGGGAAATAACAACGCCTGTAACACCCTCCCTAGGGTATCACATGTCTGACTCCCGACTCATAATCTGAAAAAAAATTCGCACAAAGTTTGAGTTATAAAAAATGGATTTTAAAAATTTCTTCTTTACTGAAACATAAATTTACTGAAAATATTAGGTAATATTGAAAATCATATTTCAACTATTCATTATGCAATATTGATACTAATTAATATTTCATAATTTAAAAATAAATATAAAACTAACAGACTTTTTTTTAAACAGTAGCAAACCCCATGACGGGTCCTACTTAATAGCACGGTACAACATTAACGTTAAAACTTAACATACTTATTCTGTTGCGTATCCATCTTGTTGCATCAGACATATGTTCTACATCTGTTCTTTGTCAACACTGCACACCTTCGAGTCCTGAATGTCCATTCTTTATTGTTGTCACCCATCTCCGAGTATTCATTGCCCGTTATGTCTAAGACAATTCGATCCTTCTATTATTTGATTTTAACAGTACAGACACAGCAAAACAATATAACAAAGAGGTGTGATCACCTACACCAATACCAACATGGCAGCATAGAGATAACACAAGCAGCATATCATACAGATAGATCATATCACAATTATGACCAAGCCATCAACATTAATCAACTATCATCATCCAATCATTAATCAGTTCAATTATCATAAGCAACAATTACGATAATGCCCTCAACATTGTCTAATTATCATCATCATCATCCAAGTATTCAAAACAATTGTCATAGCTAATATTCCTCAATTAATATATCACACAGATATAAATGTCAGATTATGCATGTGCACAAAGACTCAGTTTTTCAAAAACAACTCCATGGAGGTTTTCACAATTTCGAGGAGAATGCTTTAATCAATTGTCACCTTAGCCCAAAGACAATCTCCAAGTTGTTGAAAAGAATCGTGTTCTTGTCGGGTATCGTCAATGCGTTGCAACAGATCGCATCACCAAGTGGCACAGGGTACTCGCTACCGTCCACGGTCGACCGCCCGCTACTGACGCCCCAAGATCCATCATAGACCTCACTATCAATTCTCATTCCTCTTCAACCACAAGGGCCATATACAATGCACAAATATATCAGTGCAAGTCCAACCCAAAAGGGCCAAATCTTTTCAATTTCATTAGTTCAATGTATCATATACCTCAACGCATGTTTTTCCAATGCATGTATAATGCACCAAATCCAATCACAGGCATCTCTTTCCAATGCATATAAATTGTATCAAATTATATTGTATTTTCAACAGCAAAATCATGTTATCACATTTTTATAATTATAAAACACTTTCATCGTGTTTTCACAAAATTGCGCAATATTTCCGTTACGTTTTCACAATTCCAAAACGTTTTTGTTACGTTTTCAAAATATCGTAACACTTCTGTTACGTTTTCAAAATGCCGCAACTCTTCTGTTGCACTTTTAAATCACGTACTAATTTTTCAACGTTTTTCTCAATCATGTAAAAATATACGTTTCTCAAATCCCATAATATTTTTTCACTGTTTCAAAATCGCATAACTTAAAAATCATCATTTTAAGTTGCGTTAATCATTTTCTTTCATTTTCAAAATATTTAAAACACTTTTCAAATCACATAATGATTTTTCGCTAGTTTCACAATCACATAAAAATAATTCATCACTTTTCCATCACGTAGTGATTTTTCAATAGTAATTCAAATTACATAAAATATTTAAACGTAATTCAAATCGCGTAGAAATATTTCAACGTATTTAAAATCGCGTAGAAATATTTTACTATATTTCTAAACACTTAGAAATATTTTACTGTATTTCAAATCACGTACTTTAAAATTACATTTTTAAGATACGTAAATAAATTTTTTTACCACAATTTCATTACAAAAATATTTCTCAACCTTCAAATATTCCTTTTTCAACTTTTCTTAAAATAATATAACTTTATACTTCATGTAATATATTTTCTTACTCAAAAAAATCTTTTTCCACATTTCTTTACTCAAGAAATCCTTTTCCAAAATATAATTCATAAAATCACTTTTTCATTTATATAAATCAACGTTTCAAAACTTAACATTTTCTAACGTACTTTCAAAACTCAAAAATAAGTTATACGTTAGTAACTTTTCAAATCACCATTATATTTTTCATTTTTCTCAAATCACTTCCAAAATCATTCTTCAAAATAAATTAGAGTTCAAACATGTTCAACCTCTCTTTGTCTTTCGTTTACAAAATTCTCTCAAGTTATAAAAACACTCTGATTCCCTTTCCAAATTCCTTGTATTAAATCAAGTTACGTTTTCACTTTGAAAATCACTTTGTTCATAAAAATCAAGACATTACAAGCCTTTAAAAAAAACGTGGACATGACTATTGAAACCATCAAATATTTTTCCTTTTAAATTGATATGGTTCTACACAAACAAAACCATTAAAAATCCTTTACAAAAACGTAAGACTCATAGTCTTTGAAAATCAAATCATTTGTTCATTTCCATTTTTCACTTTCTTTGCAAATCCATTTAAAATTATCATTGCTATTTTCATTTAAATCTCATGTTTAGTAAAACACTTAGAAACTTTTTACACAAAATGGTTCAATAAAAATCCTTCTAAAACCGTGTTCATGTACTTTTTGAAAAATAAACTCTTTATTTATTTTCCTTGCTTTTTCTAAACATCCATTTTCATCATTCAAGAAAATATTAATTTTGTGAACACCTATCTTGAGGTGTCTTAACCGAAATTCAGCATGTTCTAGGGATCAAAAATTAATTCCCTTGTTCTTGAGAAATTTCAACATGAACCCTAATCAAGGGCATCAAAACCGTAGCTCTTCCTTGGCCATTGGGACCAAAATTAATTTTCTTTCCATCATCAAATCATGTCATACACATACATACACAATATATATATATATATATATATATATATATATATATATATATCAAAAGCATGCCATATTATCATCATGCATAGTATAAGCATACCATCAAAATCATAAACTCATGCAAAGCATATTAAGCATAGGCAATTAATCAAAGCTCATAAACACATATAAATTATTACATGACCATGGATATGAATCCTCACATGGATTCAACACTCATCAAATATAAGACCATCTCTCACCACCATGCTTAGTTGGTGAGATGGATCTCCCTCTTACCTCTTGAAGATCCTCAAAAACTCATTGATTTGCTTCTTTTTCCAAGTCCTTCATCACCAAGGGCTTCTCAAATACAAAACAAAATACATAAAAATTAGTATACTAAGCTTGATTAAGAGGAACCATGGATCAAACATGGTTTAGATCATGAAAAAGAAAGAAGAAATGAAGTTTCCTTACACTTCACCTCAAAAACCCAATAACTTTGATCTTGAAGAAAGTCCATGAAGATGAATGATTTAGAGAAAATCTACAACATGAAAGTTGCTTAGAATATCATGTAGATTCAAGATCTATGGTTGGATGACATTAAAAGACATTGGATGGTGGTTTTAAGTGTCTTGACCGAATGGTTTCTCTTGAAGCACAAAGATGGAATTTTTTATTTTTGATAGAAACTTGAAGCTTGGATTTGAAGCTCAAGATGAATGATTTTGGAAAAACTCATAACTAGAGATGTTCTTAGAATGATGTAAGGATTCAAGAAGTATGATTGTATGAAATTTTTGAGTGATGGAAGGTTAGTATGGAGTGCTTGGCTGTGAGCTTAGAGTAGGAGAGAGATGGAGATAAATTTTGATAACTTTGTTTCTTGAAAATGTTTAATGAAGACCAAGGTGATCAATAATGACTAAAGTGTTCAATTATGGTCTTCAAAGCTTCTAATTTCAAACCAAGACCGTGAGCCACTTTAAAACAAAAGAGAAAGAATTGAATTGATAGCATGTTTCTCTTTTACCAAGCAAGCATAACCATAGGAATTAGAAAGAATAGACACCAAACATTGACTAATTTTGTATAGCTTTTTCAATTATTGTTAGAAGAATGACCAAGTATTATTTGAATGTAAATTTGTCTTCCAAATTTGATGCATGACCGTAGCTTGCATGGAGAGAAAGAAGAAAATATTTTTGCTTTAGGAAAATGATCAATAATTATGTATAATTGATCAAGACATCTAACAATGACATAAAGTTTTTCTTTAGCTCCAAAATGAAGCACAAACCGTCCCCCCCTTCAACCTTGCTTGTTCAAAGTTGTCATCTTTTTCAAGCCATTATTTGAAGCCTTTCTAGCCATTGATTAATTCAATGGTTAGGATTTAGGTAGACTTTTGATTAGAAGACTTAATCTAGACCATTAGATATTTCTCCTTTAAATTCTAGCCATTAGATATGTCTCCAAAATAAAGGGTCAAGATTACTCCTTCTTACTTTTAATCCAAGGGTCATAATTAGTCTTTGGTACTTTTTAAGACTAAATCCTCACCATTAATTAAATCTTCATCCAATGGTCATAAATGGTCTTTGTTACTTTACAAGACCAAATCTCCACCCTTGATTAATTCTAAATCCAATGGTTGTAAATGGCCATAGCTATTATATAAAACTAAACCTCTACCCTTGATTTAATCTCCATCTAACGGTTATAAATAATTCTATTTACTTTTAAGATCAAATCTCCTCCGTTGATTAAATCAAGATCAAGTCTCCATCATTAAATAAATCAATGGTGGATATCCAAACCACCAATGTTGACTTAAGCAATTTAATTTCTATTTTTATCTGCTAAAAACCCCACGAAAGAATATATTTACTGTATTTTTATCGCCTGATAATTAAATACAGTACAAAACACAGTACAAGAAATTTTCTAAAACTGTTTCTGGATTTAGGTTTAGTAAGATCCCCTGTCTCCGTCTAAACAGTACAAATTTTTCTATGCGTAGAAAAATTTTTACTTTACGGGACTCACCTGGGCCCATGTAAAGTCACCTGGGCCCACATACACCCCCCGGGCCCACAAACAGTAAAAAAAATTTCATAATCATCCACAAAAATCACAAATATTAGAAAATGCACAAATATCAAATCAGACTACGTAAAATAATTACCTAACGGTAAAAATTAAATTACGTAAAGTTTTTCTCGACCCGAAAATTTTTATTTTCCTGACACGGAGTAAATCACTCAAAACGATCAAATACGCTGATGGAATAAAAAAATAATTTTACAGTATCCAAAAATCACTAAACAGTAAAATTCTATTAACTGTTAAAATTACTATTTAAGAGATAAGAAATTTTGGGATGTTACAACGCCCCTAGTGCAAATGGGACAGGACGTTCTAGGCAAAATTATGGGAGAACCAGTACAGTGACCACAACAGCGAAACCAGGGGAGAACAGTGACGTTTCTTCAAGAAATCGAGGTACTCGAAGCCTTCCTTACGCAGAATACGTGAGGAGAAAGGAGGAAGAAAAGTGTTTCCAGTGCGGATTGGCTTTCGGACCAGGACACCGATGTCTGGAAAAGAACCTGAGAGTGATCATATTGGCAGAAAATGAAAAATTGACTGGTGATGGAGAAATTACAAGATTGGAGTCCGAAGAAGACCAAGATGAGGAAACAGAGGATGCGTCGGAATTGGAGTCGGACATCAAAGGGTTAGAATTGTTTGTATGCTCAGCTGTGGGAATGACTCAACCTCAAACCATGAAATTGCGAGGGAAGATGTTGGGACACTCGATAATGGTACTGATTGACAGCGGAGCGAGTCACAATTTTATTTCCTCTAAACTGGTGGGGAGTTTGGGTCTACAATTGGAGCCCACTTGGCCTTACAATGTCAAGTTGGGAGATGGCAACCGGAGACCGACTCAAGGCTGTTGCAGGGATATTACGGTTCAGTTGGGCAAATATGCGTTCAAGGGAGATTTTTTCTTATTTGATTTAGGGGAAGTTGACCTGATTCTAGGTGTAGCATGGCTGGCTACCCTAGGGGATGTTAAAGCAAATTGGAGGAACTTATCCATGAAATTTATGGCGCAAGGAAAGAGGGTGGAGGTTAAAGGGGATCCCAGCCTAACAAAGACATTGATATCTCCATATGCTTTGATGAAAGTGACAGAGGTAGAAGCTGTATCAGTTCTGTGGGAAATAGGGGTTAAAGAAGATTCAATCGTGAGGGGAATGAGGAACCAGCTGCCTGAGACAAAAAAGAGGGAATTGCAGAAAGTTATTGAGGAATTCCAAGGGGTGTTTGCCGAGCCAGAGGGCTTACCACCGCATAGGGAAGTGGGCCATAAGATCCTTATAAAATTTGGTTTAGATCTAGTGAACGTTAGACCGTATCGATACCCTCACCTACAAAAGAACGAGATTGAGAAACAGGTTAAGACAATGCTGGACTCAGGAATAATTAGACCCAACAATAGCCTTTACTCTAGTCCTGTCATATTAGTGAAGAAAAAAGACGGAAGTTGGAGGTTTTGTGTGGACTACAGGGCCCTAAACAAGGCAATCGTGCCAGACAAATTCCCAATCTCGATAATCAAAGAATTGTTGGATGAATTGAGCGGGGCACAATTTTTTTCTAAGGTGGATTGGAGGGCTGGTTATCACCAGATTCGTATGCACGAGGAGGATATTCCTAAGACAACGTTTCATACATATCAAGGACACTACGAGTCCATGGTCATGCTATTTGGGTTGACAAATGCACCGGCTACCTTTCAATGTGCCATGAATGCCACGTTGCAGCCTTACCTAAAAAAGTTTGTCCTTGTTTTCTTCGATGATATATTAATTTATAGTAAATCATGGGAAGGACACCTGGAGCATCTAAGGTAAGTTCTCATCACATTAAAGCAACATAGCTATTTTGCAAATCTGAAGAAGTGTGATTTTGGGCACACCGAGATTAGATATTTGGGACATGTCATCTCGATGCACGGGGTGGCAATGGATCCGCAAAAGATAGAAGCCATTTTGCAGTGGCCTATCCCTAAGTCCATAAAGGTGTTAAGAGGTTTGTTGGGACTCATAGGATACTATAGAAGGTTCGTAAGGGATTATGGCAGAATTGCGAGACCCCTAAATGATTTATTGAAGAAGGGAAATTTTCATTGGAATGAGGACAGCAAGGCAGCCTTTGCACAGTTACAGAAGTCAGTCACAACAGCTCCTGTTTTAGCCATGTCGGACTTCAATCAACCTTTTTGTATTGAATGTGATGCATCGGGCAAAGGGATTAGAGCTGTGTTGTTCCAAAATAAAAGACCCATAGTCTTCTTTAGTAAGGCTCTTGCTGATTCATCTTTGTCAAAATTTGTTTATGAAAAGGAATTGATGGCTTTGGTACTAGCTATTCAGCACTGGAGACCATACCGCTTAGGACATAAATTCACAGTATACACTGATCAAAAGAGTTTTCAACACTTGTTGGATCAAAGGATTACCACCCAAAACCAACAAAATTGGTTGGCCAAACTAATGGGTTATGAATTTGATATTGTGTATAAACAGGGTGCTGCAAACAAGGTAATAGATGCGTTATCTCGAAAATATGAGGATCTAGAGTTGCAAATACTGACGCGACCTTTTTGGCAAGATGTAAACACGATAGATGAGGAAGTGCAACGTGACCCCGCTTTATGCAAAATCAGGGAGGATTTACAAAAAAACCGAGATTCGCAGGGCAATTATACCTTGGAAAATGGCAGATTATACTATAAAGGCTGACTGGTAATAGCATCTACTTCCAGCTGGGTTCCAAAGTTGCTGAATGAGTACCATTCATCACCCATAGGAGGGCACTCGGGGGGTTTTTCACGCATATCGTAGAATTGCACAATCCTTGTATTGGATAGGGATGAAGGCAGCAGTAACTGATTTCGTGGCCGCATGCCCAATCTGCCAACGACATAAATATCAGGTCACTTCACCAGCAGGCCTCCTTCAACCATTACTAATTCCGAATGCCATATAGGAGGATATAAGCATGGATTTCATTGTGGGGCTCCCTAAATCTAAAGGATTTGATGCGGTATTAGTGGTTGTAGATAGATTGAGCAAATATGGTCACTTTATCCTCATAAAACACTCATATTCAGCAAGGTCTATAGCTGAAGTTTTTGTCAAGGAAATAGTTAGGCTACACGGAATTCCTACATCTATTGTGAGTGATCGGGACCCCACTTTTCTAAGCCATTTCTGGAAGGAGTTATTTCGATTGCAAGGAACAAAACTCAAGATGAGTACAACATATCACCCGGAATCTGATGGGCAAACGGAAGTACTTAACAGAACCTTGGAGACCTATTTGAGATGTTTCAGTTCGGAGCAACCTAAAGTCTGGGCAGAATTCATTCTATGGGTGGAATACTGGTACAATACTAGTTTCCAGGGTACAGCTAAAAGCACCCTATTTGAAGTAGTTTACGGACGAACACCACCTTCTTTGGCTAGGTTTGTCCCGGGAGAAACTCAAGTAGAGGCTGTGGTGCAAGATCTCATGTCTAGGGATGAAGCTCTACGACAACTAAAATTTCATTTAGAGACGGCACAAGGTCAAATGATTCGTTTCGCCAATCGTCATAGGAAGCCTTCAAATATAAAAGTGGGAGATTGGGTGTATCTTAATATTCGACCTCATAGGCAAGTTTCCATGCCTACTAGGCTACACCCAAAGTTATCTGCCCGCTACTATGGGCCTTATTTGGTCCTAAAACAGATTGGAGCCATAGCTTTTCAACTTCAGTTGTCCGAAGACACACGCATACACTCGGTCTTCCATGTGTCTCAGTTAAAATTAGCAATAGGGGACAAACTTGTGGAAACAATCTTGCCACCAAAACTTCAGGAACAAACACCCAATTTCGTTCCAGCACAGATTTTGGGCACTCGAGTTATAATTCAGCAAGGGTATCTAGTACAACAGGTTCTGATTCAGTGGCAACAGAGATCACCGGAGGAAGCAACATGGGAGGATGTGACAACCATCCAAAATCAGTTTCCAGATTTCAACCCTAAGGACAAGGTTGAGGTTGAAGAGGGAGGTATTGTTAGAGATGACAATTCAGCAGAGAGAATTCTACGAGTTTATTATAGAAAGAAATTTAAAAATAGGATTTAGTTAGTTTGATATATAAGGCTGCAAATGTAAGGCACTTGACTTGGTCAAGTTGCTGTGTTTTAGGAGGATAGTTATTAGGAGGTTAAGTAGTTATAGTTTGTTAGGTTTCTGTTGTATATTTCCTATAAATAGGATAAGTGTAGAGTATTTTTAGACTTTTTGAGCAAATTGCTGTAAACTGGGAGTGCCCAGTGTGAGGGGAGATTAGCTCCTTTGTGTACTTTTGTTCCTAAATCAATAAAATTCAGGAATGAATAATTCCCTTTCCTATCACCCTCATCCATCTCTTGCTTGGAGATCTAATATTCTCACCTGATGTTAAGCTAACAATAGTGAGAGTGCTTTTATCCTTGGCAACAGTTAAAGGTTAGACACTTTTGCAATTAGATATTAACAATGCATTTTTAAATGGTGATTTGTTCGAAGAGGTTTATATGGACTTGCCACTTGCCTATCCAGTTAAGGGGGAGAATTTGGTTTGTAAGCTCAATAAATCTATTTATGTCTTGATGCAAGCATCTAGGCAATGGTTTCATAAGTTCTCATCTACTTTTCTTTCTCATGGTTTCAAACAGTCCAAATCCAATTAGTCTTTATTTACCACTGATTCTGGTTCCTCATTTGTTACTTTACTTGTCTATATTGATGATATCATCATAGCTAGCAAGGACAATGCATCAATTGACCATGTGAAAAACACTTTGCAGAAATTATTCAAACTCAAGATTTTACGGAATTTGAAATATTTCCTAGGTCTGGAAATAACTCAATCAAAGAAAGACATTTGTCTATCTCAGAGAAATTATATATTATCTCTGTTAGAAGATACTTGTTTCTTAACCTGTAAACCTGCCTCTTTTTTTATGGATCCTAATATCAAGTTAAATGCTAATGATAGTGAGCTTTTGGCAGATGATTCTCAGTATCGAAGGTTGATTGCCAGGTTGCTTTATATCATAATCTCCAAGCCAGACATATGTTATGTAGTAAACAAGCTTAGTCAATTTATGTCTAAGTCAAGTACCTCTCATTTAGATGCCATACACCATCTTCTTAGATACTTAAAGGCTTTCCCAATTAAGGTTTTTTATTCTTTTCTTCCTTTTCATTGAATTTGAAAGCCTATGTTGATGTTGATTTGGGGAATTGTCTAGATACTAGAAGACCTACCATTGGACATTGTGTTTTCTTGGGTGATTCTCTTGTTTCGTGGAAATCGAAGAAGCAAAACACCATGTCATACTCTTCAGTAGAAGTTGAATATTGAGCTTTAGCTAGCCTAACCAGTGAGAACATCTAGCTATCTTCCTTACTCAAAGACTTTGAAATATCAATATGTCCTACTCTTGTTTTTTTTGTATAATCAAGCAGTTATGCATCTTACCATTAATCTCACTTTTCATGAAAGGTCAAAACATATTGAGATAGATTGCCACTTTATCCAAGAAAGGTTCAGTGATGGCTCAATTCGTCTAATTCATGTTAAATCTGCTCACCAACTAGCAAATATTCTAACTAAACCAGTGGTAGCACCAATGTTCAAGGACTTGATGTGCAAGCAAGGAACTATTGAAATTTACGTCCCATCTTGAGGGGGAGTGTTAATAATAGCATAGTTCAATTTAATTAATTCAAGTTAACTCAGTTTTGTTAGTTAATGATAGTTATAGTTAGTTAAAGTAGTTCACAGAATTAGTTATAGTTAGTTATTCTTCTCTAGTTGATGAAACACTTGTATATATATCAATTATCTCAGTAAATGAATTCAATTGTTCATTTTAATCAATTTTCACTTCTAATACCTCTGGTAGAGATGGAGTTCACACGAGTTTACTGGCCACGGGTTGCATTGTCAACGCATGGCAAATCAATGCTAGGCAAGCATTGCTCTTTTTGTTACAGATGACGTGAAATTCCACCCATTTTTGTGCCATTTGATATAACACCCTCCGTAGGGCATTACGTTTATGACAAATTTATAATAAAACCTTACCTAAGTTATAAATCATTTATTAAATAATAATAACATGAGTTGTAAAATTTTTCTTTTTGCGGATAACATAATTAAATAAATAAGACAGAACATAAAAGACAGTAACTAAATAAAGCACACCATAATTATACATATAATTTTTGTTTTTCAAACTACACATAAATACTAACTATTTGACAAAGCCATATATTATTTGACTTAAAATAAACTACGGACTCGCCCAAGTCTAAAACTAGGAGTTCTGATCCTCAGATGGATCCTCCTCTGGCTCCTCAGAAGGTAGGAAACCAGGATCATGCGTAGTCCCACGGACAGGAGCTTGTGCAGTTGACACACTACTAAGCTCACTAGGGGCATGGAAACGACCACCCGAATAACGTCTAATAGATAAAGGTAATTCTAAGTGTACATAAATAGTAGTAGAGAACATAGGGACTCCATCATAATCCCTACTCAGGGACACAGTCAATTATCCTACATACACAATAATCTCTCGATCCACGTGAAGATGCCAGGCTTTGGAGCCTTCTCGGAATTCCAACCTCACGAATCCCAGGAAATCCGGCAACGCCATCACAATTAAGTCAATAATAACCAAGAACGGGTATTCCTGTCTCTTGCTCTTCTTCACCGTCTTTATCAATCATAAAATAAAATAGCAAAATATAACAAAGAGGTGAGACAATCTATATCATTACTAGCATTGCAGTATAGAAAACGACAATACATATAGATATAGCATACATATATCAAATCATGTTATCACATCATACATAATATCACAGATCAATATATTTATCGTATTATTATGCAGACCAACTATGCATATGTACACAGACTCGTTCTTACTTCATGGA
The DNA here is from genome assembly GCA_029884605.1 of Ormosia emarginata. NCBI lineage: Eukaryota > Viridiplantae > Streptophyta > Magnoliopsida > Fabales > Fabaceae > Ormosia > Ormosia emarginata. Next base: position 84,490,293 of record JAQQTP010000089.1, read on the forward strand.
GCTAACCATAATTTTCAGAGAGAATGATCCAGAAGATCTGCCCGTAACCTGGCTGCCTCAAGCCAAGTGCTACACAGTCTATCCATCATGCGAAACAGGCATTGTACGAGACAGTCTACGCCAGATCATGATTAAGAATAGTGCTTTGTCGAGATCGCTAGTGCTTTGCCCGGTACCACGACCCAGAGGAGCTACCAACTGTCCACATGTGAAATTTTCCACACACCAACGTCTCCAAGTTCAATCAATGAATAACACTACGCTTATCGCACCCGTACTAAGGTGTAATTCATCTCCTCGGCCACTTGCCGGAAACTAACCAAACTGACACGTTTTTCCATACATAGTGCATGATTTAAAATACACATATAACAATATTATTGCTATTTCTCATAACCACACGCCATCACTTGGAAGTACCATTTTCCAACGTAACCGGGTCCACCACATTAACCCGACAGCAAACTGCTATTATTTCCAATTGCGTAAATATTTTATTGCTTTTTCACAATCGCGTAACCTTTTTCCAATGTTTTCAAATTGCATAAATATTTTTCAACGTTTTTACAATCGCGAAAATATTTTCAAACGTTTTCTCAATCGCGTAGCGATTCTAGATCATTTTCTCAATCGCGTAACATTTTTAAATTATTTTTGCAATCGCGTAACTTAAAAATTATTATTTAAATACGCGTAAGGTTTTTCTAATATTTTTCAATTGCGTAAAATATTTCTTATTGAATTTTTGAAACTTTCCTTATTTTATAATTATTTTAACCTCATTTACAGTATTTCCTTATTAAAAATTCTCTAAGTAGTATTTTCTACTGTTTCCTTCAAAAGTTACTCTTCTTGGATTTTACCGTATATTACAACTTGAAACTTGATAACATGTTTCAAAACCCAATGGGTGAGCTATACGTTAGTACTTTTCAAGTATTTATTTCATTTGTTATCATTACTTAATTTCACTAATCAAGTACTAAAATAAATTTACTTTCTTTTATTCTAAAAAATTTATTGAATTAAGTTCTCATTAATTATACAAGTCCAAACTTAGGAAATAATTTTGGATCAAAAACACCATGAGTAGGCATGTTGGCCGAAAATCATTATAGGCTTTATAAATCATACTTAATTATTTTCCATCATCTAATTCCTTGTAAAAGTCCTTAATCCAATTTCTCATTATTAAATTAATTAATCTATGATTAGAAAAATATTTTTGAACATCTTGTCCCCTTGGTGGTGTTGAGGCTGTGAGCCCCCCTTTGGGTTCTTTGGAACCCTCATGCAATTCTTCATCATATTGTTCACATCTTACTACATACAATAATTATCATGCCTTCACCAACACATATTCAAGCATATAATTAAAGCTATAAAATATGCATATAAAAAATCATCACAAATAAGAAAAGCTTTAAACAATCATGTGAATGAATTCTTATGGACTCTTCACCATAAACAATTCCATTTTCTCACCACCAACACATGGTTGATGAGATTAAATCCCCCTCTTACCTTAAGGAAGACAAAAATCCTTCTTGGTTCCTTCCTAGAAATTTTGTGACCTTTCAAAGCAAATCCTAACAAGCTTAAATAATTTATAAAGTCATAAACTGAGCTTTGAAAAGATAAACCATGGATCAGTCATGGCTTAGAAACTCAAGAATCAACGTAGAAACAAGAAACAAGGATTTTACCTTGTAGTGTAGAAACAAGGATTTTACCTTGTAGAGTAGAAACTTCAAGCTTTGATTTTCAAGAACTAGATGGATGAATTTGAAGAAACTTATAACATGAAAGATGTTTAGAATAGTGTTTACGTTTAGAAAGTGATGTTGGATGAAATTATAGAAGATTGGAGGTAGGGTTTTGGTGTGGAGGCCGAATGCTTCTCAAAGGGAAGAATGAAGTTTTTGTATTCTTGGAAGAGAGAGAATGGAGAGAATAGAATGTTTAGCCTTTGGTAGGATGAAGATGAAGTGAAAATATCCTATTTCCTCTAGCTTTAGCCGTGTGGGTGCAAGGAGAGAATGGTAAGCTTGTTGTTTTGATATTTTACTACATAGATATTTTTGGAGGCAGGGATAATTATTACAAGTGATAAGTATGAAAAATTCAAGTCTTGAACCTTCCTTGGAGTGTCTTGGCCGTGTAGCTCAATGGAGGAGCCAACCAAGTTTTGATTCATTTTAGTTTCCTAGTTAGACTTAGGTTAATCTAGTTAGATCACTTAGTTACCTTACTAACCATCTAGTTACTTAGGAGTGACTCATCCATTTTTGAATATGCTAGAACCTTCTTGTAACTATGGTTCTAAATAGTAGCAAACTAGGTTTGTTCCATTTAGTTCCTACTTAGGCTTTTAGGCTAACTTAGTTAAGTTATTTAGTTTCTAAACTAACTAGTCCAACCGTCAACATTGACTACATCCTATTGGTTTAGAAATTCAAGCCATCAATGTTGACCAATTCCTATTGGTTCACCAAGCTGTAAGTCTCAAAGACTTTTCCGGGTCTATTATCCACTGGGCAGAAGCTAGTGCTCATAAGTCAGTAGGTACTGTGTAACAAATAATAAAATAATATTAAAATATAAAATATTTTTATTTCGCAAATAAATTCTAAAAATTAAAAAATTAATGCACATATCACTTGGAATTGAGTTTAGTAAGATCCCCCAGCTCCTAATAATCAGTCAAAAAAATTTTTCAGCCCGAAAATTATTATTTTTATGACTCGGAGTAAATCATACACAAAGATAAAAAACAGTCACGGAACAGTCAAAATAAATTACAGCACAAGAAATCACAAAACAATATAATTCAAACATTACTGTAAAATAGTAAAATTTTGAGATATTACAAAATTCATCATTTTTTTCCTTTAAAATTATCAAATAAATAACATCAGTTTTTTTTTCACGTCTAGAATTCCTACTTTAATAGTTATTAAATATAAGAGATTTTGGATATTACATGACCTTCCTAAATTACATAAGCACTGTTTACTTTGCCATCATTATGTTAAATTGTTGAGAAATACTAAATCACAAGAAAATTGTTTTATGCTTATCTCAATTTAGTTTTTACTTTTAAGCTTTTATCTATAAATTTAATTTTGATGAAATATCAATATAATTTTTTTTAGATTATTATTAAACCATATTGGCTTAACAAGGCCAAACCTAATACCTCGAACAATCACTAACAATTCGACCCAACAGCCCAATACTTGACCTACTTGTCAATATACATTCCACCTAACGCAATTGGAGCAAGACGCACCTTTAGACCGATTTGACCAATGCCCAACTCGACAGCACTCCACTCACCCAAAATATCTTATAACTAATAGGACAAGGGACACAACGTCAATGGAGAGTTTTTACATAGAATCTCTTGTAATAATTGTCAATGATCATTGGGTGCACAATACACACCCCTCCTAGTTACTATAAATAGCTGTTGACTATATTATGCAAGCATTGTCAGAGCATTATTGGGGCGGATAGGGTATATATATATATGTGTGTGTGTGTCTTTCTTAATTACAAAGAGGGTGAGTACTTAATGCGTTGTAACTTATAAGTTTTATAGCTACTGGTTTCTAAGTTTAATTTGTTCTAGCCTTCATTCATATCATCTTCTGAATTAGAATATATCAATAATTTATTGATGCTGGTCCTTTATTAGTAGGTCATCTATAAATACCACTATAAGCTCTTATTGAACCATGAAGTATAAACTAGAATTTAGATTATCTAAAGTGAAAAGTGCACTTTAAAGAGTAAAGTACATATATTGACAATCATTTATGAGAAAATCAAATATATCTAATGCGGTGACCTTAGAATAAGGCAACTTTTCTCCTTAAAATCTTGGTATTCTGATTTTTTTTAGAATAATATCCTTAATATGTTGTCAAATAATATTTAAAATTTATTAAATATAATCAATAATTAAAAAGTGAGTATTCATGAGTTAATATTTTTAGCCCTCCAAAATATTTGTCTAAGTTCCACCATTATATACAGGGAGTTTTATCTTTCACTCTTTACTTTACATTACTCTTACCTTTAATTACCATTAACTTGAGCGTCAGAATGCCTTGCAGGTACCCTCCATCCGCTGTGTCGAACAACCTTGAAGGTGTTCCAATGTACTCAAGCCACCATGAAGCCCACTTGCAAAGGGAGAGGAAAGAACAATTATTTAATATTATGTTAATACATCATTTAATAAGTTTGACTATGTTAAACTATATGAGATGTTAAGCTTTTTAATATTATATTAACACATCATTAAATGAAAGTATAACACTTTTTTTACATTAACATTACATCAAAATTAAATTCTCTATATCTATTATACCTTGTTGATGCTTGGAATTGAACTTGAAATTAGAGATTATAATTGAACCTTTAATGAATTTGACTCGCTTGGTTTTGTAATTTTATTTTTCATTTAGACTCATTTGGTTGAAGGCTTGCCTTATTTCTCACCTCTAGTTACATGTTCGGATAAGATGAAATCTTTTATTAATTATAAATCTTATTTTATGTTAAAATGAATAAAAATAAGACTCCATTTTAATAGAGTAATATTATTCATGCACACTTCCACACACATTACCTCTTATTTGTATAGTTTTTATCATGTGATTGTAATTAGTCTTACTAAAATTTCTGTAATCTCTATTTTGATTTATCTACCTCATTGATATAAGAGATATGAGATAAAGAAATGTTGGACAACAAGCATTACCTTTTTAAATAGGCCAAACATAAAACTAAAAATGAGTAATTTTATTTTAAGTAAGAAAGCAAAAGAAAATGGAATGGAACGGAAGAGAAGAAATTGAAAAAGAGTTATTTCTTCTTATTTATATGTTTATGTAAGGAAGTGAGCTAATCGTTCTCCCCTTATTTAGAGAGTAGAATTAAGGTAAAGGAAATTGATAAATTATAAAATTAAGGTCAAAATGCAAATTATCCCCTTCAATTTTAGGTCTATTTTCTAAAAACCCTGTGGTATAAAACTCCACAGCCCAACTACCCATACTTGCAGAACTTTTTGGCCAATCACTTATACTAAGTTTTCCATCCACACACTAATGAAATGGAGCTCACGTGCTATCACATGACCATCTAAACCCTCACTACATAATTAAACATCAAATTCTCCAATTGTTTCCCCTTCAGATGGTATAACCCAAACCTTAAATCCTCAAACTTATTACCCTAAAGCCTAAACTTATTGTTGTTAATAGTAAACACTATAATCAAACCAATTCACTCGTGGTCATCCATTGAAGGATTGTGCGAACAGTGTAATGTTAGCAGACAAGATTATCATTGTTGACGACATTTGGAGGTAAGCTCTGTTTTGTTTCCTTATTGTTTTTAATGGTTTTGTAGTTGTATATAATGTGAAAGGAAGACGAGTGTGGGTTCTGTTGTTGTTGAAGGTGAAGCAGACAATGAATATGTTTTTGCCTTTTCATTGTTGACTATTGGGTTGTTAAGTGTGTTTTTTCTATTGTAGTGTGGTCCTGCAATTGCAGTGTAGTGTGGTCAATGAGAATCTTTGGGGAATATTTTAGGTGCTTTTTTATTGATTTATGGTCCCTAAATGTTCTGAAATGCATATGTTTTGTAGCTTTTTTTTTTCTTTGTTTGCTCTGTTAATGAGTTAAAAAATTATATTTTATTACATATAGGTGTATGAAAATGGCATAGTCAAGATAAATATTGAATTCTTTGTTAGGAGGAATCTAAGAGATAATAAGTATGTTGGAAAGAAGCAGTATGCATACAAAAACTTTGATATTGACCTTATCTTAGTGACCCATATCACTAAGTATATGGGGAGTAAGGGTTATGTGGGTGACTTTGAGTTTTGGTGTAAGTTTGAGGACTAAGATTTCGCTAATTTGATGATTTTTTTTCCACTAATGATGATGTTAAACATATCATTACAAGATTTAGGAAAAAAGAAGCGAATTTGCTTCGACTTTATTTTGATGATGTAGTGGAGTTAGCACCACCACCTCTAATTCCTAAACTCCAAGTGGAAGAAAATAGGGAGGAGGAAAGTATTGTTGGGGTGGAAGAGAATGTTGGTGAAGATGGTAATGTAGAAGATGTTAGGAAAAAAGATGTTCATGATGAAGATGGTAATGTAGAAGATGAGGAGGAAGGTGAATTGAATCTAAAGGGTTGCGATTTTTATGATAGTGACTTAGAGAATCCAGACATATTTTGTGAGAAGATGACTACGAAAAATGTAGTTGCTAAAGTTGACTAATGGTTGGGAGGCAAAAAAAGTGGGTAGACGCAAGAGCCTACACAGTAGACCCAAGATGCCCCTACACAACATAGTGAACAAGGCCCCACACAGTAGACCCAAGAAGATCCCACACAGTAGACACAAGATGGAAATGAATGTACCTAGCAGACCTAAGATGAACCCACACAACATACTCATGATGCCACAAATGAGGGTGATCAACAGACAAATAGCTTAGGATCAAGGTTAACATCATGGAGAAGAAAGACAAAGTAACAAAAAAGGGTAAAAGAAGAGCAACATCAACACAATATAGAGCAACCTGAGCAAGCACACAACCAACTGAGCAACTTAGTAACATAGAGCTTGTAAAAAAGGGAGAAATGGGATAGTGTTTACTATTTAGAATATGCTAATAGTGATGAGTTTGCTAGTTTGGATGATTTTGGTGAGGAAGGTAAAAAACCAAGGTTCTTAGAGTTTAATCAGAAAAATGACATGCACAGAAAAATCAAGTTGGTGGTTAGTTTGAAGTTTGTTGATTTTAGGTTGTACAGGGAGGCCTTCAAGCAATATGCAATTGAAAATAGGATTGATTTTGATTACATAAAAACTGAGTCTAGTAGGATAACAATCAAGTACAAGAATAACTGTGGTTGGAGGATTCATGCATTGAGCACTCAAGATGGTACTGCATTCCAGATTGAATCCTTTTATCATCAAGAGCACAACTGTGGTTGGGTAAGAGAAAATATAATGGTCAGTCAAGGTGGTTAGCAAAGAAATATGTAGATAACATTAGGGACCAACCTGATTGGAATCTAGTAGCTTTTGTTAATCAAGTGGAAAGGGACTACAACATCAAGGTGTCCCATTACCAAATATACAAGGCAAAAAGAATGGCTAAAGAGCATATTGAAGGGAGGCATGATGAACAGTTTGGAAAGTTATGAGACTACTGTGTTGCTGTTAGAGAACATGACCCTAGGAGCACACTAAAGCTAAATTTGGAAGCCTCATCATTTAAGAGGATGTATGTATGCTTGGATGCATGCAAGAAAGGGTTTCTAGCTACTTGCAGACCTGTGATTTGTGTGGATGGATGTTTTTTAAAAGGATAATTTGGGAGACAACTTCTATGTGCAGTTAAAAATGATGCAAATGGCAATATGTACCCAATAGCTTATGCAATTGTAGAAGTAGAGTATAGAGATAGTTGGGAGTGGTTCATCAATTTATTGTTTGATGACATATGAGGTTTTGAAGAGAAGGGATGGGCTATAATGTCCGATGAGCAAAAGGTAGACTCGCTATTAACTATTAACTAACTTTATATCATTTTTAGTCATTTAATTCAACATTTATTTATTTTGGTTTTGTGTTTTTAACAGGGGTTGACAAAAATATTGAGACATTTGAGAGTTAAGAACAGATTTTGTATAAGGCATTTATGTCAATTTCAAGTTGAAATATAAATGAAAGTACTTGAAGGATAAGCTATGGAATGCATCAAGAGCATACACCCATAATGAATTTAGGCATCAAATGCAACAACTGAAGAGGCTAGACACAGACGCAGTTGCATGGTTAAGTAAACTCCAACCATATCAGTGGAGCATGCATGCTTTCAGCCCAGAGCACAAATATGACATTTTAGATAATAATATAGCTGAGATATTCAACTCATTTATCCTAGAAGCCAGAGACAAACCAATCTTAACTATGCGTGAGATCATAAGGAGGTTGCTCATGAAGAGATATGTTGTAAAGTGAGAAGGAATGGCTAAGTACAATGGATAAATCTGTCCAAAGATTCATATTAAGCTTAAGAAACCTAAACATGAATCTATAAGCCTAATCTGTTATATGGCAGGAGATGAGAGGTTCGAGGTTGAAGGTACATAAGAACCTATAAGGGTGGTTAATTTAAATAACAATACATGTAAGTGTAGGTAGTAAGAGTTGACTGGGATACCTTGTGAGCATGCAATGTCTAGCATTTATGGGATGAGAGAGGTTCCTAAAACTATGTGAGCAGCTACTACTGGAAGACCACATTTATGTCAGCCTATGAACCAATAGTTACTCCAGTACCAAGAGAAGAAGATTGGCTATAAATAGAACACGATCCCATTAATCATCTTATCTACAAGACTGCTTCAGGAAGGCCAAAAAAGGCTAGAAAATAAGCTGCATATGAGCTAATAAATCCATACAAGGTTAGTATGAAAGGGTAAATAGTGAGGTGTGGTTACTATAGTAGTATTGGCCACAATTTTTAGGAAATGTAAAGGTGTAGGTGCAGTTACTTAGCAAAAGAAGAAGAGAAAAAGAGGCTCTTAAGCATCTGTAGGAGAAAGGACAAGCACCACTACACCTGAGAATATTGCACCACAATCTACTACACTATAGCCTACTGCACCATAGGCTACTGCAACACATCCTAATGTATCATATCCTACTGCATCATAATTTACTGCACCACAACCTACTCAATTAAGGAAACTAGAGAAAAAAGGACTAGGAGAAGCAAGGAACAATATGCAGCTAAAGGAAGACCAGGGCATAATTGAATGACCTAGGATATGTGTTGTTTTTCTGTATAATGTTTTTTTTTTTTGCTCTACTTTTGGATTAGATAGATGACTTTAATGGTTGTAATATGTATTTTTTGGGATATGTAAGCACCATTCTGTTGGATGTATTATGACTTTGTTAGGATTATATTAGTAGAGCACATTTTAGGTTATGCACCATTCTGGATGTATTATGATTTTGTTGGGTTTATATATATAAGCACATTTTTTGGGATATCTATATGATGACTATGTTAGATTGCAATGAATGCAATGAAATGACTATTTTGCTTCAGGTTGTATTTTGCTTCTGATTTTCTGTTATCTTTCAACAAATTCATTGTTATTGTGTGGTTCTACTTTACCGATATATTAGTTTTGCACAATTTAATGCTTTTTATCTGGTTTTGTTTTGGAATACAATTTGGGTTCAATGCTTGTTGATCTAGATGTTTTTGGAATGCATCCATTTTTGTTTAATGCCTAATCTATTAGTTCTTTGTATGTCTTCTGATACAGTTAGTAAAGTTACAAAATTGCATAGCAATAAACAAGTATCCAAACTGGAAAGTATAACAAATGGAATACAAGATTATACTTTCATTCATTCATTCATTAACTATAATAGTTACATAATTTCATCAACCGAAAACATAGCAATAATACATATAAACAGCCCTACACTTGGAACAACTATTGTATTTTGCCCTAGTTTTTCGTAGCCCTTTGCCTATTATATTTTGCAAAGCCTTCTGCCTACTGGTACCATAATTTTGAAGCAATTAAACATCACTCATCACACAAACCACCTAACTTAGCAGCAACAACCCCACAATTATTTTCTCTCTTCTTCTTAGTTGCTTCAGTTCTATTACCATGCTTTGCTTGTTCTTCAATAACTCATTGATGATTGCATTTTGGTGGTTGTTCACAAGTGGATCAAGCTAATGAAAGTATCTATAGGCACCATTATTCTCATAGCTTGGACAACCGAAAAACCTCTTTCTTGGGTTGTTTGTAGTCCATGAAGTTGTCACTTTTACTATCTAGCCATAATAGCATAAACAAACAATGTCGCCATCTAAGTTGTCTGTGTTCTACCTTGGATATCGTACATAAGAAGATGAATTTGAGGATGCCATAGATTTAGGTTAGTAACGAGATCAAAATCCTATTATTTCTCATAAGGTTCGAAATGGAGGAAAAGGGATGAATATGGTTTGTGTTATGCAATTTGAATGGGAGACAATTTAGGAAATTTTGATGTTTAAATGTGTAGTGAGGGGTTTTAGATCCTCATGTGATAGCACGTGAGCTCCATTCCGTTAGTGTGTGGATAGAAAACCTAACTGAAGGACTTGAGTACAAAGTTCTGTAAGTATGAGTAGTTAGGTTAGGAAATTTTTTATCATAGGAAAGTTTTTTTGAAATGGACCTAAAATTGGATGGAGTAATTTGTATTTTGGCCTAAAATTAAACTTTAACTAACAGAGTCCTTATGTTTTATAAAATTAAATTTTGATATAATTCATGATACAATTTTATAAAAACATGTTTAAGAAGTTTACCAAAGAAAAAACATGTTTAAGAATATATATAATTTAAAATTTAATTAATCTTAAAATAAGATTTTTTTCTCCGTTTTTAGCCTTAATAAGTAGGAGAAAATTTTTAAGGCATTGAAGAAGAATAAGAGTGAAATGCATCTTCTTATTTTTCTTCCATTTTCTTCACTAAAAATCTTACAAAAGATTTGATTTACTTTTTCCCTTGATCATTCTTCAGTTCCTCCTCACACAAGTAATTTCATTGAAATTAGAGGGGAAAAAAAATTTTCTTTCAATTCCGCATGGTATTGCCACTAGTGAATACCACCTTTCTTCACTTGCGAGAAGCATATTAAGATAACGATTAAGAAAAATATTAAAAAAAATATGTAATTTAATAAAAATAATAAAAAAATACACAATAAATAATATTAAGAAGAATATAAAAAATAATGTGAGAGAAAAATAAATAACAATATTATTGAAGAATTTAAAAAGAGGCCAAAGTATTTTGGGTATTGTCCAGGCCCAAGAGCAGTGCTGCACTACACCAGCAGCTTCTGTTGTACACTCCAACACGAGTCCAATCTCCATTCACCTGACCAAACTAAAGCTCCGACGACCTGACCAGTGCCGCAGTCGGGGAGTCTCTCAACGACAGCTCCGAATGTCAGCTAAGTTTCATGTTCCCTCTCCTCTTCTCTTTCTCTTCAGGCACCATTCTTTGAATTCTGTCACTCTCATTACCCTTTCTCACTCCTTCAACCTTTCATTCACTCACTGCCACAACACTTCTTCTTATTCTTCTTCTTATTTATCCTCTTCTGGGTCTGAAAGCTGTGATTATTTGACTCAGTTTCTTCCTTTTGGTTACTCAAATTTCAAACCTTTGAGCATAATCAACCCAAGGGAACGTCGAATAGTGGTGGTAGGATTATCCAACATCATAAAGAATGAGCAGGGTTTTGTGTTGAAGGGCTTTTCATTACGTTTTTGTCCATTCTTTCTTGTGAAGATTATGAAGTTATTGGAGACTCGTGATGCTGCCTTTGCATTCTTCAAGTTAGCTTTAGGTGACAATCATGATTCTGAGGAGATTGTTCGTTTGTGTTGCATTGCTGCACATGTTTTAGCAGCACAGAACCTTCAGTTGCTTGCCCAAGATGTGGTTTCTTGGGTTATTGCAAGGATTGGAGCTAGAAGAAGCAAGAAGGAGCTGGTGGAGTTTATGTGGAGGAATCATCCTGAGTATGAGTCTGATTTTTCTGTCTTGAATACCCTTATGAGGGGGTTTTTGAATGTGGGGATGAGTTCAGAGGCGTTGGATATTTTGAATAGGATGAGGGTTGTAGGAGTTTGGCCAAACTTATCTGCAATTACCATTCTTATAAGGTTGTTACTTAAGAATGGTGATTATGATAGTGTGTGGAAGTTGTTTAAAAATATGCTTTGTAAAGGGCCTCGTCCTTCGAATATCACATTTAACATGATGATTTATGGGTTTTGTAGACAAAAGGAGCTTGTGATTGGGGAAAGTTTGTTACATTTGATGCCAAAGTTTCAGTGCAGTCCTGATGTTTTTACATATAACATTCTTGTTAATGAATACTGTATTAGGGGAAAGACTTCGGTTGCAGTTGATTGGCTGCATTTGATGATAAAAAGCGGTTGTGAACCAAGCATTGCCACATTTAATACCATTGTGCACGCCCTTTGCAGGGAAGGTAATGTGATAGAGGCCCGGAAGCTCTTTGATGGAATTCAAGATATGGGTATCACTTCAAATACTGTAATATACAATACGCTGATGGATGGATATGTCAAGGCAAGGGAGATCGGTCAAGCTAGCATGCTTTATGAAGAAATGAGGACTAAAGGCATTTCTCCTGATTGTGTGACTTTTAATATTTTGGTTGGGGGGCAATATAAATATGGGAGAAAAGAGGATTGGAACAGGTTTTTAAAAGATTTAATAGTGTCAGGATTGTTTCCAGATTGTTCATTATATGATGTAACAGTTTCTTGGCTGTGTTGGGCTGGCAGACTTGATGAGGCCATGAAATTATTACAAGATGTGCTTGAGAAGGGACTAACTCTTAGTGTGGTTGCCTTTAACTCATTAATAGGAGCCTATAGCAGGGCAGGGTTAGAAGACAAAGCTTTTGAAGCCTATCAAATTATGGTTAAATGCAGTTTCACTCCTTCATCGTCCACATGTAATTCTTTGCTTGTGGGTTTGTGTAGGAAAGGGAGGCTGCAAGAAGCCAGGATACTTTTGTATAGGATGTCAGAGAAGGGGTTTCCCATCAACAAAGTGGCTTACACTGTGCTTTTGGATGGATACTTCAAGATGAATGATCTGGATGGGGCTCAATTTCTCTGGAAGGAAATGAAAGAAAAAGGTATATATCCAGATGCTGTTGCGTTTACAGCCTTGATAGATGGACTTTCAAAAGCAGGTATGGTTGAGGAGGCATATGAAGTGTTCTTAGAAATGTCAGCTATAGGTTTTGTTCCTAATAACTTTGCATACAATTCTTTGATTCATGGGTTTTGTAACTGTGGGATGATGACTGAAGCATTGGCGTTGGAGAAAGAGATGAGGCTAAAAGGCCTTCTTCCCGACACCTTTACCTTCAATATCATCATTGATGGGTTTTGTAGACAGGGAAAAATGAAGTCTGCAGTTGATACATTTCTTGACATGCACCGGATTGGTTTGATGCCCGATATCTTCACATTTAACATATTAGTTGGAGGATACTGTAAGGCTTTTGACATGGTTAGTGCAGATGAGATTGTTAGTAAAATGTACACATGTGGGTTTGACCCAGATATCACAACCTATAATATACGCATGCATGGTTACTGCCGTATTCGAAAAATGAATCGAGCAGTTATCATTTTGGATGAGCTTGTTTCTGTCGGTATTGTTCCAGACACGGTGACATACAACACTATGATGAGTGGTATTTGTAGTGATATATTGGATCGTGCTATGATTCTTACTGCAAAATTACTTAAGATGGGTTTTATTCCAAATGTGACTACAACCAATATATTGTTGTCTCACTTTTGCAAGCAGGGCATGCCAGAGAGGGCCTTACTATGGGGTCAAAAGTTAAGGGAGATCTGCTTTGGTTTTGATGAAATCTCCTATAGAATACTGGACCAAGCTTACCATTTGATGCAGAATGATGTTGAACTTGTGAGAGGAACATATGAAAAGAGCCTTTTTTTGGATTTCCTGATGTACATTACATTTGACTATTTTTCAAGAAATAGACCTCATAAAATAGAGAATGAGAATAGTCTAAAGTTGATTGAAAGTCAATTTGTTGCTTTGTGAGCTTGATTTGTTTCATCTTTTTAAGCCTTCAAATCTGCCAATGTGTAATCATGAGAAGAATAAGTAACACACTCATTGGCTACTTGAGCGTTACATGAAATAAGTGGTTACAAAACGTTATGTGGCACAAACTGTAAGAAACCAAGGGAGGACTGGTTACCTTTTTCTAAGGTGAATATCATTGGTTATTACTACCAGTCTGGAGTGCCTTTATAAGTATTTCTCCATAAAGGATTATAGCAGCTATCCTTGTAGAGGGCTGTGAGGGAAGCATGGTTTGCTTCTGTGATTTTGAGACCTCAAGGATGTTATCAGTCTGAAATATGGTTGAATCTACTGATGTGCAGGCAACGAAGTATGTTTTGTAAGTAAAGTAAATCTATGTACTTGTAGAAAAGTGTATGATGTCAAATCTTGCTTGTGCCTGCCTGCCCCCTGTTTTTTGTATGTGTTCTGTGGCAGTATGACACACTGGAGGGCTTTAAGATTGATTAAGTTTCAAAATTTATGGTCTCCCCCCCCCCCCCCCTTTAACACTCTACTTAGCATGGTTTAAATTGAAGTTAGTTTCAGCATTTGGTGTGGTTGCATGCAATGATTTGGGATTGAACGTTTTCAAGGACCTAGACTCCTAAAAGCTTAAGCTATTATTAGGTGAAGGCCCAAGAATGGTTTTATATTGATAACAGGAAGCTCAAGTGTCTAATTGATTTATTACTTGTTAGGTTACTGAAAAATTGCAGATAGATATAAAATATTGTTGATTTCCATGATTATGTTTTTGTGTTTGATAGGAAAACGCTAGTATTAAACTTGATGTTCAGTCATTGTAATATTTCATTGTATGAGAAACTGAATAAATTTGGGTTGCCTCTTTGGAGTCCTTGGTGGGGAAAAAATTTAGCTGGGAAACTAATGAACAACAAAAATTTGTCAGTTTTCAGCATTTAGAGCTCATCATGTAGCCTGTGACAAGCAAACAAATGATTATGGACGAATATATACAGTAAAATGAGAGTTTCTTGTAATTGTGTTTTTCTCTGTAATATATTAATATATGCACATAGTCCTATGTTACATAAACCCCACCAATATAAATGAAAAAAACTTCGGAGACAACTATGAGAGAGAGACAGACAGAGAACAATAAGGATTTCTTGTTTATAGTGCTTTAACAAGTCTTCTATTTTGATGAAACTGACAAGACCTGTTCTTGGCTATCTTTGTCATGTCAAGGAAACTACAGAACTATATGCTTTTTGTTCTCGGTGAGGAAATTCCATTGTTGCAAACTTTGGCTATGAGTTCTTGCCTTTATTGAAGTTTTGACCTATTTAGTTTAAACTAGTATCCTCTGTAGCAGAACATATGCATAGCACTAGGAAGATGTCACCTTAACTCTAATTTGACAGCTGTACAACCCTTGGTGGGAGAGCAACTTGTCCTGTATCATTTTGTAATAAATATTCTTAGCCTTTGTTCCTTAATGAGCCTTCTATCCATGGTGTTAGATTCTTTTTTATTTAAGTAGCTTTTGAAGATCAAAATAAGTGACATTCTGTTTTTGGCACACTAGCACCCTCCACAAAAGCCATTTTGCTGAAAGCCATCTCAAGGGAATACTAGTTTCAATCCTGCTGTGGGCTTTAAATGTCAGGCATGAACTTTTGTCCTCTGTTCTCCCTGCATTGGAAACATTATCTTCCCCAGCAAATTGATTTCTATCAACCTGAAACCCCATCTTTTCACTCTTTTTTTTTAATTTTTTTAATTTTTTAAAATTGATTACATGTTGAAGATTGGCCAATGAGACAGGATAATATGTCCTCGCCATTTTTTTTGTCATCTCAAAAATGGTTTTTACTTCCCTATTACATTAGTCTGCTCTTAATTGAGTTCAAGTCCAAGATCATAGAGTCATCTATGCAATATATTGGGATTGTTCATTCATGGATCTCAGATTCAGGAATTAGCTGATGATAAAAGATCTTCTTGTGTTGGATTTGTAGCTTATCTTTCTTGGCAAAATTATTAAGATCAAATTGAATGTTTCGTATGCAAAAGGGATGTTTTCAACAGATCTATTGCATCATAATGGAAGTCCAAGATATGCATTGTAACTAAGTTTGGCTCTGGGATTTCTAAATTTCAGATACATGAAGACAAGGAGACTGAGAAAAATGAGGCCAAAGCAAAAGGCAATATAAATCTTGATGCTCATAAGAGGAAAGAGCATTAAAAGAAAGATATGATTATGAAAGACAGCGGAAAGGTTGGGAATTGAGCATGTGGCTACAAGCCATCCTAGTGTTGTAAGTTGTAATGTTAAAGAAGCAGAACAAGATGGGGCCTTCAAATGAGCTGTTCGAGAAACTTGAATAAAAAAGAAAGGAGAGGAAGGGGAGGAAACTTCCAAGATAAAAGCAAGATAAATGGCTGGATCGACAGTGATGACCACAAAGTAACAGTCATGAGCAGGTAAAGAAACAGGTCAGAAAGAAAGGGAGCTTAGTCCAGAAGAAGCCAGCTATGCCAAAGGAGTTAAATATTATTGAGCTTCTTACTGATTGTATTTCTGGCAAGCACACTTCATTAGAGATAATTCTATTATATTTGAAGAAGAGGTTCACTACGTTCATCAGTGAGAGAATGAGCTACCAGTACTTGGAAAGATGCTTATGTCAAAGCCGATTTTGAGGTTGAGGAACCTAAGAAGTAGTTGGATATGTTGTGGGAAGAAATGAAAATTTCCCTCAGTTATCAAGAAATAGATTGCGTGTTGCATTGGTAAATTATTTATAGTTTTATGCTACCAGTAGCTAGAATACTGAAGGAAAAGGAAAAAGAAAAAGAAAATAAAATAAAGATGTCGAAGTGGAAGAAAAAACTAAAACTGGTACTATCAAAATCTCATTTGTGCACTATTTACATTTTTTTCTTCTGTATATCAGTTATCAGAACTTGCAGGGTATGATTTTACATCTTTCCTGGCTTGAAATTGAAATCTTAAGGAATCAATATAAAACTATTGGTTAAGCACTGGCATAATATTGGATGGATTGTTTATTTATTTATTTTTGAAAGAAGAACTTGATGAATTTGGATTTCTATTGTATTGCAAGATCATTTCTTTATTCTACAATCTTAAATTTTACTATGTTGAAACCCTTTTGCTTGCCATGACTTGCAGGTGTAGTTAGTTATGAATTTTTACTATTATAATATTATTTTCATTTGGTTTTTAGCATCTATTGTGAAAAAGATGGGAGAATTTCATCTTAGGTGGTTTGGACATGTAAGGAGAAGATCCTTAGAAATCCTTGTAAGAAGAGTAGATCAAGTGGAGGATAGCCCAATAGTTAGAGGTAGAGGAAGACCAAGAAAGATTATAGGTGAAACGATTAAAAATGATTTAGATTTGTATGATATTTCTAAAGATTTAATTTATGATAAGATACAATGACGTCATTTGATCCATGTAGTCGATTCCACCTAGTGAGAAAAGACTTGATTGTTGTTGTTTTTGATTTTCAGCACAGTTGCTAGGTGTAGAATCTATTTGAGTAGATGGATTCGAAATAGTGGAATTCAATTTTTTCAAGAAAACTATCTCAGGAGATAATTTAACATACTTCATATAACAATTTGTGCTTTTCTTCTTAGATGTTTAAGCCCCTTTTGGGCTTAGTCTTAATAAGCAATATGTCAGTAAGCACTTATCTGATATCTCTGTAATATTGAAGAAAGAGAAAAAAGAGGGCAAGGTTAATTTGTTTCTTATTTTCTACAGCTTTCAGCTTCACAAAGCAGAGAGAATTTAAAGCAGGAAATAGAGGAAGTCTAGCCATACTTTGTAGTGAGGAAACATTACATTTTCTTTATGAAGAGTTTGAGTCGAACATGTCTCGCTAAAAGTGGTGACCGCAATTTGAATATGGTCAACAGCAAATCCTTTTTCTTAATCTTTTTAGGCTTGATGAGACTTTGTCAGCTAAAATGGCTGGCATGCTAGTTACTTTCAGGTAGGGTGACATGGATAAATATCCTTTAAATTAAGATGCTCTCTGATCACTGTAGTTAAGTGCTAACGTAAAATCCCGTCCAAGAGAAGTATATTTTGCTAATTGAATTGTGCCAACTTGAATTTGTTCTGATTTGATTTGAGTTAAGCACGCTTCGTGTACTAGATTTATAGGAAGCACCGACATATATCTTTTCTTGTATGAATGCTTCTGTTCTACATATCAGAAGAGAAAATCTTCCCTTTGGAAAGATTAGCAAGGTTATCATCTGGTGAACTCGCTGTTCACCACTCCTTGATGGGGTTCAGCTTTAATGCATCTGCTGTTAGTGCAGAGGCTGACTGCAATAGCTATGAAGACACGGAATAGGACATATTTCTATTATAAAAAATGCATTTATGCTCATCAATAAGAAGTATTCAAAATGTGAGACAGGAATTCCATTCTACAACAACAACAATCTTTGAGCTATCAAAAATTGGAGATGTAGAAAATTTTTCCCTAGTTTGATGGTTTATGGGTAGTTATGTATTCTATTAAGATCATTATTCAGTACACTAGGGCTAAAAGCTTCAAGATTGTACAAGAGTAAGAAGCAAGAACTTAAATGGGGCAAAATTAGTTACCACATTGGGCATTGAATGAAATTGGTTTCGGCTAGTTGGCGCCAGGAAATCAAGATCACCAACTAGGTGACCAGGCCTTTTCTAATTGATTACTTTTATTTTATTTTTTTCCCCTGATCTAGATCCGTTTTGGATATGGACATTTATATAAATAATAATAATCTAAAAGTAATGCTATACAGTTAGAAAATTTTGACATAATTTAGTAAAAATTTGTCAAGATTTAAGGATAATTGATAAATTAGTTAAAGTGGTAGGCACTACTAATCCATTAGACAGTCAATAATAATATCAATTCTTTTTAGCAAAAATTTTAGGAAAACAAAAACTTATCTAGTATTTTTTAAAATCAAAACCAGTTTTTGTTTTTTAATGAATGGTTATCCACTCTTAATGACCAAGAAAAAATATTCTAATTTGTTTATTGTGTAAATGGAAAGAAATTAATAAATCCCAAGATAGTCTTGCAAGATGATACACGATCAAAGAAATTTCATAATAAATGTTTCACTTAGCAAGTGAGAGTTTACATAATAATCTATCTATCCAAGTGAGAGATTGTTGGATTATTTGTGGATTAACATAAATCTTTATTGTTTAAAATGGACTAGGATTAATTAAGGATATCAAATATATATTATGGGACTATTAGGTGATCTATGTTATATGGACTTATAACAATAAAACAAATTGTGGATTATTGTATAGTAGGAGGGGTGTGAAAGCCTATTTAAGCAAGAAGAAACTAGTCACATATTTCCCACCTTATGTTTGGTGATGATTTACTGCTTTCAACGGAAGCCAACGTGACTCAGATTGATTGTAGTACTTCTTGTCTTGATCGGTTTTCTATCGCTTCTGGTCAAAAGGTTAACCCACAGAAGACTAGCTTAATTTGTTTCTCGAAATGTTACTGAGGCAGAATTGCATGATATGATGGGAAGGAGTGGTTTTCAGCGTACTAATGGCTTAGGTAGGTATTTGGGTGCATTTTTACTTTGTGGAAGGTCATCTAAAGCTAATTATCACCATATTATAGAGAAGGTCCACCGAAAGCTTTCATGATGGAAAAGCCAATGTCTTTCAATAGCTGAATGTGTGACTCTACCTAATCCAGTAATTTATGCTCTAAAATAATTCTATATGCAGCATGGGAAAATTCCTAAAACTATTTGTGTTGATATTGAGAGAGAGCAGTAGAAGTTTATCTGGGGAAGTAATCCATAGTATCACAAAGTTCATATGATAAGCTGGAAAACCATATGTCAACCTAAGAAGATAGGTGGCCAGGGTTTTAAAAGGCTGAACATGATGAATGATACATTCCTCCTCAAAATAGGGTGGTTGGTACAAACAAAAACCCAGGATTTATGGGTTCAGGTCCTTAGAGGAAAATATGAGAGAGGGTCCTTAGGGAATGGATTGAACACCAGATTTTGGACTAATTGCTGGGTTGCTAAGGATGTCATCCTGTTGGATTATGCTAAGGTTGAGGTCTCGGGGGTTGAATTACAAGCCACAAACAGGGTAAAGGTATTAGACATCAATGAAAAAACGAAAAAATGAACAGAAGAGAGAGAGAAGTGAAACTGAATAATACGATGATATTGAAGAATGAATCAAAATCATCAGAGAATGAATACACTCAGTTATATATATAGTTGTTTCTGTTAACAACTAATAACAATTTATATTAACTAACTATAACAGAAACTATAATAGAACTATAACAGAATCTAACTAACTCCTTTTAACCTTTATCTCTAGCATTCCCCTGCAAACTCAGAGGAGGAGAAGCTTGAACTCTGAGTTTGTACCTACACATATTAAAGATAGAAGGTGCCACTGGTTTGGTCAATACATCAGCCGTTTGTTCATGAGAGGGAATGTGTTGAACATCAACTAATTTCTGTTGAACTTTCTCTCTAACAAAGTACAAATCATGTTCAAAATGCTTTGTTCTGGAGTGCAATATTGGATTAGCTGCAAGTAGGACAGCACTTAGATTATCACAATATATTTTAGGAGTTTGAATTACTGGTATATGAAGTTCACTCAGCAGAGACTTCAGCCAAGCTATTTCGGCAACAACAGTAGCAAAACTCCTATATTCTGCCTCTGTACTGGATCTAGAAACAACCAATTGTTTCTTTGAGGACCATGAAACCAGATTAGTGCCAAGATACACACATGTCCTCGAGGTAGACCTTTTATCATCCACATCAGAACCCCAGTCCGAATCACAAAAACAAGTGATATTAAGGTTGGCAGATTTGTTTAGTAGCAAACCATAATCAGTTGTACCAGCCAAATATCTAAGAATTCGTTTTACTGCCAACCAATGTGAAATCATAGGATTATGCATGTACTGGCAAACTTTATTAACTGAGTAAGCTAATTCAGGTTTTGTTATGGTGACATATTGTAATGCACCTACAATAGATCTATATAAGGAGGGGTCTTCGATTGGATCACTTCCCACTGCTGTAAGTTTGAGACCTGAGACCATTGGAGTCTGCATAAGTTTGGCAGAGTGCATGTTAGCTTTAGTTAAAAGATCTTTGATGTACTTGGTTTGAGATAAATGAAGACCTCCACTAGAAGTAGTTTTAGCCTCTATCCCAAGGAAATAATTGAGAGAACCTAGATCTTTAAGTGGGAATTTCATGTTGAGGTGCTGAATGAGGTCTGTAACAGATTGAGATGAATCACTAGTGATAAGAATGTCATCCACATAGACTAGGACAAGTATAGTTGAGGTAGCAGTAAATCTGAGGAATAGAGAAGTGTCACACTTTGTTGAATGAAAACCAAGGGTGTGAAGAGTTGAAGCTAACTTGTCAAACTAAGCCCTTGGTGCTTGCTTAAGTCCATAAAGGGCTTTGTGTAATGTACATACTAGATGGGCACCACCTTGAACAAAACCTGGAGGTTGAGACATGAAGACTTTTTCTTGTAAGTCTCCATTGAGAAAGACATTATTAATGTCTATTTGTCTGATTGGCCAGCCCCTTGACAAAGCTAAAGTTAAGACAACTCTGACTGTAGTTGGCTTGACAACCGGGCTGAATGTGTAACATTCCGAAAAATACATATTTGATCATGAATCATCGTTTTATAATATTCTTGATTTTTAGGAATTTTTTCTGGAATTTTTCGGAAACGACGAATATTTTAATATATTCCTCGTTTTACGTGCTGCACACCTGGTGAGAATTGCTTGAGACCAGTGTAACACCCCGGAAATTGATTATTTCACCATGAATAGTCATTTTCCAATATTTGTGATTTATGTGAATTTTTCTGGAATTTTTCTAAACGACGAATATTTTAATATATATTCTTCGATTCTGCGTGAAACTCGAGCAGAGTCGTGAAAACGACTGTAGTGCTTCAAAAATTGGAAAATTATATGACGGATAGTCGTTTTATAATATTTGCAATTTTTGAGAATTTTCTGGGAATTTTCCGGAATCGTCGAATATTTTAATATATTCCTCGTTTTTTGCGTCACGCTGAGCGAGAATCGGGAAACGCGATGTTTTCTCTGAGAACCTTGGACTATGGATAAGTCGACGGGGGATCTTACTAAACCCGAGACTTGACACAGTTTACGAGGTTCACAATTTTTGGGAAATCTCTACTGATACAATTAAATCAGTACAGCGAAAAAATTCATCTGTCAGCTTAATTAAATACTGACTTCTGTCAACTGTAACTATTATCTATTGGATAATAGTGTGTAATAAAAATACTATCACATTATCCTAATGTAATCCACTTTATGTCAAATCTACCTACTTTAATTCAAATTTAATGGTTAAATATTCAAGCTTCCTTAAGAAGCTTTGACCCTAAACTTTGACCACTTGTGTAGCTTCCAAAGGAAGCCAATTTTTGTCACTCATTTCTCCCTCTCTCACTTACGTATCTGCAGCCCATGAAGGAGAAAAGAATTGGTTTTAATTGTCCAAATAATTCATTTAACTCTTTATCACCAAAACACATTTTTCCTTCTTCATTTACGTTTCTTCTTCTTTCTTCTTCTTCAAACATTTCTTTCTTCTCTTCCAGACACCACACGTCCAGCCACCCTCCAAGACCCCAACCTTCATAAAAATTTACTTCAACCATATTTTCTTAATCTCCTACTCCTTCTCATCATCTTTTGTGCTTGGAGTTTTCAAGAAAGCTTCCATCTTCAACCATTTCTCAAGCTTTGAAGGTGAGCTCCCATGGCTGAAAATTTTCAGATTTCCACTCCATTTTCGTTTCTGGTTTTCATCTTGATTTAATGGTCATTTCCTTCTTCTTTTTCACACCATTACATTGTTCTAACTTGGACCACATTTTCTAGGGTTTTTGGAGCTTCAAATCCGAAAATCAAGTGCTTCTTGGAATTTTTCTTGGTTCTTCATCTTGGTAAGAGGAAGATTAATCCTCCTCAACCTCTTTAGCAACTAGGAATCTTGCATTTAATTTTTGGAAGAAGAACCACATGGTGGTTGTTCTTGAAATTGCTTGGAAATTTGATTCTTTGATTGTTGTCTTAATTTAGCTTTGAGTAGTTGATTGAGTGGTTAATTATTCATGTAATTTTGTGGTTGATATCCATGCTTGCTTGCTGAAAATTCTGGTGCTGGAACCCCCTGAATGTGCCACGGTTTTGACTCTGTTTTGGGGCTGTTTTTGGGCTGGAAATTGAATGGAAATGATGCTTAAATTTTGATCAATGTAAGGCTAATTAAATCAAGTAGTTAAGGGTGATTAAAGTGGACAAAATTCTGGTTGCTTGGACCATTACAAGTGTCACGGTTTTGACTCTGTTTTGGGGCTGTTTTTGGGCTGGAAATTGAATGGAAATGATGCTTAAACTTTGATCAATGTAAGGCTAATTAAATCAAGTAGTTAAGGGTGATCAAAGTGGATAAAATTCTGGTTGTTGGAACTCTTGAGTGCCATGGTTTTGAGAGCTTGAATGAGGGGAAAAGATAGCAAAAATTTGAGACATCAAGACTTGAATTAATCAAGCAATTAAAAACGTAGATTAATAGTAGGAAACTTGCAACGATAAATTTTATGATGATTTGTGGTTAAGGCTTAGGAAATAAGCTAAGTTGGAAGGTAATTGTAAGAATCAAATAGCATGGATCAAAACAACAAGTAAATGGACCTAATGATGTGAACATGATTTATTTGAAACCTTGGGAAGACCATGACCTCTAGGTGAAAATTTGAGTTAAGATTTCATAACCCAATACTAGGATTACAAGTAATCAAAGAATACAAGAGCTTAAGGACTTCATAAACCTTAATGAACCAATGAGATAATTTTCATAAGACTTAGAGATTTTAGAAATCCATAATGGACCTAAATTATGTTCCTTGAATTATAAATTGATATTATGTTGATATTGGGTTCTTTTTGGATGCAAATTTGCTTATCGCACTCTCTTGATTAAATATGGTATATTATGAATTTGTATGAGATTGTGGATCATACATGAGCATGCATAGTGTCTTATGCAGTGTGGTGTCCTTGTGGACTGTTGTAAGGCCAAGTTGCCTAGGAGATTGAACACACCTTAGTGCGGGTGCGAGTAGACAAGTGTGGGTCTTGTTATGACCTTGGGGCGTCGGGTGCGGGTCCTCCACAATGGGTAGTTGGTAGCTCCTTTGCCCGTGGGGCAAACCGATGCAAACGCACCGACGATCCGACTTGACACCTGCCCTATATCGTGATCTAGTGTAGAATGTCCGTGCAATGCCATGATTGTGCACGAGAAAAATTATTGATAGCACGGCCTCGGCAGCCGAGTCACGTACATGTCTCCCGATCTTTTCTCTCGATTGTTTGAGTCTAGCTCCATGGAGTAGGAAATTGAATGTTGTGTCCATGCATCATGGAATATTCGACATCTGAAAATTATTGTTTACATGATATTTAACCGCTGGATATTATGAATTATTCATTACCTCTATTAATGATTGCTTGACTGGTTATCTGTTTAAAAGCTTGTTTATTGCCTTTACATGCTACGTGGGCGTTATGCGCCGTTCGGTTCTTGGTTGCTATATTGGTATTGAGAGTAGGATATCTTACCTCTTTCCCTGTGCTTCTATTATTTTGTCGTTTATGTGCACCCCGACCGATCGAAGACGACGGTGAAGAGACGAGAAGAGCCCGCCTTCCCGCTTCCGGCCGCACAGATTGACTTTGACTGCGACGATGTCTGCACGCATGCGCGGATTTTTGGGAGATGTGCGTCTGACCTTCCTTGGAGGGCCGGAGTGCTGGCACATTAACCTAAACTCCGACCGCTGTGTGTATGTGGGAGACGTGTCGGTATCACTTGCCTGGAGACGCCATGAAGCACCGGTCCTCACTTGCTACCTTAGCTTACGCTTGGAGTTTTACCTGCCTATCAGGGTGATGTGGGGTCCCCGTTATTACACCCCGCAGGAGGATTCTTTCGATTCCACCGCTCGGGCCCCGTCCCGTGCATCTGTGGTTCCTATGGATGAGTCCTCGGATGAGGAAGATCCTGATGAGGGTCCTCCTGATGATCCTGAATCGGTCCCTTTTTATTTGAGGGGTCGATGATCATTGGTGGCTACTGATGGCTGCCAGTGTTTTTGTTTTTGGGGGCCTGATGTATCTTTCTTTTTGATTTGAAATTTTGTATATTTTGTATATGCATGAGGGTATATATGCATGTTTCCCTTGGGGTGGGTATAGTTTTGCTTTTTGATGATGGCAGTGCTTGTATTTATGAAACAGTTGTATTAAACTCTAGATATATATATGCATGCTATTCAGGTGCAAATCTCTATGTATTGTTTTATTCGTTACTTTTATCCGCACTCCGTAGTATCCTTATTATTATTATATAAAAAAAAATATTGTCAAGTTTGCTCACATGGTTAAACATTAATTAATTAAAATGAACCGGGTCTTAATCGTTAATTATTTAATTTCCGCATTTTACTTTGTTTGACAATGTGACGTTCCCTCCCAAAAGGGGCGTTACAGAATGTTTCAAAGAAATCAAAGCCTTCTTGTTGATGGAAACCCTTGGCAACCAATCTGGCCTTGTGCTTTTGTATAGAGCCATCAAAATTTCTCTTCAGTTTAAAGACCCACCTATAACCAATTGTTGTTCTATCAGCTGGTAAAGGCGTCAAAGACCAGGTTTCATTAGCTAATAAGGCTTTGTACTCCTGTTCCATAGCATTTTTTCACTGTGGATTGTTTAAAGCAGCTTTAACTGATGTAGGTTCAGAATCTGAGTTAGTAGAGGTTGAGGTGGCCAATAGTACTTTGGGCTTAATAATGCCTGATTTGCCTCTAGTTGTCATGGGATGGAGATTCTGTATGAGAGAAGGTGCTGAAACTACTGGAACTAGATTATCAGAATTTTGTGGAAATGATGAGCTAGGTTCATTGACAGCTGGTAGAACAGTAGGTGGTAACTAAGGCAACTGAGCTGGTATAGCAGGTAATGAACATAAAGTATTGATGTTAATATTGGAATAAGAAGATGCAGTAGCAGCAGATCTGACACGTATAAGAATGGATGGTGGAAAAGACACAACAACAGAAGGTGTAATAGGAGCAGACAAATCGGGAGAAAAATTAGATGAACAAGACTTAAAAGGGAATAAGAATTCATCAAACTTGACATGTCTAGAAATATAGACTTTTCCAGAAGAAGAGAGACACCTATAACCTTTATGACATGGACTGTAACCTAAGAGCACACACATTTCAGATCTGAAATCTATTTTGTGTTGATTAAATGGTCGAATGAAAGGGTAACAAGCACAACCAAAAGTCTTTAAAAACTGATAATCTGGTAATCTTTGAAACAGAATTTCAAGGGGTGAGTGATTTTTGAGATTAGGAGTAGGCAATCTATTTATTAGGTAGGTAGCAGTTTGAAAAGCTTCCCCCCAATATTTTAGTGGCATAGAGGCATTAACTAACAAGGTCAAACCTGTTTCTGTTACATGCCTATGCTTTCTTTCAGCTACCCCATTCTACTCATGTGTATAAGGGTAGCTAAACTTATGAATTATACCTTGTTCTTGTAGAAATTTAGAAAACACAGTGTATTCCTTACCCCCATCAGACTGAAAAGTCTTTATTTTTGCTCCTAATTGTAGCTCAATCATGGATTTAAAATGAATAAAGTTAGGTAATGCTTGAAACTTATTTTGTAAGAGATACACCCATGTGAATTTCGAATATGCATCAACAAAGTAGATATAATATCTGCTACCATTTGTTGAGGGAAGAGGAGAAGGTCCCCAAATATCTGAATATATAAGTTCTAGAGGCTTAGTATATACAATATTTGAAGATAAGAAAGGCAATTTATGAGATTTTCCCATGCAACATGCTGCACACACAGTAGAAATTTTATTTAACGGAATAGAAATGTTACATTGTTTCATACCAGATTGACAGTGCTATTAAAAGCATGTCCCAAACAATTGTGCCAAAGATTGAAAATGTGACTTACTAACTCAGAAACATGATTACAAGATTGAGAAGTACAAACATAATTACAATTAAGAGAATTACAAACTGAATTGACAGACTTGAAGATGGAAGGTGTGACAAGCTGAATGTTGTCAAAAGCATAAAGACCATCTTTAAGCTTCCCTTCCAGCAGAATTTGATTGGTATCCTGACATTTGACACAACATGAATCAGCATGAAACTCAAAGTAAACTTCATTATCTCGTGCAAATTAAGAGACATTAAGCAAATTTTTGGAAAGAAGAGGCACATGTAACAAATTTTGTAAGAAAAAGGAACGAGAACAATGAGGTAATGAAAACTGAGAATTACCAACATGCTGGATCTGCATACCAGCACCATTTGTCATTTTTATGGTATCATCACCACTGTATACTACTTTGGTCATAAGATTCTAAGATTCTGGAGTAAGGTGATTTGTGGCTCCAGAATTTGGATACCAAGCTGGATCATAAAGTGTCTCAGAGGTGGCTAGCATTGCTGACATATAAGAATTAGCAGAATTAGGAATAAAGCTAGATGAAGCTTGAGTTATGTATATCTGAGGTGCTGGGTACTGCTGATCAAATCTATGGTGACAATTCCAACCTGTGTGACCATATTTTTCATAAACTTGACATTTGATTGATCCTCTACCACCTCCTCGATAAAATCTTCCTCTGCCTCTAAATCTTCCAAAACCACCTCTAAATTGACCCTGAAACTGACCAAAATTCTGAATTGCACCACTACCTCCATTCTGATATTGTCCACTATGCTGATAGTGAACATTGTTTTGAAATTGACTATTCTGATAAAAACGATTATTACCATTACCATTACCATTACCAAAGTTCCTCTTGTCTTTGAAATTCTGCTGTTGTACAAGATTGACTTATGGACTGAAAGCTTCTGAATTCTTTCTGTGTTTTTCAATTCTTTCCTCTTGAGCCATCAGTAACGATTCAATCTCAGAAATGGAGTATTGCTCAGATCTGGACACGATAGAAGTGATGAAACCATCATATTCTTCTAGTAAACCATCAAATATGATTCCAATGTAATCTGTTGTTTCAACAGGCGCACCAACAGCTACTAATGTATCAGTAATTTTCTTGATGCCCAAGAGATAATCATTGATTCCAGTAGTTTTCTTGACATTCTTGAGTTGAAGCTTAAGTTGTTTCACTTTAGCTCTAGTCTGTGATATGAAGAAAACTTCAAGCTTTTGCCAGACTTCATAAGAATGATTACAGCCAACCATTCTTGTCGTTAATCCCTCTGACATGGAAGAAAGTAACCAAGACAACAATAACTGACCTTGAGCTTCCCAATTAAGAAAATCTTCACTGATTCTCGACTGATTTTTATCTTCTGAAGTTGCAAATTTTTTAGGCATACCTCTAGATCCAGTAATTTGTGTAATTTGAAGCCTCTAATCGTAGCTAAAGCTTGTTGTTTCCATGGTAAGAAATTTGATTCATCCAGTTTGAATGAAACTGGATTAGAGAACGTTTGAAGCGTGAATGTGGTGGAAGATGAGGAACCTGAACCTTAGCTGAGTTCCTCCATGATCGAACCTTGAATCTATGATACCATAAAGGTATCAGACCCCAATGAAGAAAACGAAAAAATGATGAACAGAAGAGAGAGAGAAGTGAAATTGAATAATACGGTGATATTGAAGAATGAATCAAAATCATCAGAGAATGAGTACACTCAGCTATATATATAGTTGTTTCTGTTAACAACTAATAACAATTTATATTAACTAACTATAACAGAAACTATAACAGAACTATAACAGAATCTAACTAACTCCTTTTAACCTTTATCTCTAACACAGGGAATTCTGTAATATGATGGGATCTCGGGACTTCCTTCGCTTGGCCTAAGTGCTTCATGATGACATGATAAATGCCATTCGAGCTATCATTCAGCCTTCTGATCAGGATGATGAAGACACTTTGGGGTGGGGAGCCACAGCAAATGGTGTTTTGCTCAGTATGAGGACAGGGTTGATTCGATTTGGGAGAAGCTTTGGAAATGGAAGGTACTGTATATGATTTCAATGTTTCGCTGGCATGCCTTGCAGAATCGTCTAGTTACCATGAAATAGTGTTGCAAGTGGATGGGAGGTAACCTGGATTGTCATCTTTGTACTGGAGTTAATGAATCAATGTTACATGTAATTCGTGACTGCATGTACGCCAACCAAGTTTGGGTTTGGTTGGTAGACTCATATTACATTTGTGAGTTTTATACAGTGGATTTGCAAGATTGGTTCAAATTGAACTTATTTAATTCAATGTCTCCTCACAAGATGGAGTTTGAGATGTAAGTGGTTGTTGGATATCGGGGTTTGCTTGCCATGTAGGCATTTGCATCTCTTTTTCTACTGAGCTATGGGGAGTGTGATATGGGTTAAGGATGGCTTGGTGGAAGGGGTTTAGACAAATGTTGTTAGAATGTGATTCAGTCTCTCTGATTAATGTGATCAAGGGTGAGGTTAATCCTCTGATTTGGAGTGCTAGGCTTCTGCATCGCATAAGGAAGTACTAGCAGCTAGATTGGGAAATTGAATTAAAACACAACTATAGGGAGGGCAACAGATGCGCCGACTTGCTAGAAAATCAGGCTGTGACGAAGGAGTCTGGTATTGAGTTTTCCTCCTAAAGGATTAGTTCTTTGGCTTCGTGCTAATTTCTATGATGCCAGCTTACCCTACTTCGTGATGAAATTGTAGTTTCTTTCTTTTTGGGTTTCGACCCCTACTTGCAAAAAAAAAAAAAAACTACTTCTTTACTCTTTACATGATTTTTATCATTTCTTTTCTTAAAAAATCTAAAAAATAAGCTATTATTAATTACCTAAATTCAACTTCAAAACAAAAATGATACAATAGGAGGATCCCCAACCAAACACCATCATCACATACCCTTTCATAATCAGCTAAAGTATAAGCTACTTGAATATAAGAACTTAAAATAAAGCCACATCAAACTATAAAATGAAGAAGCATATATACGAAAATCTCTCTCAAGATACGAAAACAATATCGCATCATACAAGGTTGTCAAATCCCAAGTTTAGATAAACTCATGGAGTTTCAGTAAAGTCGAACTGCAGACTCGACTCATAAACTCGTAAGAGTTTATATACTTTAAATATATTATTAAAAATACATATTATAGTAACCAAACATAATAAAATATCATATATTCATATTTAATAATGAGAATTCCAACTTAAAGTAAATGAAATTAAAAAAAAAAAGAAAAACTAAATACTTGACCCTACTGTAATATTATACTTAGCTCTACACTTACATTACTTTGTATTTTGTCAAAACATAACAAAGTATAATGAAAACATAAAATTAACTTCATAAATTCAATGTATATTACATAACAAAGGCAACTCAACTCAAATACTCAACAAAATCAACTTGAGTAGTGTCTTTTGAGGGCAAAACTATGTGCGAATCTAGACACATAGACTCACTAGTAAAATCGAGAATTTACTAATTTTATTAGAATTTACTTAAAGTCGTACGAATTTGATAAAAAGAGAAGCTGTATGCGAGTTAACTTGTTTTTGTATCTTAGGATCATAAACTCATAAGAGTTTAAGAGTTAATATAAGAGTTAATTTGAGAATTTGACAACCATGGCATCATAAATAGCATTTCCAAATTTTTGATGATTCACAAACTATCTGTAGAAGTAATATTAGTAAGAAAAGATTAATCAAGTAATAGTAATAATATATAATAAAATCATCTTGAGAAATAAAAACAACATCAATTCTATGTACCACGATTTGTTTTTTCCACAAAACAAAACCATGAAAACACAAGGCATGGCAAGGTTGTTTATTAGTAAAAAAATTATAACTATTAAATAACTAAAGAAAACAAAAACGAAAATGTGATACAATGCTAAAACTCATTCGTTTGTTTTTTAAGAAACTAGATTTTGCATTCATAAAATGCACAGATAAATGTAAGAATTAAATAATAAAAATAAACATAATTTAATTTAAAATAATTTTATTAAATGAAATATATGTAATAATTTATAAAAAATATTTATAAGTTTATTTTAAAAATATATAATATTTTCATAACAGGATTTCATTTTAATATAAATACTAAAGAATTTAAATATGTAATATTATAAAACAAGTTATATGTTTAAAAAATATTTATAAAACTAAAATGTTTTTAGTTTCAAAAAGCACTTGTGAAGGAAAGTTCCTATACCCTAAGCAAGTATAGTCTCAAAACTAAAATGTGTGATGTAAATCTTATAAAACTAAAAAAAAATATTCATGTAAACTATTATTTGTTATTAGTTTAATTTTTATCTTTCTTTTTCTTTTTTTCATTCCATTTGCATTTTTTGTTCTTTCTTTGTCTATGTAATTTTAATATTATTATTATTTTTTTAAGGAGTTTACATTAACATTCTAACTTATTGAATTTTTAATATTTGAATATGTGTCATCGACGTATACAAACATATCAGTTTTGTATTGAAAAAATGACAAGATATTCATCTTTTTGGGGGGAAAGAAGAATTTTTTTAATCGTATAAAGTATTTTTATTATTATTTTTACTTATTTAAGAAGTTGTAATTTTTTTTCTTATTCATTTTTATTTTTATTATTTGATTTTTGTACATGTGACATTTTCTTATCACACGTCTCATGTTGTCATAATAGATATTACATATAGCAAAAAATGATCACATAAAATGACACATGACAGAATATTAGTTACTTTACTTATCACGTGTCAAGAAAGGAATGTAATTACTTGTTGACTAAGATGACATGTGACAAAATTAGAAGT
This sequence comes from Ormosia emarginata, assembly GCA_029884605.1. Lineage (NCBI taxonomy): Eukaryota > Viridiplantae > Streptophyta > Magnoliopsida > Fabales > Fabaceae > Ormosia > Ormosia emarginata. The sequence goes on from JAQQTP010000089.1 coordinate 84,522,088, forward strand.
CATATGTTTCCGGCCAAGTCATGACCCATTTAAATTAATGCGACCAATTCGATATTTAGTCGAAACATACAAATTTAAGTCTTATGAATAATTAGGCTAATAATTACTTGTTTTAAAATATTATTTAAATTAGGCTAATAATTTTATTTGTTATTATTTTACTTGCTCTTAAAATAATTAAAATATTTATTTAAAAAATTACATTGAACAATAGTCAATCTTCCAATAATTTTATCATAAATATATTATTAAATTATAAATAATATATAAAATATATATTTATTAATTTCATTATTTTTTTTATAAAGAGTCCACCCCCATTATGTAGATAATGATAATTAAGCAAATTATTAAAATTGACAAAATATGTTATTAATTTTAAAATATATGTTGACCATGAATTATAAAATTTATAATATTATTAATTATTAATTATAATATTGGTGATTATTAATTACTAAATACATTTGAATTAGTCATATTAATGTAATTAATATAATTATTATTTTGATATGAAATTGATTACGAATGCATGAAATGTGTAAATTATGAAAGTACTAAATTTTCCTAATTTATGTTAAATAATTTTATATTTGAATTTATATTATATAGTTGATTCTGAAGGTAAGAAACATGTATATTAATGTCACAAAATTCCTTTTGTGATTTTTTTTGTACATATTTGTTTCTAATATTTTTTTAAGAGATTGTAATAAAAACAATTAACTTTTTGTTTCTAATTTCATGGTAGAGTATTTGTTAGTTTACTAAATGAATTAATTTGAATAATAATTGGAAAGAATTCTACAATAATTGCAAAACTTACCAATTTCAGAGATCGTCAACGATCTCACTCGCTCATGCTTGATGGAAACTCTTAATTTGAGGTTGCTTCTCCTTGAGGACCAAAAAACATTTCTTCTATTTCTTATCTTTTTTTTTTCATTTTTGTTTTTCATTTTGTTTTCTGCTTATTGATTTTCTTTATATTTTATTTTATTTATTTAATTATTTGATTTTTGTAACAAAAATTATGACTTATTCTTTATGTAGAAAATGGGAGACCTGTTTATAGGTATAATTGACTCATGTATCACTAACCAATAATATGTCAATGTCTTATATAGTTGACATAATTTATTTTTAATGGTAATAACAATGATGGTAATTGATTGGATGATTTTTATGTATTTTGAATCTAAAATTCTAGAAGGAAAATAGTAAAGAAAATTACATTGATTTATTCCCAAAATTATGAGAAAATTTAATAAGATAAACTGAAACTAATATTTATTGTTGACCATAATATATATTAAGAAAATAGCTAAATTACATTATAAATTGTAAAAACTTACAAATATATATTGTATCGGATCAAAATGGTTTGATTTGTCGCATAAAATATTAACCAATTCCTAATTTTTCTATTTTTGGGTGGAGCCAATAATTGCAACTTTTTTTATATACAACAAATTTGTTAACCTAGCCTATAATTGATTCGTTGGTAAAAAAAAATGGAAAGAAACATAAATTAGTCTTCTAAAATTATAGGAAGGAATTGGAAATAATAATAGGAAATAATTCTACAATAAATTAACAAATTTATTAACTATAGAGATTGACAATTAGTGGTCTTTGACAAAAGTAACAAAGTTACTTTGAAGAATGTCATAACCTCTCAATTACTCTCACTCCCAACCTAGAGGTTGTCGAAGGTCCACCGCCACCAGTCACCGCTTGTCCGCTTTAGCAGCTGCCATTCCCAGGTATAATTCTTCTTATGTTCTTATTTTTTTTTCTCAACCTCATCTATATCTGTATTTTTACATAACTTTAATTTTTTCACAAGGTTATGAACATCTTATATCGTTCGTTGGTATGATTTGTAAGACTCACAATATTGTACCCATGAGAGGAAGATCAAGCAACCACGACAAAGAAGAAGATCAATACGTATTTTGAGGTTTCAATATAATCTTCTATTTTGTTAGAAATTATATGTTTCAAAATGTTCTTCTATTTTGTTTAAAGAATGAGTCTTTCTAGGTTTCATCATACTTTTGTATTTCATTCAAAGAAGTAGAATTTCTTTTTCTATTACTAGAAAACTGATAAAGATAAAATTAGAAAGTTGAAATGTGATTTTAATTTAGAGTTATTTTATTTTTTTATTAATTAGTTTATTATTCTTTTTTTCTAAATGTGGCGTTGGCCACGTCACTTTACATGTGAAAAAAAAAACCACATCAAATGATACATGACGAAAATTTAGCTTTGTTATTTGTCACATGTCATCAAATCAAACCATGTACTTGCTGACAAGGAAGACATATGACAACTTTTCAAATCATGTACTTTCTCTTCATATATTATATGATTAACTTGATGCTTTAATTATTATTATATATCATGCCATAATTTATATTTATTTATTCATAGATTTTGGTTTCTAATTTCATGGTATAGTATTCTTAGTTTACTAAATGAATTTATTTGGATAATAATTAGAAGAAATTCTACAATAATTATAAAAACTTACCAATTTCAGATATCGTCGATCTCATTGGATCACGCTCGATTGAGACTCTTAATTTGAGGTTGTTTCTCCTCGAGGACCAAAAACATTTCTTCTATTTTTTATTTTATTTTTTTTTCATTTTTATTTTTTATTTTGTTTTTCGCTTATTGATTTTTTTTATTTGATTTTTGTAACAAAAATTATGACTTGTTCTTTATGTAGGAAATGGAAGGTCGGTTCATAAGTATAATTGACTCGTGTATCACCAACCAACAAGATGTCAATGTCTTATAATAGTTGATATAATTTGTTTTTAATGGTAAAAACAATAATGATAATTAATTGGATGATTTTTATTTAGTTTGAATTTAAAATTCTGGAAGGAAAATGATAGAGAAAATTACATTGATTTATCCCTTAAATTATAAGAAAATTTAAGAAGATAAACCGAGACTAATATTTAATGTAGACTACAATATATATTAGGAAATTAGCTAAATTACATTATAAATTGTAAAAACTTACAAATATATTTTGTATCGGATCAAAATAGTTTGATTTGTCGTACAAAATATTAACCAATTCCTTATTCTTCTATTTTTGGGTGGAGTCAATAATTGCAACTTTTTTTTTATATATACAACAAATTTGATAAGTTAGCCTACAATTGATTTGTTAGCAAAAAAATGGAAAGAAACATAAATTAGTCTTCTAAAATTATGGGAAGGAATTAAAAATAATAATTAGAAATATTCTACAATAAATTAAAAAAATTACCAATTATAGAGAGACAATTTGTGGTCTTTGACAAAAGTAACAAAGTTACTTTGAAGAATGTCTTAACCTCTCAATTACTCTCACTCCAAACTTAGAGGTTGTCGGAGGTCTGCCGTCACCAGTCATCGCTCGTCCGCTTTAGTAGCTGCCACTCCTAGGTACAGTTCCTCCTATGCTTTTATTCTTCTTTCTCAACTCTCATCTCTGTCTTTATTTTTACATAACTTTGACTTGTTCGCAAGTTCATGAGCTTCTTACATTGCTCGTTGGTACAGTTCATAAGACTCATAATATTGTACCCATGAGAGGAAGATCAAGCAACCACGACAAAGAAGAAGACCGATATATATTTTGGGACTTCAACATAGTCTTCTGTTTTGTTAGAAATTTTGAGTTTCAAAATATTCTTCTATTTCGTCCAAAAAATGAGTCATTTTAGGTTTCATCATACTTTTATATTTCATTCAAAGAAGTAGAATTTCTTTTTCCATTACCAGAAAACTGATAAAGATGAAATCAAAAAGTTGAAATATGATTTTGATTTAGAGTTATTTGATTTTTTTATTAATTAATTTATCAAACTCTTTAGATGAAGGTTAATACTTTTTACTCTTTTTGTGAACAAAAAAATATCTTTTGTCTTTTACTAATAACATTAAATGATTATGTTTATTTTAGTAATTAAGAACAAATCTTTATGAGAAATAATTATCTTACATTATTATTTAACACTACTTTCTATACTTGGTTAATGATATACAAATTTGTAATTAATCAAGTGTATTAGTTGGTTAATGAGTAAATCCATAATTTAGGGTTGAAGCTTGGATTTAATCATTAACCAACCAATACACATGATTAACTACGAATTTATATATCATTAATTAGGTGTAGAAAGTGGTGTTGAAAAGTAATGTAAAAATATTAGGGCTGAATCTTTATCTCTTCTTGTAAATGTTTATCCCATGAATTTTTTCTCTCATAATAACTACTAACTTTATAATTCTTTCTCACTCCTAATAATCACTAACTTCATAAATGTTTTTCTTTTATTATTATTTTCAAAAATAATAATATAATAATTTAATTATTTAGAAAAATGTACTTAATTTTAAAAAAGTAAATAGTAGATAAATTTAAAATACTGATATAATATAATATTAACTAATTTTAAAAAGAATCACGTTACAATTTTTCTTCAAAAATCAATACTATAAATTTAAAATTGATAATTGATTTTAGTGTATTTATATACAAGCATTTAAACCATCATAGTGTTGGTTTAAGTGTTTATTGAACTTGGACACCTTAAGCATACATATTAAACATGTGGTTAGGAGTTCATGACTTGTGTTTATGAAAAAATTATGGTTAGAAACAGTCGTCCTCTCTAGATCTAGTCATTTAATGTTTTTCCAAAATTTTAAATTTAACATTTATAAATATAATTACGTTACAATTTCCCAAAATTATTTTAAATTATTTTTAAAAAAATTGTTACTATTAAATTATATAATATTTTAAACTTATCAGTTATTTATGTTTTTTAATAATTAAATTATTATATTTTAAAAAAAATAACAATAACCCACAACCGTCTAGTAAAAAAAAATTGGTTCTTTGAAAAAGTTCTTCCTCCTTTTGTTGAAAAATACAAACCAACTGAACAATTTTCCATCATTCATTAATGCATGCCACTTCTTTTCTCTCTATGAGGTCTTCACCTTAAATAGCATCGTATTTCATAACCTTCAAGGAACAAATATAACAATTAGAAACCTTACCAAATCAAAAAATAAAAGAAATTAGATACCTTAACTCCTAAAAAGGAAAGCAACATGTTCAAGGCCTTGGCTACAGGTGCTTTATTGGTGATTATGGCAGCAGACATGCTCATGGTCCCTGTGCAGGGTCAAGAAGATGGTTGGAAGACAACTGTGCTTGTTCAAAATGATTTAGGTGATGGTATTTATCTCTATCTCCATTGTCGGTCAAAGGACGATGATCTTGGCCTGCATATTCTAGCCAATGGACAATACCAAGCATGGTCTTTCATGGACAACATTCGTGGTACTACTCTGTTTTGGTGCACCATGAAATGGAATAATATGGGACAGAGCTTTGAAATTTATAGTGCTAAACAGGATGATCCACAGTGTAAATCGAAATGCTGGCGAAGTATTAGACAGGATGGAGCCTATTTTTATTTTGAGTTCAAAGATTATTGGTATAAGAGATATGCCTGGTAAAATGTGAGACTTATCAAAAAGCTTTAAGTCATTATTCATCTGCAAGTGGAAAATAAAATAAAATAATAATCGTTAGTATTTTATTTATACATTCTCCTTTTTTGGTCACATTTCGTTTTTTATTTTCCTATTTCATTTGTTTACATTCACAATTCACAATTGAAAATAATTATCTCGTGTTCCTCAAATGCTATTCTCTGTCTCACTTTTGCAAACTTTTTTCTCATAGGTCCTGTTTGGTATATCGTACATAATAAGGATAATAAAGTCTAATAATATATCAACTGAGTTAGAAATTAGAAATCATACGCAGTAGGAACAAAAGTAAGAAACATGGGGACATATTGGAAATCAAAATTAAGTAACAAAATATTCATTAATATGAAATTGTTCCCTATTACAAGAAGCACCAAAAAACCATGATGTGTCCAAGCAAAAAACCATTTACAGCCATAGCCAAGTATCATATCCTGCAAAGTAATTATAATGTCTGCCATAAAATCACCCCCCCCCCCCCAAATGCAAAAAAAAAAAGAAGTTAAATTCTCTTGTGGTTATTATTGTTACGAATGCAAGTGTGAGTTAGATGTAAAAGAAGAAGTCTCACATTAGAAATGAATAGCAAGTTAAAGGTTATTTAAGTGAAAAAGCCTCATAGACCAAATGCCTTAAGATTTTGAGTCAAGACGTGGTGTAAGTCCAGTTACGTAATTCTTTAACCCATTGTATGCACAATAAAGAACACAATATTTAACGTGGTTCAGCCCGTCTGGCTTACGTCCATGACCCCTATGTGGGATAAAAATACTTTAATAACAAAAATATTATATTACAACTTTTGCACAATTAAAGTTGCAAACATTCATCTCAAAACTCACCACTCAATAGCCTAATTACAACCTCTCCTAAGTGTCTATGTTCTCTCTCTTAGGTGATGTGTTACCTCAATAACAAAAGGCTTATTTATATAAGAAAACCTCCCTTGGCTTCTCTGACTTGAGCAATGTAAGACTTGGAGCAATTACACAACAAATCCTCCATTGAGTCAAGTCTCCACATATCTCAATTAAATTCTCTTCCTAGTGGTCTTCTTTACTTTGCTATCTTCAAGGGTTCCTTTCACATAATAGCATCCCAAATAGCATACGTTCTTCTTATCTTTTCTGTCTTGTAGAATCAAGCGGTTTTCCTTATACACTTTGCACATCTTTTCATCTCCCACATATTTGCATCCATTGATGTCATCTCTCCCAATGAAATAATGTTAACATTGGCAATAAGATACCTCACATTGGGAACATATTTGACTTCACCATTGTGGAGCTTTAGGTAAACTCTTCCAATGCTTTCAACTTTCAACTTATGTTTCTTCCTCACATTGATGCAACCAAAATCTCCATCTTTTTGCAAAGTAGTAAACATAGCTTACCTTACATGTGTGCACATCGACGACAGAATCTAATACCCATCTAGAATGATTCTTAATAGAATAATTATCACCATTCTCTACATCATATAAGTCTCCATCAACTGACGATTCAACTGTTTTAACATTCTCTTTAGGCTATTTTAGACTCTTCAAGTCTTCTCTCATTGTTGGACATTAAGACTGAATATGCCTTTTTCTCTTCACAATAGTGGCACTTTACATCACTGAAACATCTCTTTCTAGACTTTCCTTGTTGTTTGCATCTCTAACAGAATTGTTCCTACCTTTTTTAGTACTTTCTACAGCTAGTACGCTTCCACTCTTATTGGCATGATTGCCTCTATGCATCCTTTGATCCTCTCATAAGACAATAGTCACATCATCTAGCTTAAGAGTATTTTTTCCAACCAACAACGATCTCACCAATGATCTATAAGACTGCAACAGTGAAGCTAATAAAACAATTGATTTCTCTTTATCACTTAGCTTCTCTCCAATGTTTAATAATTGACATACTACCTGGTTAAAAAAATTAATGTGATATGTGGATTACCTTATTCTTCCATTCTTAGTGTGTATAAGTCCATCTTCAAGTGCATGCAATTGATTAGCGACTTTGACTCATAAATCTCCTCTAACTTTCTCCAAATCTCCTTAGGCAAAGTCTCATTTATTACTGTGTACTTGATTACAGGAGCAAGTGCTAATCTGATTGTCTTGCAACTTTCTTTTATATAGACTTCCATTCACCCTCTTGCATCTCTTTAGGTATTTTATTATCCAAAGCTGCATCAAGACCTTGTTGCACCAAAATATCTTGTATTGTGCACTTCCATATAGTGAAATTGCTCTTCCCGTCAAATAGTTGTACTTCAAATTTCATCGTGTCAACCATTATGTGGTGTAGCACTCCTCATTGCTTGAAATACTCATTCCTTCTTGATTGCAATTCTCCTCCCTCAATCGAACCAAGAGGTCTAATACCAATTGTTGGGAATGTAAATGGACCTACAACAGGAGCACAAGAAGAAAGAAAATTAAAGCACAATAAAGAACACAATATGTAATGCGGTTTATCCCTTCTGACTTACGTCCACGACCCTTATAAGGGATAAAAATACCCCACTAACAAAAATATTATATTATAACTTTTGCACAACTAAAATTATAAACCTTCCTCTCGAAACTCACCACCCAATAGCCACAACACTTCTGTAGCAGGCTTCCACTGATTTAGGTGTGCTGACTTGGAGTTCCACCTTGGCTTGTAACCCTTGCAATCCCTGTTGGATCTTGATCTTGCCTTGGATTCCCACCTTGGGTTTGAGATTTAATAGAGAAATGGTGGTACCAATAGGGAGGCTTTGGAAGATAGAGAAATAATGGTCCCAATGGAGAGGGCTTTGGAAGATGGAGAAGTGGTGGATAATGTAGTGTTGTTGAGGAGAGACATGAAGAAATGTTTGGGTGGAGATTGGGAGAAAATCACATATTAGGTTTGTTTTGTTACCAAGTGGCTCCAAAATTCAAGAGGGGTGAATTGAGTTTTTCAAAAATTGTTGGAAACAAGACCTTTTTTATTTTTGTTGAAGTTATTTTCTTATGTGGTGAATGGATTTATGACAACAAATAGATCTCACACAAGTTTTTAAAGAAAGTGAATGAGTAAAGGGTGAAGCAACAAGTAAGCAAAGTCAATAAATAAGCTTGAAAGTAAAGAGATAAAGGTAGAGAAGAGTGCTAACAAGATTTATACTGGTTCAATCACTCTTATGATCTACGTCCAGTCCATAGGATCATCCACCCAGGAGTTTCCACTATGTTTCAAGCATCAATATATGCTTGAGAAACTCGTACAAGCTTTGAGTCATTTTTATACTTCTAGGATCATCCATCCTTATGTGTAGAAACCTCTTTAATTCATAGAGGAATCATCTACCCTCACAAGTGTTTACAATAATAATTGAAATGAATAAATTCTCTCAAATAGTAGATTATACAAATTGAAGTACTATGAAGCTCTCAAAAGATATCTTAAAGGCTTTAAAAACAAAACAAAATTGTTGAAGGAATTAAAACTCAAATTTAATGTTTGAGAGTAGGTTGTTGGATGTTCAAAAGATAACATTAAGTGTCATAAAACTTGTATTTATAGCTCATTAATGAAATATAGTTGTTAGAGAGAGTTGGTGTATCATTTAATGAACCAAAAACTAGTCATTGCTGGTTTCATAAGAGTGATAATCAATTACAACATCATGATAATCGATTGTCATGCTTTAAAACAAGTTTTAAGCTCTTGATAATCAATTATGTTTTGATAAAAATGAGTTTTGGAAAGCCTGTAATCGATTACAAGCTTGTAATAATCGATTACGAGCTTTCTGATATGCTTGTAATGAATTACAAAACATCTTAATGGATTACTAATTGTCGGTAATAGATTATCAACTGCTGGTAATGGATTACGGAGCTCTTGTAATGGATTACAACCGTTTTAAAACTAACTTTTGAGCACAAACAAGCTTTGTAAATATTACCAACAACTAAAACTTGGATTTTTCAAGGATTTAAACAAGATTTTCATAACCTAAGTTTAAAACGTGATTTTGTGCAAAATAACCCAAATTTTTCAAAACCAACAACCACCAACTAAAAGACTTCATGATGGACTTTTCAAAGCCATTTTAAGCTTATTGAGATATTAAAAAGCACTTTTCACAAATAAGATCATAAGTCCTATAAATCTATTACTTTACGCTATGTTTGGATAACAGGTAAAGAAGAGAACGGAAAGGAAATGAGAGGGAATGAAAATAATTTTTTGTGTTTGAGAGTTTTAAAATACATAAGAACGGAACGGAATACAGGGGAAATCATTTCTCCCCTCTTCCCCCCAAATGTCCAATTTTTGTTCCCTCCAAAATTGAGGTGGAATGGGGGGAATACATATTCAGTTATGTTTCGTTAATGAATCTTCCAAACAAAGAGGGGAGGAACTATGTTCCATTCCTTTCCTTTCCTTTCTAATCCATCCCCACCTATTCCGTTCCGTTAATGAGAAAACATCCAAACACAGGGTTAAAGTTTTCTTTGGACTTTATCTTTGTTATTGTTTTATCATCATCAAAATCTTCATAAAATAACTATTCACATGTTTCTCACCCTAAATGTAAGGGCTAATTTTGAAATAAAAAATTTTATTAATAAAGTCTAATGGCATCAACTTTAAGGGAGGTTGGTGTAGGCGTGCAAATTAAAGAAGTAACGAATGTAATTTCTCCAAACCTAAAATAAGTGAATGTAATTTACCTTATTTTTTAAATAATATTGTTATTCTTATACTTGAATTTTGATACTTTGTTTTTATATTTATTTTTTATGAAAAAAAGGCAATGAGAAAAAAAAGAAATATGAGTTTTTCTTTTTTTTCTTTTAAAAAAATGTGTAAAAGAAAAGTGTAAAAAAGCAAGCATAGAAGTAACATTATTATTCTTTAAAGCCCCAAAAGTTTGACTTAGTGCATTCTTTTTTCTCTTTTCCCTTCTTTATCATGGGTTGATGTCATCAATGAGATTTTGATTGAATTTTCTATATATAAAAAAAAAGACCCAGTTGATGGAACGGGTTTACTTTGATAAATACTTAATAAGATTGGTATTTTCTTGGTCTATTGAAGATGCACTCAACAAAGATTTTACAGAGACAAATCATTTATTATTATAATATATAATATATAATATATAATTTCTGAAGCACGTGTTGTGAAGCTATCATATAAGTTATTTTGAGTCTTCTAAGTTTGTTGCATCAACATATTTAGAGAATTTTCAAGCTTTCAAGTGATTTTTGAGTATCTTAACATCTATAAATTATTATGTCATTTTAATGCAAATTAATATTCAGCATTGATAGCTTTCATAAATTTAACACTTATTTTGTTCTCTCCTCTTCTATCACTATTTCACATCTTTCAATTCCTAAGAAGTTTGGAAGCTTTAAAACCAATGATAAAAAAAAAAAAAAGACCGAACATGCCAATTCAACCAGAAAACCAATGAACAGACTATGTGTCCAGTCCAATCGATCCAAAAAACCAAAATTTCAAAGAATTGGTCAAAATCGGTTTGAATCGATTTAATTTTTAAAACCTTTTAGCTCATTTAAAAATAATTTTTTATCTAAATAGAAGTCTAATTTTAAGATGCAAAGACCCATATATAAAGTACATATTTGTCTCACTCTTAACTTTTATATATATTGTATATTTTGATGTTTTATTTTTTATATAGAACTTGTAAATGTGATTTTTTTTCTTAACTTATATATATATATATATATATATATATATATATATATATATATATATATAGCATATCTAGTAAGAGGAATTTTTATTGTGAGATGAGTAAATCTTGACAATACAATCATATATAGATGGTTAAGATTAAAAGTTAATTAAAGGTCATGTGACCACTTAAAAAAGTCACATACATTTATGTTCTAATCTTAATCATTAAGATCTAATGATCAATATTTACTTCTCTCACCTCTTACAATAAATACTCTTCTCACTAAAATAAGATGATATATATATATATATATATATATATATATATATATATATATATTAAATATTTAAATATTTCATTCATTATATAATATGAGACTTTAAAATATCTATATAACATAATGTGATATATTAATATATTAATTTATTATTTAATATATTATATAATATTAAAATATATATTATCAGTTCAACTACAATTGAACCAATAAATCATGAACTAGTTTTACTCGTTTAATGACCAATTTAGTTTTAAAAATATTTTTTAAAGTAAAGAGAAAAAATTACTGTAATAAAAAAATGAGTTATGCAAATTAAGACTTCCACGCAAGATGTGAGTCTATAACTATTATTAATTACATGTGTGTAACTATTATTAACTGAACTAGAATTTCACCCGTGCATTGCACGGTGAGATACGTTTGAATAATTTAAAGAAATTCTTAAGTATGATATTTAGATTTATATATTATAATAATGATAAATTTAAATTAATGTGGGTAGAAAATAAATATATATATATATATAAAAGGTATATAATAAATTTTATATAAATTCTAAAGCAACACTATTGAGACATGATTGATTTTTATGATAATGTACAGTAGCACCAATTATTCATAGTATAGCATAAGTCTTGAAAACAAAATTATTGTATCACTTTAGATTATGCGGAAAAGATATCGTTTATAATAATCTTAACCGTGCAAAAGAGAAATATATAAATATTTAAAAGCTATTTAATAAATAAATTATATAAACTTATGTTTCTCAAAGAATCTATCTATATATAACCAATAAGTAATGAAGATCCTAAAGGTCATAGTTTAAAATACAGTATCTATCTTGCATAAAAAGATAAAGTGATATTTTACAATCATTGAAAACTGGAAGATAGATATGCACTTACTACATAACATTCACTAACTTTATACATACTTGGTGTTATTAACTTTGGTAAAAAGTGAAGATCAATTATTAAAATAACAATTTTTATCATAAAATCTATTAGCAATGATTACAAAACTTTTACAAGATATATTTTGACAATTGGAAATTCTAATCCTACATAAAAAATATCCTTTTTCAATGTCACAACAATGTAAAAGAGCGACTTATACATTTTCATCAGACCTATTATAATGCTTTTTATGTAATTCATGTAAGAAGCCTTCATTAGCAAATTTTATCATAATATTTTAGTTTACCTTGAAAATCCTTGATCTTACACCATTTAATAATCAATATGGAAAGACTTTCATTTTTCTCAGCTATATATGTAAAAAGTCACCTGCCCAGCATAATCACACCACAACATGCAACTGAGCTTTCTATTCTTGAAACAATTTTTTAAAAGGATTAAATGAATATAAGAATAAAATATAAAATAATGTGAAAAATTTTAAAAGGTCAATATAATACTCCAAATCATTCAAATAAATGACAATTCATTAGACTTTCTATGAAGTTGAAGTCTTCAAGTTCATGATATTCATCTAGCTTTCCAGTAACATTTGAAATGAAAATTCATATAAACCTTAAATTGCAAAAAGAGAATAATACATAAAAAAATTAAAAAATAATAAAGTTAAGAAATTAATTACCACCTAAATATTATCATCAGCAACACGTCCAATAATATCCGAAAATCATTGATCATGAACTTGTAGCTAGGAATCCTGGCAAAGTATGGTTTTTCACCAACAATAGTGGAAAATTGAAACTGAATTCTGAATTCATGCTTAGAAGTTCCATAAGAACCACTTTTTTTTGGAGAACATCAAATTGGGTTATCTCATACATTTTCCTTTCCTTAATTAAAGAAATGAACTTTTTTAACAAATCTTCTTTTTAACGATTGCATGGATTTTCCCATTCTACACAATGAAAAGAAAGATTAAAAATTGAATTGAATGAATAAATACCAATTACTCAATACCAAATAGAAAAACACCTGATCATCTTAAAAAACAATTTCCGTGGTATTTACTTCATCGCAAATATTGAAGCAAGGAGTAATAAACAACGAATAACTCGGACTTTTATTCTCCAAGTTTGTTTCAACTGAGATACCTCAAGCAACTTTATCCAAATTTCCAATCATTCTAATATAAAAATGAATGGAGATATTATCAACTTAAAGGAAATACAAAATTGCGAAAGGCTATTGAGTTAGAAACAAAATACATGTAGCTAAAGTACAGTGCAACTTAAATAAATGGGAAGGAATCTGAATTTGCAGATCCAAAAGACAAATTTCAGGAGAAAAAGAGTGAAAAGTGACACATTATAGCATGAACCAATAGACCACATTAGCCCTTTATGACAAATAATTTGGAAGCACATACTTAATGGAATGAATGACATATTTAGTCAACAAATAAATAAGATATGTTAGGCCTTCCTCTAGAATCAATTTATATAAAGTCAACTAATTTTTCATCATATTTCACATATAATTATGCAGAATCTAATCAGAGACAATTTATGATTTTGATGATATATATATATATATATATATATATATATATATATATATATATATATAAGAAAGATATCTAAGTAAAATGAGTTTTTATTATGAGAGAGTGAGAGGAATAAATTTTGATCATACAACTATACATGGATAATCAAGATTGAAAGTTACTTAAAAGTCATATGTACCACTTAAAAAGTCACACGAAGTTATGTTTTAATTCACCATTCATATAAGATCTAATTAACCAATATTTACTCCTCTCACCTCTTATAATAAACACTTATCTTACTGAGAAAAGATCATATATATATATATATATATATATATATATATATATATATATATATATATATATATATATCACGATTTTGTATAACAAATTCATATAAAGTCAATTAATTTAACTAAATCTGCATATATCAAAGTATGTTCTTAGGGAATACTTTGATTTGATGTTATTTGGCAAATTACAAATTGAGATTTCACTTTCCTAATTTATGTTTAAAATAGGGTCAATTAGTGCTTTTATATATATTAAAACAATTATAATATGCAATAATCTCTGTTAATAATAGTTTTGTTCTTTTTAAGTGAATCTGCATATAAGTGTTTTGAATCAAACGTGAAAATATAATTTTAGAAACTTATACAACCATGTGTATTTTAAATCATGTGTGATGTGATTATAGATAACCATGATATATATGATGTGATTATACGTAACCATGATATGTAATAGATAATTCACTTTGGATGAAAAGGAAATTGCAAGTGTTTTAAATGAGCTTTGCTCATATGAGGAAATCTGAAACAAAAATTACCTTTTTTTAATTTCATGAAATAATTTAGAAACATATTTCATTTGAAAAAAAATATATTTGTAAGTAACACTGTACAGAAAAAAATATTTGTAAGTAACAATTTGTGTTGTTGGGGTGATTTTGTGGGATATGAATTGTGATTTTTTTATTATTTTTTTTTATCATCAGTAAGTGATTTTGTGAGAAGTGAATTCTGATTAAATAATCCGCATCAGTCAGTGGACGTGAGCTTCGGCCTTTACTTTGGTCCAAGCCCAACAAGAGAGGCTCCTCTTTTTGCAACATGCCAACACACCATACATTCCTCTTTTTACCCCGTAAGTGCTATAAACAGGCAGTGCCGCTGAGAGCTTCTAGGGTTTTCATTTTCCTCTTGTTACTTACTTTGCATAATATTTGGGGTTAGATAAGATTCTGTTTGAGTGTGTGTTTAGTTGAAGTTGAAGATGATGGTGAGGGCTAAGGCATATGGGGGAGAGCAGTATTGAACTCTGTGGCTCTGAAAAACCTGTAGGTGCTCTACAGGGTGCCCTGCTATTCAAGCCCTTTACACCAAATATATGGCATCATAGTACGGGTTTTGTGCTTTGTGGGAAGGGGTTGCTCTTGGATTTGGGACTTTGGTCCTTGGAAAGGCCCTGCCTTCCCTGGCCAAATTCACCATTCCCCTCCTCTCCCACTTCTTTTCACCACAAATCCGCCTCCAAACGCCATTACATCACAATTCTAACTACTTTTTTGTGTTATTAATTTAGCTATAACACTTTCTTGTATTAATTTTGTTTTCGTATTCTTGCATAGATGGCGTCAGTGTTGCGAGTGAGGGGAAAAAAGCGGGCGAGAAAAAGGACAATTTTTGTGTTGGTGATAATGTTGGAAATTAAGGAAAAAAAATCGTGGTTCATTTATCTCTGTTATAGGTTGCATATTATATGTATATAAGTACGGCTTCGTGTCCTACCCTCTTATCTCTCCGACCTAATTCTCTTATGCATAAGCCATGTGTCTTTTTTTTTTTTTTTTGGGTACATAAGGCATAGGTTCTTAAAAGTTTAATCTGTGGTCTTGTAGCCTGGTTGTTGATCTCTACTGTGAATGGCTTCGTACCATTTAGTACATGTTTGATGGATTTTGCAAAAGCATACTTGCGATTGAGGCAAAAAAAAAAAAGTCTCTTCTCTAATTATGTGTAATATCATTTTAATAATACCTTAATTACATTTTATCCCGTGTTTGAATTTTTTTCAATGAAATAGAAGAGGATAGATCGAAAAAAAAAAAAAAAAAAACATAATTTCTTTCTTCTTTGTTTGGAAGATTCAATAACGGAATAAAACATATGTTTTCTTCATTCTATCTCATTTTTTAAAGGAACAAAAATTAAACATTTGAAGAGTCATTTTTTAAAGGAACAAAAATTAAACATTTGAAGAGAAGATGAGGGGAATGATTTTCTCTGTTCTATTCTATTTTTATGCATTTTAAAATTTTTAAACATAAAATTATTTTCGTTCTTCTCTTTTTTTTTTTTCTCTTCTTTACGTGTCATCCAATTGCGTTAAGGATGATTTGTTAATTTTTAAAATTGATTTATACAATATGAATTAAGCTTAAGGAAGTGAATAAGTGGTAGCCTTCATAAGTGATACCTGGTTATTTTACAAAATGAGTCCGACGATCAATGATGCCTTGCCTATGATTTCTTGGTTTTCTTCAATCACCCATATTTCTGCCAATTTAATTGCTTCAAGTCGAACTTGTTTTACCTCTACAGCATTTGATTAATCAATCCACCATAATAAGCCTTTAACAGCATGGGTTCTGAGTTCTGACCTTGTTCACTGGATTTCCAACCGATACTCAGTAGCAACTAGTAACACCAACCAAATTAACCCTTGGATGCTGAGCACTGCATGTTCTTTTTAAAAATGTGACACCCAACTGTTGGAATATGCTTCCCAACCAACTGTTGGAATTTACTTCCCAACATAGCTCTCACCAGTAATGTGAATTGGGAGAGACTCTAGTCTATTGGCATTTCTTCTGTGTTCTGGATGCATTCCTCTATCCTGAAATTCGATTATAAGAAACAGATTCTTTAAAAACGAAAAGCATTCAGAATAGTGTGTTTGAGAAATGAGGCGCTACAACAATGTGTTCTATGTTCTTTTTTACATAAAGTGCATGTTGGCACCCTAATTTAAGTAAAATTTATATAACACGTTGATTATAAATTCAATTAACCAAATAAGAACTTCAAAACTATATATTAGTTACAAGGCATA
Organism: Ormosia emarginata; assembly: GCA_029884605.1. Lineage (NCBI taxonomy): Eukaryota > Viridiplantae > Streptophyta > Magnoliopsida > Fabales > Fabaceae > Ormosia > Ormosia emarginata. Next base: position 84,539,216 of record JAQQTP010000089.1, read on the forward strand.
ACTCAACAGAAATTATTCATTTACTGCGGAACAAAGATCCTGCAGTGGCATTCAAACCTCTGCGATCAACAAAAACAACATCAAGAAGGATTTTAGGAATGTGTGGAGCTTCAAAGGGCATCATTCCAAACATTTGGTGACACATTTTTGTGTTGCACTTGCACATTACCAAACAAACCCTTTTCCAAAACCCAGTCTTCAATCATTGCTTGGCAATTCACAGGCTGGTCAGCAAGGGAAATATGCCCAGCCCCCAAAACTACAACATTAGTGAGACTCCCCCATTTTTGCACATACCCAGCAAGCTCTCCATTCATTTTCCAAATATTCCTTTCTGCATTCAGAAACTCCACAATCCCTTCCCATTTCATTGTGTTCACCCAAGCCTCAACTTGAACCACACCATCACTGATGAATTCTGTTTCATAAGGAGCTTTCTTTTTATAAACATACAAAGTAGCCAACCCTGTCATGTTCTGCAACAACCCCAATGCTTTGTTTCTTGCATCCGTTGCTCACTCCAATTCCCCATCTGGGTCAATCTAATTGCTTCCATTTGAAGTTTCTCAACCTCATATTTCTCTTTCTCATTCATCAATCCAATGTAGTAAGCATTCAATGCATGAGTGGCTACTTGGGTCACTGGGTCTGTCAACCCATCTCCAATAGCCACACCAGCCAAGTTCACTCTTTGAGAAGCATGCAACTTGGCATTCCTCCTCAATATATAATACCCAATTGCAGGGACATACTTGCCAGCATAGCTTTCCCCAGTAATGTAAATTGGGTGAGACTTGAAAGAAGGGTCATGTTGAATAAACTTGGTTATAGCAGCAAAAAGGTGCTTGGCAACAGAAACTTGGTCTCTTGGGATTTCTTCTGGTTTTGATGCCACACTGAATCCAACTCCAATAGGGTTGTCAAGGAAAACAAGGCCAAAGATTCTGTTCCAAGCACCAGGGTTAGGCTCAATGGGAAGGGAATCAGGTTTGCGTTTGTGAGAAGTGATGATGCGCCAGGGTCCAAGCTCAAAGAAGTTTCCACCCATGGAGGAGCAGCCAGGGCCACCTTGGAGCCAAATGAGAAGTGGGGTTTGGGAGAGAGGTGATGTTGGGTGCTGCGCTTCATAGAATGCATAGAAGATGGCTGAGTTGGAGGTGGGGTTAACTTGGAGGTAGCCAGATTTGGTGGGGATGGCTTCTTTTGGAAATGGAGGAATTGGTTTTGAAGGTTTGACAGAGTGGTGAAAGAAGCAGCACAAGATGAGAAGGAAGAAGCAAAGCAAGTTGAAAAGGAGAAGGTTGAGGGAGTTGGTTCTTGGTGACTCCATTGTTGAGAGACTCTGTGGAACTCTGTCTGGTGTCTGTGTCTGTGAGTGAACACCAAACGACGGAAGCAAAAGTTGAATCTTTTAGACTTTGGCGATTGTGAGTCACACAATCAAGCTGACACCTCTCAATGAAGAGGAATGAATTGTCTACGAAGGAAAGTTGCTTATTGCATGTGACTGCAGACTTATATTCTATAAAATAAAATTTCAGTTTGATTCAATCATTGGAGCTGGAACGCTACATTTTTCAATTATGACATTTTCATAATTTTTACTCTTACAATAATCTAAATATAATTATATTGTCTAGAATTTAAGAGTTATATATGAAGGCATCAACCCAGTGTTGGTTGGCTAAGTGGTAGTGTGAACTGCAATTTCAGACGAACATTATCTGCAGTGTTAGGAATTCTAATTCTAAAATCACTACTTTAAAAGAGTTTTACCTAATTATAACTTATGACTCGGAATTGCGTGAACAATTATAATGTACCAAAAAGGCATATGCCTCTTCATCTAGTTCACATCAAGCTGATAAGTGAGGTGGCACTGTTTTTAAATAACTAAGAGTTAAAGACTAGTTTTTAAATAACTCGTTATTCTGATCTAACGAGTTATTTTGCTGTTTTCCAGAAAAACACGTGCAGAAACTTTTTGCCTGTTTATCATGGTCAAGCACTCAAGCTAGTGAGCTACCACTGCAGTAATGTAGAAGAGAAGACTGATATCAAATGGCAGATGAATGCTCAAACATGTGTTAGTTGTAACTAGAACAGCGTATTGTTACTTACTACAATTGCTATAATAAGCACGCATTTCACTTACATTACATTATTCGTAGAGTTCTGGTTTAGAGAGCCTAGGCTTTGGAATGGCAACCAGCGGCTTCATTTTCTTGACGACAGCACCAAATTTACCTGAAAATTCGAGCACTGTGCCACTAGGCAAGTTCCACTCTAAGCAATGCAAGAAGGAAGCTAGCATAAACGTTTACCATCTTCTCTGCAAGAGGTAGCCCGGCACAAATTCTTCTCCCAGATCCAAAAGGAAGATACGCAAAGTTGTTGCCCAGTAATCCAACTTGCCAGCATCACTTAGAAACCTCTCTGGTCTAAATTCTAATGCATCTTCCCAAATATTAGGGTCTCTATGTATAGTCCACATGTTCAAGAGTACTTGTGCACCTTTTAGTATGGTATATCCTCCAACAATGCTAGTTTGACTTGGGCAACAGGGTATTAAAAAGGGGAGAGGGAGATGCAAACGAAGTGTTTTCTTTATGACAGCTTCTAAGTACTGTAATTTGGACAACTGGGATTCTAATTCAACACAGTTGTCCAATCCTACTACAGCATCCAACTCTTCATGGACTCTTCATTGCCTCTGGATGCTGCATCAGCCTCGCCACCACCATTCCAATGTCGTTGATGCTGTCTCCGTTCCACCCACCACTATATCCTGTATAAACAAGGCTATAAAATTACATACTTGCATTGGGTGCCATAACAAGGTCCAGACAGACATTTTTGCATAACAAAGTCCAGACAGATAAAAAAATTGTGTATGTACTATGCTATGTAAGTTTTGTGTGTGTAAATAAATCTAATCATTCAAAAAATGGTATGTGGGTGGACTCTGTCATATACTACCCGACTTTTTTAATTGAGTTTTTGGATTAACTTCATCTGTCTTAGATAGTGTGTTTTCATGTATATAATTGTATTTATTCTTATATACAATTGTATGCTACTATGCTTTCAAGAGTCATCACAATGTTAATATTTTGATTTCAGGGCACACCACTATATGTGGCAAAGAATGTATGCAAATGGCTAAAGATGGAGCTTGGATGCTTTTTGTGAGCTTACTTGACCTAAAGAGAAAAATAAACACAAAAAGTATGTTTCTGTGATGTATGTGTAGGCATAGGTGTGAAGTGATATTTGTGTTAGGGA